>JAYRCB010000527.1:92634-117350 GCA_036026315.1 Trachelus stipa
ATATGGCCAAAAATGGATCAAATCGATGGCCACAAACGGTACTAAGATGGCCAAAAACGGTACTTCTACCCTATGTAGGATATCAATTGTTCTTTGGATAGTAAAAGACAAACTCTTGCAGTGTCCTTGGGCTAAGGTCTATAGAGCTTCTTGATTTCTCATCCATGATTTTATCTATCTTACATGAAGACTCTGATGTATACCAAAAATAGTTTAAATAATTCTATCTGAAAATTGTCAAGAACTTTAATATGCAAAGTACGCATAGGGTCGCGGAGCAAGCACCTGTTATTCACGGTATATAGATTGGTTGGCCAGTGTAGTGAGTCAACCTGACGTCGCTTGGATGGCGGCAGGTGCTACAGAACCAGGTGGGAGGCAGAGGGATGGATGTTCCCAGGAGATTATTGATCGTAGCGCGCAGATACTTCCAGTTTGACGACGGACAAACGGACCGATCGCCCCTATTCGCTCGTTCGCCTTGCTGGACACAATAGGACCACCCTCTAACCGCCCAAACAAGCATCCCTCCTTGGTCTGGTTTGGCTGGTATCCACTTGCTACACCCGGGCGACTGAGGACGGTGGGGTTGAACGATAACGAATCTCTTCACTGGCCCTCCCACAGGATAACCAATCCAGTCGCGTCTCTCAGAATCTCATACGCCATTCGCGTCCACCCCTAGTGAATGGGCTCTGAAGGCGGTCCCCGTCGAGTGTCGCAGTAAAAAAGAACCTGATATACCATCGGGATGCTACAACCAGATACAACTGCACCCCTCCCCCGCCCTTGTAGCAGTTATCCTATTTCAATATATATATTTATACATTGAAAAATACTTATAGTTTGCCATATATTTTATTACAGAGGGTAGCTTTCGATCCTACAACCGTAACGGGCAGTACAGCTTTTACTTCCGCTTCCGTTTTCAGCCTACTGCACCACAATTTTGTTCCCCTATCAAAGGTGTCAGGATGCCAGGTGTCTGCGGAGTAATGTCCAAGAAGTTAGGTTACGTAGGCACCCTCGTCAAATAACCATAAATTTTCTTTTCCTCAAATCCTTGTGGTTTCCAGCGGGTAGAATTGTGATTCTGATTTTTCAATCACAATATTGTATATTGCCAATTTATGTAGCTGAGGTCGTCTAGCAAGCCGGTTACGCTCCTGGGTACAGGTAGATCTATGGTGGCTGATAATAACAGTGGACGTAGGGCTGTGTAACGTAGGTCCTATGCATGGTCCACCTGCGATGAACCAGGCACCTGTCGCCGCACGCGCACCAACGACCCCCGGTAGGCTGTTTGCCAGCCGCCCCTATTATACTAGTCACCCCCGTGACAGAGTAAGGGACGAAAGTACGATCTAGCCCACGTCATCATACGTCGCAATCGGCTATACGTGGCCAGTGGTTAACGTTTTAGTACGTCGTTCATCCATTCGTTCGCGTATTCATCAACTTGCATTTTTTACTGTTCGTTCATTGTTTTTCTAAAGTATTTTGGTACCATCCAAGTAGTACGATAGAAGAAGACTCTTTAAAGCCTCGTACCGGGAGTGAAAGTGTTGTTAGGGTAGCACCTTTGGTTAATTGGAATTCCAGAAGGCAGTGAAGACGCGTCTGAAAATTGCGTAATATTGTGAAACTAAAATTGATACCAATTATAATAAAATTGTCAATATCCTTTTGGGGACACAAATCATACTTACTGCATTGGCGTTGGGTGAGGAAGCGTGAATCGGACCCAGTGAGTTTGAGTAGCTCAATAAGAGCGATCCTGAGAAAAATCGCAACACGGAAAATCCTTAAGGAATTTTCAACTGAAATAAGAAGAATTTCTTAGAATCACATTTTCACAGATTCTTCTGATATGAAAGATGGTGAAAATGAGAACGGAGGTACTCGTCGTTGATGAGGGACTCACGGAGGAGGAATCAGTCCCGGCGAAGATGGACGCGGAGGAAAATTACGGCGTCGAGGCAGAATTGACAAGTCTATCATGGCTGCAATCGCTGGATATTACGAGTGCGTCAAATCTACCGACGCCACCTTGTTCGCCGTCGCCGCCACCACCGCATCCGCAACCCCAATCCTCTGTCGCTCATCATCCGCCGAAGAAGATGTCTCCTTTGCTCAAGGCCGAACTAGGTATGCGGATCGATTGTATCCACTTCTTGTCAATTTTCCATAACTATTTTTCTAAAGAAGTTACGAATGTTCTATTCGTCTGGATTTTGTAGATCTCGTGGAAAACGCCGAGAAGTATCGAACAGACTCCGACGCTAAACCACCCTTTTCCTACGCCACCCTGATCTGTCTTGCTATGCGAGCAAATAATAATAAATTAACCCTGTCCAGCATCTACAGATGGATTCGGGAAAATTTCATGTATTACAAGCATGCGGATCCAGCCTGGCAGGTAAGTCTGAAGATAAAGAAGTTTTTCAAAACAATTATTATATACAGAAAAATAAATGATTTATTGAGTAAATTTAATTATAGAATTCAATACGTCACAATCTCTCGTTGAACAAATGCTTCGTGAAGCTTCCTCGTTCAAAGGATGAACCAGGCAAGGGTGGTTTTTGGAAGTTGGATCTAGAGCGTCTAGAGGAAGGTCGACGTTCCAGAAGAAGAGCCTCCTCCCGTCGTAACGGTGGTGCCAAGACTAGAATCACACCGAATACTCCAGTCACGTCAATACTCTATGAGACTCCACCAAGCAGCGTCTCACCACCGATTCCCGATAGTCTACCTGAAGTACCTGAGTCTACGCAGGTGAGTCTCAGCGAAGATGACCTTACCGGACTCCTCATCGCCACCGTTGGCTGGGACGAGAATCAGTTGGATCTATTGGATTCTCTATTGGATTCACTTTAAGAAGTTGTGACAGGTATTTTTCAGACAAATTTTTTCTGTCAGGAGCCAAGCAAAGAACTAGAATTATACTCGTGCGGATTAGGTGTGGATGAATTGTGCGTACTTTGAGATATAAGTTTGCCTTAAGTTGGGTGTTAAATAATCGGCGGGCCCGAAAAAGGTTCAATGGCCAGGTCAACTAAAATAAGATATACCTAGGGGAAGTCCGGGGAAGATGGGTCCGGTGGATCAAGATGAGCTACCCGTAAAATGACTCCAAGATCAATCATGATATATTTTTGGATTTGCTCTGACGTCATTATTTCCTTAAGAAACCCTCTCCCACCCCACCACTATATGCCTAGAGACTTCTCAGGCATTCATATGTGCCCATAATTATGAAAGTGGTTTAAGTCAAAATTAAAAAAAAAGAGTTTATCAGTTATTTCACATCATATTAATTTATTCTAATGAAATTCATTAAATATATCGAAACAAGAAATATATGACTTAGACCACTTTTATAAATATGGGCACATATATCGTATGAAAAAATTTGAGTATATATAGCTGGATGTTGAAAATATCAAAACGGCTCACGTTTCAGGTATTTTTAGATAATGTGTATAGCCTCTTAATTATAAGAGGAAATCCGGATCATGCTGTAACAAGTGAATGAAAACAGTTGTCCAGAAAAATGGTGAATCTTATTTAAAAAAAGTCAAAAGCACCATTAATCAAAGAAAAAATAATAAAACAATAACGCTCACACTAACGGCGTGTGCTCAAGACTCTTTCTTTCAACATCCAAGTTATTATGTACAGATAATTCAGTCAGGAACGTTAACGTTAGTCGTACAGTAGTTAATTCCCGACATTACAATGAAATGCATAAAGAGAAAAAGAGAAAGAGAAAGAGAGTATGGTAATCGATCAAACATATTACCTATTAAAATGTACATTAATGAAATGATAGAAAATGAATAGTCAGTGTGATAAAAGTTTGAATCGGTGTGTTTTTGCGCTCTAGTTCACGCCTTGTGAAAAAATCCGTCCAAACATTCAGAGTCGCTATTTACATTTAGAATCATTACGTTTGATGATGGAATATGCGCCCACATAGCGCAAAAAACACGTCGGAACGACAAACGACGTTTATACGTCCATAGGATGTCCTAGAGGCATCCTTGGAAGGTTTGAGCTCTGTGGACTAAGTCAAGGGATTACCCACACAACACAGAACATCCGACCGACATCCGAATTATGTCTGCAATGTCCTACTGACGTCCATTGAAACATGATATGCGTGATACATTCCGTAGACGTCTTATGCTTCTTAAACACGACGCGGTATGACATCTTTAAAATGTCGTTTTAATGTCGACATTTATGTTGCGCATTATTCTTTTTTACCATTTATTATTATTATCATATACTTTATAGTTATTAACTACAATAACATTTAGGAACCGTGCACGCGTGTAATCGTTAATAGATTGTCTGCTTTATCTTATTTTATACATTTTTTAAAACGTCCATATATTCATTGAATGTTTTTAAACTATCAGCAGACGCTTCATTTTTAGCGCGTTTAACTTTCATTGTTGTGTCATTTCGTAAGTTACGTTGCCTTCGAGAAATGCTTATAGGACGGCTTCTCGAGGCTTAATCCAACCAATGAGCGTCCCAGTACATGGCCGATGACTGCGCCATCTACATTATAAGAATATCTTATTCGTATAAAGCAAATTGTCAGTTGGATGTTAGAAATGCATTCTATGAATGACAGGTAGGTTGTACAAAAGACGGACAGAAAGATATCCGTAGGTGGACAAACATACTTCTAAATAACATCTGCAAGATGTCATTTGCAGATTTACGGATGTCTGTCGTATATCAGTAGTGGCGATTGACGACGTCTATAAGACGTATTTCTAAAGTCCCAGTGTTGTGTGGGTAGTTGCATCCTTATAGTCAGTTTCCTCACTTTCGGTTAAAATTTAACCAGCGGATAACTCCCCAGCTAACCAATCATTTTCATGTTTTAGAAGTTTATCCGCAGGTTAAATTTTATCGAAAGGTGAAAAAATTGGCCTTTAATTTTTTTAAACAATTGACGCGTACGTATGTCCGTATGTATTATTATTTTTAATGACAGTTTGATGATGTACGACTGCCATTATTATTATACCTTTATATCGTAAGAGCGTTATTAGTCAAGTTTATATGTAAAGATAATGCACATTGGAGTGTGAGGGGTTGTGAGTATGAATTATATGTATAGTGACACTGAATGAGAAATGTGATATTTGTTTGTCATTCGATATAAATGGTATAAAGCAGTCGAGTGCATTGTTTTAATTGTAGCAGTAACTCATTTTTATTACGCATATATACAGTTATTATATTATAATCTGTTGTACCTCTGGTATAGTAATTGATAATATGATATGGTACGTAATGTAGTCATCTCTCAAGACACCTTTGACTGTCCCTATGATAATTAATATTAATGAATCACTAGCAATCGCGTGCCTTGAAGTAAACAAGAGTTTTATTCTTTGTATATTATAGGGGTAATACCATGACGCAATACTGCAACGTATGTCTATAATATTCACTACGAACGTGCTCAATGCAATGTGTTAAGAATTTCGATTTGTATCCTTATAAAGCGATAGCATGAAAATAAAGAAGTGAAGCATATACTTTTCTTATTTTCTTTTTCTTTCGTGTCAGTTGTGGGTCTTGTAGCATGTATAATGCGAATCCGTAGATTAAAAATAATCTATATTGCATAATTACATTGCAGGTTAGAGATATGATATTATTTAGTGAGGATTAGTGTACAGAATTTAATTCTTTTAGCGGATGTCAATTTAACAGGTGAAAGAAGAATAGAGAAGACGCCACCATAGCAGTTCTGCTTTGAAGGGACTTAATTACGTTTCGGTTGGTGAAGAGACGGCTCTTCAAAGTGGAATTGCTGTCGCGGCCCGGCTATATGTATATGAATATATTTTTGTGCTCACTCGCTTCCTCCACTCTGCGGCGTTCAGGTTTGTCGTGTTCACTCATGCTGGGGGTCACTGTCGCCAACTGTCGCTAATGACACGGGAGGGTACGGGTTGAGTGATAACAGGTTTCCCGCCGGGCGATATAGTAACGGGCATTCCGATTCTTGAACAGATTAACGAAGACTACCAAGCCCTTGCACTACATCGCTCTTTGCACCGCTTAGGTCAACAACCAAGTTGTGATGGCATTTTAAGAATACCGGAAGATAGTTCTAATGACAACTCTTATTATCGGTTTTACTTTACTTTTGATATATGTAGTATCAAAGTATGAAAAAGGATCCAAGTTTCCATAAAATTACGGAAGTATATAGTAAGACAGAAAAATGATATATAATTCAGTGCAAAACGAAGTAAATGCATACTTCGTAAACAAATTTCTATGCAGAACCACGTGTTGCTACTAGAGAGTTCATTGTTTTCGATTTGTCATAATAACACGTGGAACTCGTGGACTGAATATATGCAATAAATTGGACTGAAAAACCTAAACCATAGCTAATTAAACAAAGATATGCAGTCAATTTGCACTTTTAAAAACGAAAGGGAAATGAAATACGCCTTTGCATATGCAACCTTTCATACTTGAATGCGTCACAATGAGAAATTACGTTCTACTGCAGACCTCTGCCAATATACAACCTGTCATTTGAACTTTTGTCTTAAACTTTCATTACATTTGTTTAAAGCTTTCATTTAGTTTACTAAAACTTATAAATGGTACGCATTATGTGCATACATATTTTCAGAATGTCATCGACGCTCTGAATGACAATAAGCGTCGAAAGTTTGAATGCTTAGCGTTGCAACATTGATCTAGTGTAACGCTCAGTGTATAGAATTGAATTCATATGTGCATGGAAAAATTTAGAAATATATAGTTCATTTGAATAACTTTTTATTTATAATTTTAAAGAAATAATTATAATGTATCCTTAGAATTGATCAAAAAATACGTGTAGATAATTCGCACATATCAGGGTTTATCAAAGCCGCCTATGTATCAAAGCTGTTGAAGCTGTGTAAACGTCAGCGCATAAACTCCACGTGTCGATCTAGCTATACAATAATTCTAATAGCCAATTAGCATAACAAACTATTTGTTATGGTCAGAACAGGTTTTGGAACTAATGATCGTTGTGCTTAAACTGTGAGAAATCAAGTTTTTTGTGCGTGTTTATTTATGTAGGTTATACTGTTTCTTTTATTAAAATTATGATGGACATTAAAAAGAAAGTCGTAGAGAAATTTAATGCTGAACTGGGCACAGATCTAAAGAATCTGAATAAGATAATACAGTTACATGAACAGCTGAAAGAAGAAAGGAAGGAAATTGAACAATCGGTACCAATAATAATACTTGGAGAACGATACTGAGATTTTATAATGACTAAGGAATGAGAGTAATATATTTTATATTTCTTAGTTATCCCTGGTATCTACCGAAGCACCATCTAAAATAAAAGCTGCTGTGGCAGGTGTTGAACAAATTAGCAATGAAATTGATGAAGTTGTTAATGCCTGTGAAGTACTGCAAAAGAGCATTGCAAAACAATTACAACAGAACAGTAAAACACTGGAAGTTCAACAGCATATCGATAAGATTGGGGAGTTGAATAAAGCACTATCTTACTTGCATCTCATTAAATTTATCGAGAATACGAGGTGACCAATTTATTTTATATCATATCACCTTTATAGAAACTGAAGTTAATATTTTTTAGTGATCAAATCGAAGCATCGTTGTCAACCAAAGATGATGAACTGACTATAACATTATATACCAACTTGACAGAAACAAGTTGTCAATTACAGTCTTCAACGTGTCATCATTTAGCAAATTATGTCAGAGATCTACTACACTTTTGGCATAATCATCTTAAAGATAAACTAGCAATGTATGTTAACATTTAAACACATAAGTTTTCCGTATGTAAATTCTAACAATTGCAGGGAGTACAATGAAATTCTGAAAGCGTTGCATTGGCCCTTTTGCGGAAATCAAGCTCATGCAATAAATTTTCTAGCTTCTTCGTATAATCCACAAGTGATGCTGAGATTCAAAGTGCTCACAGAATATCTTTTCCAGCTACAGCTTCCGTATCCTTTTGATAATTCTATTAATATTTAAATATGACATACTCCATTACAAATCTTTGACTAAATTTAATCAGAGAGGAGACAATGAAACCCTCAGTGAAGTCTACGCTGCTCACTGATTTCCAACCAGTCAGCTTACCAATTGTACTTCTAATTCGTCCACTGAGGCAAAGATTTATTTTCCATTTCACAGGTGCAAAACAAACGAATCGCCAAGACAAACCCGAATGGTTTTTTACCCAAGTGCTCACATGGATCAAGGACCATGCACAGTGGGTCCACAAAAATGTACAACCAGTAGCTGACTCTTTAGGTTTCAGTCATGTTAATGCCAAGGTATAATGATAAAAAGTGCTTATTTATTATCAACATATATTATGCTTACCACTCCTCTTTCTAACAGGTTGAATTTATGCGAGGTCTTGTACAGTTGGCTGTAGAAAAATTACATTCAGAATTACCAGTTGTTCAATACGATGACGGCCTGTTTGCTCATCTGGTAGATGAAGCCTTAGGCTTTGAACGAGAGTTACGAGAATCCTTATTATACCCTCAGAATCAACCAGCAACAGTTTTTGTTCTAACCCAAGCGCACATCTTTGTCAAGTGGATAAACATGGAGAAAAAATGTACAATCATCATACAGGTTTTCATAGTTGATTTTGATGACATAATCTCATGAGGAATGTATAAGACGAAGAATTCCTTGACTAGATGCTACCGAAAAGATGGATGCTATACTGAGCTCGGAAACTGCTTGGGAGAGGCTCTCCGGTCCTGACGTGGATGATATGAAAGTTACTGAGTGTGCTGAAGCTTTTCTTACACTTTTGATGACTATTACTGATAGATATAATCATCTACCTCAACCTGGACATAGGTATGTCCACTAAAAACAGTATAATTTCTTAAACATAGCGTTTATGCTCTGTTATTCTTCTATCACTGCACATAGATTACAATTCCTTGAACTACAATTGGAGTTGATAGATGACTGGAGAGTACGTCTGTTACAATTGTTACACGAGGATTACGAAGATCCTCTGAATTCAATAATGCCACGAATTCTTAATACTTTACACTACGTGTCCACCGTGCTTATAGAATGGGGCACTACAGTGGTATGGATATAATTGCCTACGAACAAAACTCCTTTAATTACCATCTTCTAACAATTACTACTCCTTTCATTATTTTGGAATACAGCACTTTCTCCAATTGCATTTCTTCAAGAAGCAATTCGAGTCCGTCGAATCCGCCACTGACAGAGATCTGATGCCAGAAAACGCTGCTGAGGAGGATGGATCAGTGTTTGAAGATGCTGTGGCTCTGCTGCAAAGATTAGAAAAGAAATTAGTTAATGAAATTAGCAATTCCGTGACACTAGAGGTTAAGGCAAAGAGCCGTCCGTACAGAACTGATAAGTAAGTTTACAATAATTTGAATATAGATTAATGAACTAAAATTTGTATTTCTTTTTAAAGATGGTTTGCTATGCAGTCGGATAAGGAAATAGCCTCCCTTTCAGTGACCCCGAGCGGATGTCCAATGTTTCAGGAACTAGCAGCACGTTTACATGCACTTCATGAAACTTTGGCTTTGCCACTTTTTAATCAAGCTTGGCGAAACTTGGCTACTCAATTAGACCAGGTAAATTAAGCAGAAAGTAATCGTCTCTCTGCCTAATAATTATCCTATCACATAACAATATTTGTTTTCTATAGTATCTGCTCGAAGAAGTTGTTATGGTTAATCAATTTAACATCGGTGGATCAGCACAGTTTCAGTTTGACATTACAAGAAACTTATTTTCACTCTTTGGCCTATATACTAGTAAACCAGAATCGTATTTTCCATTGTAAGTATTCCTTGCCAGTAGTTTATCAATTTTTAAACAATCCCCTTACTTCTGTTAATTGTCATTACAGAACGCGCGAAGCCTGTATACTACTGAATATGCTGCTGGGTTCAGCAATGCTGTTATTAGAATCATTAGAGCGAGATGAAAATACAACAGAAGTACTGGAGGATATAGGAATTTACAGAATGTCTGCAGAAACTTGTATAACGGTACTTAAAAATAGGACTGATATAATTACACAGTAACCAATTAATGCATTAGCATCTAAAATTACAAATAATAAAGATAGTATGACAGACGACGAATTGACATACCCTATCACACTACACTGCAATCATTCAGCACAGCAAATTAATTCCACCATTATCAGCACCCAGTAAAAGTAGTCTGTTTAATGGAAGTACAGCCATAGCAGTAAGAACTCCCTTAAAAGCGTCGGACCTCAACTTTGTTGACGAAAACGACGCCGTAGCGTCTACTGCAGTATGAACGCCAATACGATTGGCCGTAGTTCCTGATATAAGTTCCTGTTCATACACAGCCATACAATGTACTGGTTCAGTAACCCCTCTGCAAAGTATGACATTGGCATAATTAATTGTAAATAAAGTAATGCTTTGTTAATACAAATGTGTCGGAAACCAGACTGACTTCATATGAAATTTTAATTTCCCATCTATAGCACTCCAAACGGCTATGGTTTGATCCAAGGAGGAGCTGACTATTGTAGTTTCATTAACTGCCTCTAATTGTAGAACCTGTAAAGAAAAAAGGTTTAATGGATGATCAATGAAGTATTTCTATAATTAATTAATCGTACCTCACACTCGTGCCCTTTCCATGATGCTATAATGAGACCAGTGCGAATATCGAGAATTGTTAGGAAACCAGATGCCTGTCCTAACGCCACCCAGTGTCCACTAGGTGCTACGGCTATACATCTAATCAGTCCTGTAGGATTCATTGACAACTGGAGCACAAAAGTTAATTAGAAATAATAATTTCTTTTTTAGAAAAATGTAATCAAATTACCTTCATTTCATTAACATATTGAAAGGTTCTGCAGTCAATGACTCTCAAATTAATATCAGTCGTTGCCACGAGAAGCGTAGTGGATGGAGCAGGACTCGCTGCCAAAGTGTTGACAGGTGCTGGACGTGGACTTTCTGGTGATGCCAATAAGGAACCCATGAAGGTATCCCAACAGTGAATAGACCCATCACAGGTCACTGCGTATCTCAAGGATTCTAAGAAAGTTATGGCAAGGATAGATTTTTTGTGACCTGTATATGTATACTGACAGGAGGACACTGCACTTCCGCCTCCCTGTAGAAAAAAGAAATTTTTATAATTGGAAATTCCATGATTTTTTCACTTTTGAAATAGTTAAGAAAATACCTGACTTCTTAGACTCCAAAGTTTTACAGTTTTGTCACGAGAACCACTCATAAAACTGTTCTCATTATCCAAAACATGTAGGCATCGTATACTATTAGTGTGACCATTGAAATTCTGAAGTTTTATCTGCTTTATATTAAACCTAGTATCTTTATCTGATCTTCCAATTTCATGCTCCCAATATGCTAACCAATTGCCTCGAAGATGCCGACTGGCTGAAGATGATTCTCGATTTGGTGCTGAGCTGTTTTCAGTCTGTGGTTGAGCTTGAGGAAGTGTATTGTTTCTCTAGAAAAAAATACAAATATTTTCATCAACTATTCTCATTTTTGCTTATTTTTTACATTTACCTGTACTTCAATTCGGTTTCCTATTACTGAAATGTTTCCGAAACTTCCAGCTCCCCGACCATCAGATTCATTTTCCAAGGGCGCATATTCCGTTAGGTAAAGAATATCAGACGAACCTATATTAATTAAACAAGGAATAGAACTTCAATATCGCCTTTAATAGAATGATACGGTCCAAAAAAGAAAAACTTTTACCAATATTTGGATAGGTCACTTGAACTTCCTGCTCATAAGCATAAGAGAGATCACGAATGAGTTGATGATTTTTTAATATTTCCTCCAACAATACATCTCCAATGTAACGATAAAACATAACATAAGCCTTATGTGCAAATTCTGTAGTAAAAACCGCTTTCAGTTCCTCAAAAGCCTGCGTACAAAAATCTAACATCAATAAGTCCCTTGAATAATACGTCAAAATAAATGTAGAGCCATTCTATATATCTTGGGTCTACCTTGTTTCTCTGAGGATCCGATATATCATGACTTTCTATCGCAGGTGGTGAATAGGAATCAGCAATCTCATTAACACCATTTCTAACTTGATTAGTGCAAAGAGGAGTGCCAATGATAGCCAATTGCTGGGTACTACCATCATGCTCATCATCCCTCACAGTAGTTGATGATCTTCTCAGATCATCCTTATAAGTAGCTTTTTCATTGAGACTAAATGCTTTGTCGAATGCCAGAAAGAACCGCTGGATAGGTACTGTCAAGTGACTCTTTGTCATTACACTGCCAAGACGTAAGCTCAATGAGAATAGTGTTTCCAAATATTTATCAGCCAATGCAGACCGCGCGATAACACCATTTGGAAATGTGTATCGTGTTGTAGAAAGAATTCTTACAGTAGGATGTAATATAGATTTCAATATAATTTCCTGAAAATGATTTTAATTTTTATAAAGTTTATTTGTCAAAAGTTTTATTTAGGAAAAATATGTACTTACATGTAAAACGTCCATTAGAGTAGAATCACTCAAGCAAGGTGTGATGTGAGTAAGAAGAGCCAAGCACGAAACTAAGCCGCCTTCAAGATTTGGCGTTAATTTTCGCTTACAGAGAGACAAGAGTTCACCGACATGTGCAAAGTATTGCAAAAGGATAATCTGTTCACCATATAGACCTGTAATTAATATTGTATTTTACAATTAGGTATTTTATATGGAATTACTAGAAATATTTTACTTCGCTTTATTATAATTACCGGAAATGGCTGTGAGACATTCCAAGACCTTTGTGGCATTTCTATCACCTACGAGAATCGTACTATTCCAGCTGGATGTTTCTATACTCGTAAGATCACAGTCAGGAACTGGTGAAAGATTTTCTCTGCCTGCATAGCAGAGAGTAAGCATCCTCAAAAGATTTCTTGACAAGTAACGCGCTGTTAATACAGGCCCCAAACGATGTGATAACCATATCACAGATTCTGTGCTCATTTCAGATACTTTGCAATCATTAGGTGCTGATTTTTGGACATTTGTGTCCACTCGTATGGTGTTATCATCTTCTTCGTTGTCTGTTCTATCTTCGTATTCGGGACGTAGTGTGACGGACTTTGAATTATCAGAACCTAAAGTGCATACGTTCTCTGATACATTACTGCCTGACTGTACGTTTCCTGCGTATGAGCTACTGAACGGCGTATCCTCACTCGATGTTTTGCTACCAACGTGGCAGCCAATACTGTTAAAATCGGTAACCAGCTTTCCGCCGTCAGATCGACGTGGAATTGGAATTGTTGGAGATTTAAGTGTATCGGGTGGTGACATTCTGTTTGTATCATCAGATAAATCGTTGAGACTAAGATTCAGGTCCAGATGCATGTCGATATGGTATGGTGAATTGGTACTGCAGGGAGCAGAGGTATCCTCTGTTTCTAATGTAAAGACTTCTGTAATGAGAGATTTAATTAAATTATAGTATTAACATACAGAACAGTATAATTTACCTTCGACATCATTATCAGCTGAATAAGCATTTCTAGAATCAGTGACTATGGAACCAGATGAGGTTGGGATATTATTTTCTGAATCTACTGAAGAATCCTCATCCAATGGAGATAAAATTGCATCACTGTCACCGCAGCTTCCGCTCAAATCACAACTCCTATATAATTATATCTCGAAATTAGTAAAAGTTCTTGTGAATTTGGTGTACTGCTTAAATGAACTTGGCACGAAACCCTATCGAGTCTTGTTGATGAAGACTTACTTGAGATTTCCTGTTCTATAATGATTTGTGCTGGAAGAGCCTTGAAGATGATCCCTGTATCCACCAACGGCCTCCACAAGAGGAGTGATAAAGTTATCAAGGAATCGACGTAAACCAAGTCGCACCATTAGCTTCAATAAAAAACTTCTATGGTACAATCTCATAGTGCGAAACTTTGCTAAGGAAGCAGCAGAGAATACATCCGCATGAATACAGCCATCCATGATGGAGCCATTCTCGTAAAGTTTCACAATTGGATCAAGAAAAGTGTCAGCAGCATCCTTAGGACCTAGTGCTCTGAAATCCCAACGGATAATTTTATTTCATCAAGAAGCAGAAGAGCATAAAAATATAACTGATTACTCACTTAGCAATGGGATCAAATAAATACCAAGAAGCTAAAACTGCGCTGTATGGTTCTTCTAAAATTTGCCTAACGTGTGGTACTATAAGCTGTAAACTTGCTTCAGAATTATTTCCAGCTTCTGGTAGAAGACGTTCCAATTCCCTGGCAATGGCCTTCACCTTGCACTCGCTGATTTTGCATAGATATTGTATTTTGGTTTTAGCCATTGCTTCACAGTCTTCTTCTAGTTGTAAAATAAAGTTTAACTCTCGTGCCAGAGCATTGTACTCCTGTAGCATGTCTACAATATTATAGAGACATTGAAAGTACTTTGAAAAAGGAAATAAATTGCCAGAAAGAATTGGCTGTAGTAATTGATGAGCAGAAGGTGGTGGAAGTCCCATGTAAGTCACTGTTGGATAACGAAACTGTGTGCTTGTGCTATTGATAGGTGTGTTTGTCTCATTCGTCTCAAGATTTTCAAGGTTATAGGATTTGGGCAGTACGTCCACTTGCAATAAAAGTGTCACAACTTTTCTTACGCATCTTGGCAAAGCGTCCGGTGATGCTTTCAAAGAGTTCATACAACTATTGAATCTACTGACAAAAGACACATTGCCAGTATTTCTTGTAGCTCTCAATTTTCCGGCAAGAAATATTTCGACAATCAGACAACCTAGAATTTGCTGCTCTTTGATTCTACCAGAAGCAACAATTTGTTTATAGTTTATGAAATTTTCACGTGAAATCTCGAAGGGCTTGTACACACGATGGCTAACTTTGTTTAAGAACGCGTGCATAGTTTCCACTTGGATTAAAGCTGCTACAGGGTTGTAATCCTTAGGAAGAATTATTTGGCTGGCCGACTTTTCAGGTTTCGCATTTTCATCTGGGAAGAGTAAAGATCCTCGAGAACGACTTAGTAGACGGCTCAATGCTAATGGTGAAGATCTCGTTGCATTTGACATTAGTGTAGAATCATCTTCTTCGAACCCTGAACTGTGACCCTCGTCCTCGCTCATCTTCTCGGCAGATCGATCGTATTCTATAAGAGGACTTTTATTTAAGAACATTGAAACATAATAGTAGAAGATTACTAGTAGTCAGGTCGCATACTCGTCTTGTCCTTTAAAACGGATTTATGAAGACGTGGTGGTATTTTACTCCAATATGGTGAAGCAACAATTTTCTGTGGATGAGGCTGACCAAACAGTTGGACTATACCTGAACTTGTTAAATCTGTATGATTATCAACAAGTTGCAGACACACGTTTTTAGATTTTATAGCAGCTGACCCTGACAATCTATTAACGTAATAACAAATATTATTAACCTTATATTTTGAAAGAAAACAGACCAAATAGATGACAACAGACTCACTTGTAACCAAAAGTCAAGTCAATCCAATGATGCAATCTTTCAGAAACATAAAGACTCTCAAGAGCTTCACGGTGTTTTTCAATGAAATCTTCTGGCGATGTTGCCCATGCTGGAATTTCTAAGTCAGGAAGATCCTCGTGAATTGACTGTAATTAAAAAAGGAAAATCTTTATTCTAACTGTAACTGAATATCATCTATTATCCATGCCCATTTACCTTGAAGACATTTGGATCTGTAAAAAATTGAGGTATACACTCGTCGGGACTCCAATCATGTAATCTTTGAATGGAGGCTGGATACTCCCAAGGAACCCATAATGGTCTAACATGTTTGCAGAGAACAGATTTATTGTAGCGCCGTGAAAGATATACATAATATGTAATCTCAGATAGTACATCGGATACATGATGTCCAACCTAAATAAAAATGTATGTAGTTAATTACAGGATTTTAAAAACACCTAAAATTTGTATAAGGAGACAGACCTCTATTGTTTGGGAATCAAAAGTCAAATCCAATTGCCTGTCCCCTTTGTTTAACCGAAATTTGGATTTGGTTAAATCTCTCCAGTTTCCACCATTTCTCTGTGTGAAATCTGTTACCCATGGCATAACATGATGACAGCTTGGATCACCATATCTTCGACCAGCTAAATTATTCAGAGCTGTCAAGTAATCAAAATTACTAATCTGCCCATGGACCCACATTTCACAGAGACGTTCGATATTTTCATTAGATCCAAAATCAGGACTTCCTGGGATCATATTAGTTGGATGATTATTAATTAATTCTCTGCTGCTGTCATTGTACTGTTTAGGAATTCTAGGGCTTTGGTTAGAGGGTGTATCTGTACATTGTGAATCTGGTCTCAGATAAATATTATCAGTTAATTTTGGTAGCACCTATGGAAAAGTAAAAAACTTCATTATATTTTGTATTACAATTGTACTATATTCGTATAATAATTATAGTTACCTGTATTGTAAAATTTTCTGTGATTAATATGTCACTTAATGTGATATCACCAAGTGCTAATCCTATGTCATGCATGTCTCTCATTAATCGTAGTATTTGGTACACAATAAATAGAGGTTTACTATGGCTAGAAGACAGTGCTGCAGGACTGTATGTTACACATCTAAAAATATATAATGACTTTAAATTACTATAACCATAAGAAAATACATTATATGTCTATATACTTACTCTTGCAGTGAGTATTTAGCTGTTTGTTCATATATCACCATAAATATAGAATCTGTTTCCAAGGCAAGAAACGCAGGGAGAAGATTGCAATGAGGTTGAACAACAGAACCATTTGATACTGAAAGGATATTACCACTTTGTAACTGTACTAATGTACAGCCATACATTCGTGATATTACTTCTTGCATCACAGCAATATCAGTACTATTAGCCATTATATTATATTGTTCTCTATGATCTACTAAATTCCATTTACCTGCAAACACATTGTAAAGCATAATAGTATGATAGAAAAGTTATAATTAAAACGTATTATAAATACATACTGTAATATTTTTTATATGCTTCTTTCCACAAATTACGATGATTAGTCTCTGCGACATAATGAAAAAATTGGGTAAATGTCAGCTCCGATGTAGCTTTTGAATTTGCAACATGCCTTGCTCTAGGAAGTGGAATAGCATTTCTATTCTGTTTTGGATAAACCTGGAATACCAAAACTAAATAACATTAATCTTCCCAAGAATTGCTATATATACATTGTGTCTATAGCATATAAATGTACCTTTATATACACTTTCAACCAACTAGAACCTAATTCTTCTAAGGATGGATTGGCAGCTATCTCTTCAGAGGATAAACGATCATGTTTAATAAAACTGACAGGACCAACGGTCGTCAAGCTGGTCAACCAGCTTCTGTGAACAACAGCACAGATCCTTCCATCTGTCATTCTCATATACTTTGCAGGAATGTCAAGCTCTTGTTCTATAATATCCATGGTTATAGCATAAACTTGCTCCAAAATAATTTTTTCAAGTGCTATATTTGCGAATTTTTGACACTTCTGTCACATTTACTGCATTTTGGTAAATAAATAGAAACGAAATAAACATATCACCAACTATCAAATATAATTTACATCAGAAGAGATTGAGCTTGATTCAAGCATTTTAAATTAAACTTTTCATTTCTTATTTGCTACTGCCAAATTTATCTCACTTGACAAGTTGAAATGTTGTGCAGTGGCCACATTAATTGTGTTCAGCAGAGCTAGCAGCGGCCAGTGGTTATTTTGCTACCAAAGTCAAGCTGAGAGCAGTTGAGAGATGAAATACACGTGTTGTATATCTATATATTAATAAACTATAGGTATACAGTCAATGTATTTAAACCAGAGATGAATAGAGATGCTCAACGCTTAGGCGATACCAAAACCATGGTGCTAAAATCGTAACGGCGAGTCCGGAAGTAAGGTTTCGCAATCATTGCCTCCGTCGATAATGCATATCCCGTCGTAGCCGAGCTAAACGTGAACACGAATGCGTAGCTGGGCGTGCCGAGGTTCTCCGCTACTTACCGCTGGTTCCCAAAGCAATCCTTAGAACGAGACCGGGAACTATAGAACTATTGAAGAACTAATCAAAAAGCCTAATAATGAAACATTTTTCAAATACTGAGGTGACAACTTCACACCCGTAGCGCCTTAATTTTTGAAAAATACGTATTTTGACGATGTTACATAGCAGAACTATTGTTAAAACACATAAGGAACTATAGAACTCCTCGAGAACTATTAAAAAAGCCTCTTATTGTCATTATTTTATAGAAAAAATGTTTTAAAGTTCCAATAAATTTTCCTTAATAATAATGTTATCTTGATAAAAACTGGTTGGTTGAACTGTTAATTTAGTCTTTAATACAATAAAAAACAATAAAACTTTTTAATTATCAACAATCTCTTAATTTAAACAAATGTTCGAATTATTATTTATTAACCGTAATGCCGCGTGACAATCAAATCGACGGTAACTATCATAGTTTCCGCGAAAAACGGTATTGGGAAAGTGGAAAGTTCCCAACAGTTAAAATCTGGATTTTTCCGCTTTTCCCGTTTATAAAATATCGTATTGGATAAACATTAATGGCTTTTCCGTTTTACGGCTATTTGCAAAGACACTAATTAAATCCGTTCGTGAAGTCATAACGGCGGAATCTTGTATGTCGTATCGAATCTATAACGATATAGTTCGCCACGGCATACCAAGAAAATTGGTGGCAGCAGTGGGATCAGTGAATAGGACGGAGATCGAAAATTGGAGCAAAAACTTGACAGAGAAGACTGCAAGAGAAAATGTTCCTGATCGTCGCAGCGTAAGTCAATGTCCTTTACTTGATATAAAGACGAAAATTCGTTAGGATCAAATACAGAAAAGACAAACTAGACAGTGAATTGGATATAAGAACTAATTTACAATTGCCAAACGTTAAGCATGGCAGATGAGCTAAATACGCAACAAATGCTTGAAGCATTGCTTAAACAAAACGGTATCTCTAGCAAAAGTTATCTATACTTGAAAAAGCCCAAACTAATAACGATGGTAACGTTCATCAATCAGACAGGGATCTCACTGACGATGAAGCCTTTGACTCGTCGCGAAGAACAATGAGGACGAATAAATTGAAGAACGAATTGTCATTAATTACGGATTTTGATTAACACAACATTTCAGTAGAAACATTTATATCGGAAGTAGAATCTGTAATGAACACTATTGACCCTAACGACCACCCGCGTGTAATTTGGTTAATTCTTACACAAAAAATTGTAAAAGAAGCACGAACAGCAATTGACGGTCATAGTGTGACAAATGCTGAGAGCCTTTTTGAAATACTTCGGAATGAATATGGCAACATAAAGTCGTATGATGTCAGCATTGTAGATAGGAACCAATGCATCCAAGGAAAAGACTCTGTGAATCAGTACAACAAACGTTTTAATCAGATACAGCGAGAAGTAAAACGTGCGATCGTTAATGATGTATCAAATAGAGATACATCAAATTTAGCTCAATAACGAGGATAAAATTGCGCAAACACACTACATCCGGGGTCTAAACTACACAGTCAAAATCCGCGTCCAAGGTATTCGACCAACAACCGTTAAGGAAGCCCAAAATTACGCTCTGGAGATAGAAAGGGAAAAACGCGTTTTCGAAGAGTTATATCGGCGCTCAGGTCAGACAAACGTTATACGCAAGTCAGCCAACGACCAAAACCTATACCACGAGAAAATTCCCAGGACCAACATACCCCGCATCATAATCCATCCACACGGATACCATTTCAACCGCGTAATTGCTATAAATGTGGTTCGACCTACCATTTGTCGCGCGATTGTCCGCGACCTCGTAATTCATCAACGACGTCACCACAAAATTTTCATGACCGCGCGAACCCGAGAGTACCACCGAACCCCACCAGGTATATAGAGTCTCAACGAATCGAAATCAAAGAGCTACCCTTCAATTGGCACACGGAAGAAGAGGAGAATTCCTCGTCGATACCGGAGCAGCAGTAAACTTAATCAAACAAGATTTTGCTCAAGGACTTGTACAAAGTTTCAAAACTAACTACTTGAGTGGAATAAACAATGAGATAAGTATGTGCAAAAAGGAAGTACGGCTAAATTTAGGAGAGAAGGAGCATATATTCGTAATAGTACCAAATGATTTCCCGCTGGAAGATGCAGGTATAATCGGAATGCCATTCCTTGCGAAAGAGAATGCGTTAGTCGATGCGGCACAAAAAAAGATCATATTCCAGAGACAGCACAAAGTAGTCCGACTGATGGACTATTCGACGGTCAGGAGTCGCCTGTTAGCAGAGAGCACGCGGTTAGAACATATCCATGATCCAGTTGCAAAAAGGGCTATTTGGGAATTAATTGATAAGTATCAAGGAGTATATCAACTAGAAAGAGATCCTCTACCATGTACAAATCTAACAATGCACACTATAGATACGACTGACGAGAGACCAATACACATAAAACAATATAGTTACCCGCCGGCGCACCAAGAAGAAAAAAATCGGCAAATTTTGGAAATGCTGGAAAAAGGAATTATAGAGAATTCCCAATCACCATATAATTCCCCTTTATGGGTTGTCCCAAGGAAAACAGACACCAGCGAAAAGGAAAAATCGTCGTAGATTTCCGACAACTCAATAACAAAACAGAACAGGACGTATATTCTTTGTCCAATATACACATATTGGACCGACTTGGTAAAGCTCGCTATTTTAATGCCTTTGACTTGGTCAGTGGGTTCCATCAGATACCCATGGACCCACTGAGTAAGAAGAAAACTGCATTCTCAACACCTCAAGGACACTATGAATATACAAGGATACCATTCGGGCTGAAGAATGACCTGCTATCTTCCAACGAATGATGGATCAAGCATTGCGTGGGTTGATCGGTAAAGTTTATGTGACATCCAATTGACAATTGCACCTGGTCGATATAGTGCTTGGTGGAGGATCGGTAAACTTCACCCTATTGAGTATATTTAGAACGCTTGCCACCTCCGACGAACGATAAGATGCTATCGGTAAGGTAGTAATAGGAAGTCGGACACGCTCCACTCCACTGGCGAGTATTTATAAGCAATGGGCAACGTCAGGAAGATGATCACTATGCCCTGTTTAGGGTCTAACCTTTCGGAAATTTACCTGGGATCGATCAATTACTTACACCCTGTGTCGTTGACGGTCATGAGACTGGTTGTACAAAACGAATTGTTGCCGACGGTGATTAGAATTCAAATCCACAATTTGAATTTTTTACAAAAATAAATAAACTGAACTTCTACTTACGATGCTGTGCACTCGCTTATGAATTAGGAATTATATAATTCTTGGATGAGGACACACGCTGGTTTAGGGCTTAAAGGAGGATTGAAAAAAGAGAATTGTACCACAGGTTGAGTTCGGGTAAGAACAGATTTAAAACTATATTTCTATTTAAATGTAAAATAGAGTAAATTACGTTTAGTAAAATAAGTTGACAATATGTTGTTCAATGATTGAATTCAAATTCGGAATCTGCGACAAAAGACTTAGAAAGATTTAAAGAATTAGAAGTTGAATACAGAATTTGAACTTAGATCTTTTTCTTTTGAGTTGAATTTTTAGAGAACGTTTTACTTTGTCATCTGACTGAACCCTTTTGACTTCCGACTCCTGACCCGAAACTGATCAGGGGTCGAACTGTACTTTACCAAGATGATTCCCGACTACGTGGTGACTTCTGATTTGCAGTTCACCTATGGTTAATTATTATTAAGCCTGGTCACTTGGCGGAGTTTTAGTCTCCATTTCCTAATCTTCTACTTGTCGTTTGTAGCTCCTTCCTTGTACGATAAGATTTGGACCACCTTGAGGGCCCGTACTCACTATTTTGTTTATACCATGATTTCTTCGGGAGCATATTCTAGCCTTGACTCTCACATAAGTGTGTATTTATATACGGTAGGCGACCGGTTAGAACGATTTTTAGTAAGATAATCTTTAAGTTACGGATGAAATTCGTAATGATCAAATTCTCGTTAGAGAGAATAATTTTGAGTTTTATATTAGGGTAATGGGGAGTTAGTGATGAATGATTCAAGTGCTGGTTCATTTGTATATTGTTAATGAATTTTGATAGTGGATAGGAATATCAAAAAAAATTATTACTTACAAGACTATGTTAGATATAAAGGTCTTATGAACTAGGTTAGTAATTAAAATTAGGATTGATATTTGATTGTTGATGATAAACTAGATTGGTACGCGGAACAAATATAGTAATATCCAAAAAAAATTATTACTTATGTAGAATTGATTCTGATTGCGCGACTGATAAGAGCACAAAACGAGGATAAAGATTTGCAAAAAATATTAAGTGCCACAGAGCGCAACCAAGCCGACGGTTATGTAGTAAGAAACAATTTATTGTATAAAAAAGTCTATAATGATGTTTTAATCTTAGTAGCTAAGGATATGCAAACGCAAGTGATTCGTCTAGCGCATGAGCGTGGACATTTTGGTGTGAACAAGACCGAATCGATTGTGCGGAAAGATTTTTCGTTTAAGAATATGCGACAAAAAGTGGAAAAAGTGGTGAATAGTTGTGTGAATTGTATCTTGGCCGAGAGAAAGCAAGGAAAGCGAGAAGGGTTCCTCAAGGTTATTTCTAGGGGCGATGTCCCTCTCGATGTGGGCCCGATAACCGCGACGAAGAAAAAATACCAACACGTATTCGTAGTGGTGGACGCCTTCACAAAATTTGTGTGGCTCTACCCTACAAAATCTACAGACGCGGCTGAGGTCATTGATCGCCTTCGTAAGCAGGCTGCGATTTTCGGAAATTCGCGAGAAATTGTCTCCAATCGCGGAGCTGCTTTCACGTCTAAAACCTTTGAGGAGTATTGCGAAGACGACAGGATAAAACATTCCTTGATTACCACGGGAGTACCACGATGGAACGGTCAGGTAGAAAGGGTAAACAGAACCTTAATCCCTCTGCTCACTAAGTTGATCGCGCCGGTATCTGAAAATTGGTACAAGTGCGTTGATGCGACGCAGAAGTACCTGAAAGCCACATTAAACCGTAGTACAGGAAGGGCTCCATTTCATCTGCTGACTGGTGTCCATGTGCGGCTGAAAGAAGACCCTCGAATGAAGGAAATCATCGAACAGGAGTGGGTTACCAGGTTTGAGGAAAATCGGGATGAATTGCGTGAGCTAGCGAAACAAACGCTGGAGAAAGCCCAAGAGACAAATCGTCGAGGTTACAATAGAAACCGAAAGGCTGCGACGCAGTATAAAGTTGACGATTTGGTTGCCATTAAAAGGACGCAATTTGGAACAGGTCTAAAGCTGCGAGGAAAGTTTTTGGGGCGGTACAAGATAACCCGAAGTATGCGTAACGACCGCTACATGGTCGAGAAGGTTGGCGAGCACGAAGGCCCGCAACGAACATCAACTTCAGCGGATCACTTAAAGCCATGGGGAGTCACCGTGTACCTGAATGACACAGAAAGTGACAACAGCGAAAATGAAGACATCTGGGGCCAGATGTCCGTGCAGAATGGTCGAATGTAGAATCGAGACAGAAGGCTTTCAGGAAAAAACTAGAATAAGAGTGCATGTGCGGAAAACAAGTGTGCATGCTGGAGACCGTAAATTTAAGGATTAGAGTATATAGAAAAGTCGAACCAGTACTTGACTGTCACAACGGCTCAGGTTGCCCAGCGTCAGTAAAGTCCGAAGTACATGGAAAGAATGCGAGTATGAATGGACGTGAAACAGATGCGAATGATTTTGGGTACGACTTTGTGTTAGAAGATAGGCTAGAGTCAGTTCAACTGTCGAGCAGTGCGGACGTGTCCGTAACCTGTAGTTTTGCTGTTATATCCCTTTCTAATAAAACATCTTAACTCTCATTAAAATCATTCGTCACCACTTCCATCACGATCCTCACCTTTTAACTCATCTCAATGACAATATTAACATTCGTAGAGTAACATCTTCTTTCTTCTACAGTAATTTTAATTAAACAAATTTAATCTCCCATTTGTTAATTAACCGTTATTCCATTCTCATGATCACTAGATCCTTAATAGCTACTACAGTTTGGAAAATAACCATAAAACTTTTTTCTTATTTATTAATTGTTAACTCTCTCATGTACTTAAGTAAGTGCTTAATTAATGCAGCCCCGCATGTCAAACAGATTTGCTGAAATTATCATGGTTTCCGCATGACGCGCTATTACGCAGCAGAATACTTTTATAACGGACATTTTCCGATTCAATCCGGTTTCAATAACAATATCTTACTTAACTGACGTAATATTATTGATATTATCGGTTCACGTGGGTCTGCTCTTTCCTCGACTACGAACCTGCGTTCATCGTATCTCACATATCTTATTATATGCTTTGTCGACGGAGGCGATGATCACAAAATCCTACGTCCAGACTCGCCGCTACGATTCAGCGCCATGATTTTGGTATCGCCTAAAATCATTGTACATACAACGCTACGATTTTAGACGATACCAAAATTATGGCGCTGAATCGTAGCGGCGAGT
>JAYRCB010000527.1:117450-147057 GCA_036026315.1 Trachelus stipa
CTTCCGACGCCTGGATCAAGCGCTTTAAAAAGAGGCATAAAATCCGACAGAGAAAAATAACAAAATTCGTAGCAAGCGAAGAAACTGCAACAACGGAAGAAATGGTGGCTTCCGCCGAAAATTTTTGAATCCATGTTTGAGACGTGATTCCGAATTTTAAACCCAATTATATCATCACCACTGATCAAACAAGTATTTAAAAAATTGTCTCATTTTTTATTCATAATGAAAATATGAAATTTTGTATCATATTCATGTAATATTTTTTTATCCATATTCTACAGGCTGTCAATACCAATCCACTTTTGATCGAACTCTTGCAACAAAAGGATTAAAGGTAGTCCTCGTGAAATGGCGAAATATGAATAAAGTGACTCACTCCTATACCGCACAATACGCCATGACCTTATCTGGAGAATTATTACCCCACGTCTTCATTTGCTTACAAGAGGCAACAGGTTCATTTGGACCGAGGGTCCAGAAATCGATGGATGAGTATCTCCAAAAATATCAGAACGTCGTCGTTACATCGTCCAAGAGCGAAAAGTTGACAAGGCAGTTGTACAAAGAGGTTTTAGTCAATATAATGAAGCCTTATGTGGGAGTTGAAAAATGTTTGTTACTAATGGAGTCCTGAGGTGGACAGACAGATGCTACGCTGTACGATGAATTTTTTCAAAACGAAAACCGTCTGCCAACATGCACTGTAATAGTATATTACAACCCTAGGCCAAAAAGTTGGATTTCCTGGCGTAATTGATATAAAGGCCGAGGCTTTATATCACATACGCCAGGGCATTCAACTTTTTGGCTATGGGTCGTATACTACTTTTCTTGATCCCCAGCCGAAAGTATGTTAATAAATTATTGTTAGTTTATAAATTAAATGCAATATGTGTTTACTATTCGTACCCGGATCGAAAAAATGAATTTTAAATTAACTTATATCAATTGTTTTAAAAGTCAGGTAAGTTCATGTAAGTTAATTTTTTCGATTCGGTATACTTTTACGGATTATGTTAGAACATTTTGCCGGTTATCTCGCGAAGTGGAGCGCATTCCGAGGCGAAGCCGAGGTTCTTGTTGGTCGGGGTGGGCATTAAGACACATACAAAATAAAATGCAAGAATAAAATGACTAAAAAAAGATTTGAAATTCAAAAATTGTTTGAAATTAGTAGATACAAAGGAAAGTTTATTATATGATTTAAAAATAGTAGCGTACATTATTTGTAACTTTAATATCACACAATAGTAATACTGAATTATTATTATTAATATTATTATTATTATTGTTATTAATATAATAATAAATTTTATTCGGCTATTTTTTCTTTTTTTTGCGCGTTATTATTTTCTTTACTACAATTGCACGTAGTGATGTTAAATATAAAGTTGTTGAATGTACAGTTTTCAAATTTTAAGTCACGTTTATTTAGTGTTGTATTTGTGGTATCGTGGTTTTTAGTATCCAAATCATGACTAATTCTTATTATTTTACTTGGAGGTGGCTGAACAGTTAATTCATTTTTAAAACTGCAGTGAAACCACTTGATACAACTTCAGCTGAAATGAAGTAAATTATGAATGAAAACTGGAATATAAGTGTATTCTAGTTATTCAATAAATATATTCAATTTTACTTACTTGAAGTATGTTCGACGTTATCAACAGTGAAGTCGTCCTCAAAATCTGTCCAATTCCCATTGAAATCATTATTATTATTTTTGTGATTGATGGTCGCTTGTGCATTAGTTGACGGTTGTGGTTGAATACTATTTGTTGTCTTTTGGACGACACTTCCTGATAATTTTGTTTGATTATCCGTTGTTGTTTTTTAAATGACACCGTTATAAATCATTTGCCTGTTGTGCATAGAATTTTCTATGAAACCTTGTGCTATGATGTCCGACCGCCATCTCCCCAGCTGTTTGACCATTTGCATATTTGCACCGGAATCAGACAGAAGAGTCGCAGAAGTTCTGCGAAAGCAGTGACCTGTGTATCTTTTTGGATTTGGTAACATCAAATAGGAAGCAATTTTTTCTGATACTGCTCCTGTTGTGTGTCTCCCAATCGGTTCTCGACCACATGTACCTTTGGTATACTTGATGAAAAATCTGTTGCTAAACTTTTCCGGTGGTCTTAATGAAATATATTTTTTTTACCGTGTAAAAAAGATTTCCAATAATAAATTGTCCAGAGTAGTCATTTTTGTTATGATTTATCGATACTCGATATTTGTTATTCAAATCTTCTACATCTTCAACTTTCATATTTATAATTTCATCACATCTCAGACAACCACAGATTCCAAAGATAAGTATGACCTGCAAATATTTAAATAAACATTATTAAACGGCGGTAACAAAAAAAATTTTATAAGAATAAAATATATAAATAACTATTACCTTCTTGTCTAATTCTTCATTCATGAACTTCATAATTTGGTCCCACCTAAGAACAAAAGCTTTTTTTGATTTGTAACCTTTAGCTTTTGTTTTTATAAGACTTCTTAAATTAAAAAAATTATTGATATTGATATTTTCGTTGACACTCAAAGTTTTTTTCAGCATACTCCAAATACTCCATAATGTTGGTGGTTTGAGTTTTAATTTAAGGTCTTCAAAATAAACAAATTGTTTTCCTCTGAATGAGACAAACAATTTTGATTCTCCTCTCGCCACTTTTTATAATTATTATAAACGAGGAAGTAGCGATCAGAAGATTTTTTGGGGGTGGTTTCACTTTGCACTATTAGTCTTGCTTCCTGGTCAAAATTTCTTACTACTTCTTCTTCATCCATAGAACCTTCCGACGAGGAGTCGTCCATTTTTGGTTGATCGTTTATTTTTTACGTAACTACATTATCTATTATATTTTTATTATTTACTAGCGACCCAGACACGCTTCGCCGTGGCTCCCTCCACGGCAAAGAGGTAGATGCTTTGCTGTCGCTCAGTCTGATATTAATCTGATATTAGCGCTCGCTAGAACGGAGCATCCGATTTGCTATGAAAACAACTGGTTGCTATGCCCATCGATTCTTGAAATATAGATCTCACACTTTTCCGGCTGTTTTCCGGATTTTTCTTGACGTACATACCATGGGATGGCCGAGACGAACACAACAAAACATTCCCCAAGCAAATCGGACGCTCCGTTCTCGAGTTATGGTATTACAAACGCATTTCGGGCTGTTCTTTTATATATATAGATTAATAACAACAAAACAGTTGAGTAAAAACATAGGCGCTTTACGATTGAACAATCACTTGTTTGCATTTGTTTAAATTCAAGCAGGCTACAAAAGTCGCTCTTCCCGGACTCAATGCGGCCGGGAAGACAGTACTTTCGGCATGAGGAGCAAGAAAAGATCATTCCTTCCAAATGCACTACTTTGGTCCAGGCATGCGAAGTTTATTTTTACCGGCAGGTAAAAAATTTCATAAAACGTCTGCAGAACTGCTCCTACCTAATTGAGTGAGAACGTAAAATTAATTCTAGGGAGGATTGCATTAAAATTCACTCCATCGTATATCACCAGCTGTCCACCCCAGTGTTCGATAACGTGCTCCAATACGCGTGGTATGCTTCGAAATTGTGCGACAATAGAAACATTTTCAGAAACGTAAATGAGGTTTGTTTTCTGATAGACATTTCAAAAATGCCTTGTATCTGCAAAAGTTCAGCGTTCGTGCAGTGTACTAGATGCCGCAAAACCTTTTCCTTCCCGTGTTTTTACGACGAGTACCATCCGAGCTCTTGTGAAACTCTAGCACAAAAATCGGAAAGTGCAGTTACCGATGTAAAAGTATAATAATTTCACATTATTGTTAGACAGTACTCTACCATTTCATTTTTTCTTTAACTTGAAAAGATAAAAAAATATTTTATTACTAACCTTTTTTTTATTTTACAACGAATTTGTGATTTGTTACAAATGTTTTCACCTACAATAAGCGTAGGATGAAAAGAAAAACAAAAAAATTAAAATAATACGCACGCAGCGAAACTCGGACTAGCAACGTCGCGCTTACTAAGCCGAAGTGCTGCTTACTGACAAGGGAAGGACGCGAGCTTGGCGTCACGGATTTCGGAACCCTTTCGCACACAAACGAGGTGCTTAATTCTTCAATTTGATTTGGATTTTGTTATCAACACGGATCAGACGGGTTGCCAATATCAAACAACGTACAACAGATCGTTGGATTTTCATTGTCAGGGAGCAAAAACTGTATTAGTCAAAAAACAGAATTTGAACAAAATCTCCCATTCGTATACCGCGCAATACACTGTACTGCGTCAGGCCGGCTCCTTCCTCGAGTATTCATCTGTCTACAAGAGACGTCAAATAAATTTGATCCAATTGTTTCTAAAACCGTTGGTAAACTAACTGCAGAGTTAAAAAATGTCGTTGTAACTTGTTCAAAGTTCGGCAAGCTCACGAAAGATGTTTATTGGAACTATCCGGAACAAGCCTTGTTCCTTACGTGAAGGATGAGAAATTCTTGCTCATTACTGATTCCTGGGGTGGACAAACAGAATATACTATGCGTGACGACGTTTTCGGGAATGAATCAGGAGAAACCACATGCACGCTCAAATTTATACCACCAAAGTGTACGTCTCTGTCAACCGTGCGATGTTTATTTTTACCGGCAGGTCAAACTTTTAATACAGCGCATACAAAACGCCCCTGCTTTATTGAAAGACCAAAGAGAAATAGCATCGCGTGAAGATTCAATCAAAATACAGTCCTTGGTTCACAATCAATTGAGCGCTCAAAAATTTCACAATATGTTGAAATATGCTTGATTTGCTGCCAAATTGATTGGACAAAGAGTTATATTTTTTAATCTAAACGAAGTATGCTTTCCTCTGTCGCTTTCGAAAAAACATTGCCAGACAAGGCCTTACAAACCATGTTTCTTCAGCGACGCCCTGAACATGCCCAAGAACTTTTGTCGGTTGTGGAAGGAGTAGGACTCAACAAACTGGCCGAGGTTGCGGATAAGGCTATGGACCGAAGAAGAGTGCCACACGTAGCTGCCATCTCCAATTCTGACAGTCACATTTCATGTGATTTAGCGGCAAAGGCCAAACGCATAAATGAGCTGTCAACTCGTTTAGAGTTTTCAGACAAACCTAACAAAGGTACAACCAATCAGGCAGACTCGGCCGCATCACCAAAACAAGACTACAAATGGCTAGAGTTAAGAAACGTGATCGAAGAAATAGCAAAGCGTCAAAGAAACTACCATAATCAGAATCAGCAAAATCGCTCTCGCGAAAGGTCTCGGTTCTAGGGAACGATAAGACGGATTGTACTACTATCACCGACGCTTTGGTAAAGAAGCAAAAAACTGCGTTAGCCCGTGTTCCTGGAAAAACCCACAGAACCAGGGAAACTAAGCCCTTCGTCATCGGTCAAGACGGTTCATGACGACTAGAGCAGAAAACATCGCCTCATAATCTTAGAGATGTAAAAACTAATCTATTTTCTAGCGGCGCAGTGTCCAAGTCCAACGCTCCCACGTTACGGACCATCATGGATGATACACCGTACAGTGGACTACTGAAAGAATTTGTCGACATCACACGACCTGTCAAATACACGGGACTACCGAAGCATGACGTCTAACACTTCATCAACACAAAGGGACCACCAGTAGCGGAACGTGCACGACGTCTCTCAGGCGAAAAGCTGAAAGCCGCAAAAGCAGATTTGAGTACCTATATGTTAGTTCAGGGCATTTGTAAGCGATCCAGCAGTCAGAGCCTCACTTTTAGCACCCCCCTCCTAGCGGCTTGGCAAGGCCGCGAAATTGACCATTTTCCTGTAGTAAGCTCTTGGATTCTCTGGTCTCCTGGTAAGGGTTGGCGGAGCCGCTGGTATGGTTACGGGATGAGGTACTGCTTCCGCGTGCTGTGCTGTTTGTTTCGTCTCAGCTTCTGGATGCTCTTCTGGATGCTGCGCTGTTCGTCTCGTAGTTGGGTCTGCTTTAAAAAAGGCTGGCTGCAGTCTTTCGGTGGAGACGGTTTCTCTTTCTCCATTTATGAGAATTGTGAAGACCGTGTCCGATATGGGTTCTGCCACCTCGAATGGTCCTCTTCTGCCACCGGGATTTAATCGAACGATACCCACGTTTTTGATTGGTTGAGCGTATTTACCAGAACTCCAAGAAAACCGCAAATGTAGGGTAAACTGCAGTATACGCTCCGAACTGAAGTTGGCTGCTAGTGACTTCGATTTTTTTAAAGCCACCATTTCGTTAGAATTTTATTTATTAGATTGGGTGCGATAAAATGTCGAAATTTCAAACACTTATACAATACTAATCAGATTGTAAAACTCTATATATAAAAAAACAGTAATTGCAAGTATTATTATTGATTGTACAAAAGGTTTTTAAATTACAATGGCTTTTTTTAACCATATTACAATTGGGAAATCGTTTGTAAAAGTGAAGTATGAGGTCGTAATGAAGGATCCGGAGTAAAGTCTCCACCTGCTGTAGATCTTTTTTCTAAATTGAGAAGATGAACTTCTTGCTCAGACCTGAAAATTACAAAATTAACGAAGAATTCTTAAAAAAATAGAGAGTCAAGTTTCATTCTCTGAATGATAATATTATACAATTACCTGGCCAAATGGCGGCGTTCTAACATATGCACATCTTTATTATTGGTAAATAGTATAGTTCCATATGGACTGGTTTTGTCTAATATGCCATTATACATCAATAGGTCATCAACTAATATCTGTGATTATGATTTATTGTAGTTTTTGATTAATGCAAATTTTAAAGATGTCTTTATTGCATTAGGTATACATATTACTTACTCCAAACTCTCTGACTTTTCTTTGCGGAGTCTTTGCATAATTCCATAATTTAATCATGGAAATCGTACGAGGCTCATCAAATACAATATATATCCTGTTTGTCTATGAATATTTATAATGTTACAATTCTTCAAACTTACTAAGAATTCCATCTTACCTGACCAGGTAGTATTGGAGCAAGCCACATATGTTGTCCATCAACGGTATCATTTATACCATCCACTAATTTATCAGGAGTTCTGGCATCCTTTTCTATACCCTCCAGTACATTAACACTCTCTGGATGTGCTGCTACATCTAGCATTAAATACAAAATAATTACAACAAATTTAATAGACACATTCTTTTTTTTTAATCAACTTTCTAATATTACTTACTGTCTGGAGTCAGGGCAATAAGTTTTCCGCTCTCTTCGAACATCTGTATGCCATTCAAACCTACATAGTAAGGATCGCCCCATGAAGAAAAAATAATTATTTGATAAACAAATCCTTGTGGCATAAGTGGAGCTTCATATTCCATATCATTATAAAGACTCTCTAAAAAAAATAAAGATATTTATCCAAGTCACAAAAGAAAACCCTCAGAAATTTAATTTGAGTACCTCTAGGTGACATTGTGAGGCAAGACACATGTTGTTCAGATAATTTTTGTAAGTGGGGATGATTAACAAAACTAATATGTTGCACAAAATCATAGTGCAAAGACCCAGGCGCTCTCCTCAATACGAAATTATTCTCGTCATCAAAAACTGACTTTCCATTTAGTTTGACTATTAGTCGCTTTACCTTTGATCAAAATTAGTGAAATAAAGTATATTTAATTAACTCATAATTATGCATAACTAATCAAACTTACTCCGCAATATGACGTATCCAATGATGAATTATAGTTCCATATTTTCATGCCAGTCAAAAAGATCTCTGTATTAAAAATAATTGTTATAGTGACATCAATGCCGGGTACATAAGGAGATGCCCACATGTGTCGTGAATCAGTCGTTAAATTCTTTCCATCAATTAATTTCTGTAGGTTATCGTTACATTGATTGCAACGTAAAGTAGCATTTAGTAATGATACAACAGAGTCTTGATCGTCTATAAATTCTATACCAGTTAAACCTGTAGACAGTAAGTGATGTATACGTGACGGACACATTAGCATATATGAACCAATCAGAACTGATATGAATACCTATCATGTTAGGTTGTCCCCAATTTGAAACTAATATCATTTGTACTTCTTGACATGCGAAAGATAATGTATTGTTATTGCTGTAACTAGAGGAATGTAATCGTTCAATACTGGCGCACGTATGTGGGCGTTGTTCCTGAAAAATGTGTAATGTCCAGAATAAAGAATTCATAAAGTTTAATTATATATATCACACAGTCTAATGAAAGTGTATATCCCAAGTTTATACTAACTCCAATATCTGCTGTTATGGGTCTGTCTGTTTCTATGCTAGGAGACTCTACAGCAGGGTCAATTACGTTGTAAGTTTTATCATTCTTTGATATCAATTCCAATATATGTTCGTTGGTCGTGAATAGGATAGTCTGAAAGAACATTTAATAATTTACTTGCGAATAATGAAGTATTTAATATTGACTTACGTCTCCAAAGGAATTGACATTTCCAAAAACTGCTCCTGATGCTTTGACAATTTCACCATGAAATATTGTAGTATTATCCAGTTTCATTGTTATCTCACGGGCTCCTCTGTAGGAATGAATTCTTGATTTGTTGTAATTCTAAAGAATCAAGAAATTTTTTGTACATTGTAAATTAATTTTGTGTAATAAGCCATTTCTTACCCATATTCTAATCATTGCCACATTAACTGCTTTCTCAAAAGTCATATAAATGTAATGATGATGACCATTAGTAAATGGAGCCAACCACAAATTATAATCGTCCCTAGTTTGATTGATCCCGTTAATGAGATTGTTAATGACTCTAGGGTCGTTATTGTATTCGCTTAATACGTTTATATCGGCTGGGTCAGCACGTACCTGGAAATAAACACAAAAAGAAAGGTTGCTTAAGTAATTTATCATCGATTCTCCAAAAGAAGTAAAGTTTCTTGATGTGTGTACCTGAGTCACAAGGACTGGTTCTCCTGTATCTGAGAAAATTTCGATTCCATTCAATCCCACATAATGCTTATCTCCCCAAGTACTCAGGATATCAATGGTCAATGATTTTCCATGTGGCAATTCTGGTATAATGAAGTCATAGCTAAATTTTCTGCCTGGAACCATGAGCTACTTGTATAATGATATTACACAGGGGACCATTGCTGTTTGAGCCAAGGGTATAACATAAATACCAGGATAAAGATCAAAACTTAGTTAAATGTTATTACATGCACTACATAGTAAACTACAACAATACCTTTTATGCATAGACATTTATTTCAAGTAATACATCATTGAGACATGCTACACGTGGATTACCTACCTCTTGGTGGGTACCGTTTGCTATGGTATAAATGTAGATTATCCTGATACGAAGATTCATCAAAATGTTGCTTTACCTCATCATCTGAGGTAATCAATCCAGTATTTTTCACTATTTCATGCGACAATTTATCAGTGGCTTCTGAACAAAGTCCAGTCATTCTATCATTCTCAATAAGATTCAATGATGAATCATTTGATGCTTCCTCTTCTCGTTGAGACGTTATTCTGTGCTCAACAGAAAAGTCTCCACCTGCTGCCATACCAGCGAGATAATCCTGTCTTCTTTTAACTATCCCTGGTGTAAAAAGACAATAATTATAATGACACCCATTAGCTACAATCATTTCATTGATATATAATAATTTTAACATCAAAGTTTACCTGTTGGTAATTGGACATCTTTTGAAGTTAGAATTTCTTCAGAATCCACAACCGTGTAAGGTTCAATTTGAATTCTCGATGGTGTGTTCATTTTTGGCGGTGGTTCACGCGTTCCTCCTCTTCCTATCCTAGCTTGTCTGTCCAAAGCTGAAGTCCTTGCAAAAAGACGCTCTTGATCTTTCGGTTCCTCATGATTACGCAAATGCATTGCATTATGGAGATCGTGAAACGGCACACTGACAGAATTCATTTCCGTTCGCCGCCTCGATTCTCTCTCATTCAAGTAAGCATCTAAATCATGAAAGTCACATTTGGTTTCCTCATGGGAACCAAAAGAGGGAAAGGCTGAATAGGCCCGGGTTGACCTTTGTCTCCTCTCATAAAGTTCTCCATCAGGATACTGTGGTGTATTCGGAAGAGACGTGGGGGCAGTAGACTGGAGAACGACGCAGCCTTCGATGTCCGGCAAATTATCAAAAACGAATTCTTCGGATCTTAAAAAAGAAAGCATTAGACTTTTTTACACCGAAAATTTTTACTTTAATAATTATTGTTACCTTTCTTCATGAGACTTCTTATCAAATCCATTGGTGTTAAAATTTTTTTCGACATCATCCAAAGTTAAAGTTTTTAATGGCATTGCAGAGTAATCTTCCCTGACACTTAATTTCTTGACACTCCTATTAATAAAGCAGTGTGATAAATAATTTCAAAACCATAATAAGAATAAAAATTAATATTAAAGTTTAAGCAACGTACTCCGTCATTTCCACAAGCCAAGGTGGCAGTTTCTTTAGAATTCCTGTGGCTGGTGAAACCATCCTATTGTTATTCATGACTTTGTCCATTTTAGAAGATGTATTATTCCAGAAACGTAATATATACTAAAAATATTCCCAGAAATTTTAATTCACACGAAAAGCAAGACCAATCACGGACGAATTTATAATAGTCGAAAGACACGAACTGTGGTCTGGATTCTTATATGAATCAAGTGAATTTAGTTGACTTCCTGTTAATTTCCAAGATAAATGAAGAGCAATAGACGCTTTTAATGGACGACTACGCTCATTCGACATCTTGACTAACCCTGACAATGGTCACAGCACTACTGAACCAGCGTGTTGACTCTTTACAGTGAAAACGTTGTCATGGTTACTGAGAAGTATTTTCAACAAAAGCATGCAGCCTCAAAATTACTTAATACGCACAGATAATGAAAAATATCTTTATCATTTAAAAGTACATGTTTTATTCTATTTCCCCGTAGTACTAATATATGGACCAGTCACCACCATTATCAATGATAGCCTGGTTTTTCCTAGACATTCTCGCAATAGGGTTTTCTGCATATTTATATGGCTTAGAGCACCATATATTCTGAATTTCAAAGGAAAGTTGCTTCAATGTGCAGATACGTTTTTTTTCTGAGTCTAAACTTCAAGAACGAGCAGCGGTTCTCTCAGCGGAGAATTTGCGGGCCACCTGACCGTTATTATGCCGTTTTCAGCTTTCCACTTATTACAAGCGACTGCGATGTTGTGGATGGTTATCCTCTTAAAGTTGCCAGATGGTTTTGCCTTTACCGAACCAACGCTTAGCAGATCGCAATAAGCATTTTTTACAGATTTCACACATCTTTTCTGCGTTGAGATTGTCGCTAAACAGTTAAAAACAGCCAAAACGGCATTTACAGAAACGCCCTCAACTTCTGTTTCACAGTACGGAGAATCAAGCTGTCAGCTGCTGTTGACCATGCTCAAAAAAGCCTCTTCGGTAAAGATTACATTGTCCCAATCCTTATTAATATTTTCACTTGCTTACTTCCCTCGTTTTCACATGTTTTTGTGAGAGAATCGATTTTTGCATAGGCACATCGGATTCGGACACTACAGGCAGCAATTTCGATGTTCAGTTAATATATTTGAATATGGTAAACTTAAAAAGCAAATTAACGAGTAAAAAATGTAAAATAGAAAATTTTACATGTGTATATTGTATTACATACTTTATTTTGGAATAGCTGGTATACTATTTCAAATACCACAATTGAATATTTGGTAACTAATATAAAGGCAGCTATACGCTCTAGTCTGTTACACACCACGTAGTGTTTATGGAAAAAAAAATTAAAATAATACAATTACATTTGATTTCTCAACATATTTGTACTTCATTCTTTACCACAATTATACCTCTTATGTCGAATATACATAGATTATAGAAACTACAATTGCAATATCAATATTTAGTACGTACAGCAACAATAGCAAACGTTATATACCCTTGTTCGTTAACTATTGTGCCTAGTATTTTTATTCTTAAAAATTAAAAATTGGTGATTTTGCGTCATGATCTTAGACAGTCATAGCTCTCTGGTCTCGCCAATTACCTTGGCATATAACGCCCTGAAGACATTGCTTAGGGCGTCTAACGAATCTGACCTTTGGCACCCGAGCTTACACATATGTATATGTAGATAAACAATTAACAATAATCTGACCGATCCATCTCTCGTAAATCAGATGTAAATCGGCTTGGAAGTAGACGCATGAATATTAAAATGTCGGAAAAACATTTTGACATCAGACGATGATAGACATTATTACTAAAGTTTTTCCTATCCCTGTCTTTTTTTTTATTAGTATGATTTTCATCCTGCAGACACGGGCACCACAAACTGTATAGCTTGAATTGCATTGTGATATTAATATTGTATCACATATCAAGATACATTATTCAATGACACACCGCTGACGTAAAATTAGACCACGTCTCTCACAGAGAACTTAGAAGCCTTGATAACGATTTGATGATTATTTAATCTAATTTGTTATAACACAATTCCTCAAAATGATTTCGAATCTATTATCTCAGCCCATAGAAATATCTATCTATCCTTTTCGTGTATATAAGCAAACTAGATTGTTTAGAGTGTTATTAGAAACACTTAAATAATCTATTCTTCCCACTTTGTTCCTAGCGTTGAAAAAATTGCACATTGTACGTCGATTCAGACATTGTTCCCAAAGCGAAAAGTTATTTTAAAAAAAATTATGATTCCATGAAAGAGAGCAACACGACGGAGCTCATAATAATAGAAAAAAAAAGAATGTGTGTAATAAAATATAAATTAACACAATCTATGCTCGTAAATATGGAATTATAGCAGTTCCACAAAAATATATGTATATCTTTCTTGTGTACTCTGCTATTTGATCGTTGGTACCTTTGTCTATATAGTTATGCCTATATGTGTATATACAACCGAGAAGAGTAGCTTACTGGAATGGAACATTATCTAGAGATATAAATTGCGTCTTCAAGGACTCTAGTTTTATATATATCTCATTGATTATAGAAATAAGTTCCGTGCAAGATCTCGGCATTCAATTACTTTAGAATGTATTCTATAGTTCTAAATGAGATTTCAATAAATTAGGTAACGGTGGTATGTTCGATACAGTTGCATCCTGCTTGATTTCGGTGATTTCAGGATAGAGGTGATACAGTATAGCGTAATAATGAAATGAAGCAGCAGTAGCTACAAATATGTGCCAGATCGCATGAGCACAGGGTATCCGCCCATCGGACTTGAAAAATATTAATCCAAGCACATAAATCAAACCACCCACCTTGAGCTCTGCAATGACGTTGAACTCACTCTGAAATTGATAATATTGATATATAATTAAATCTTACATTACAGTAATTAATAAGGATTAATAAATTTACGTACGACATTGACGATTGCAATACTGGGTCCAACACCCATAACTAAATAAAAGACGGTTTCCAGCATTTTGTATCGTTCGTGGAAGACTTGTTGATAGAGAATTCCTAATGTGGCCATAATCCATACAAGATATCGCATAATTGGTAATAGAAAGTTATCAGGAAAATCCTTAGCATTCAGCCATGGAAAATAGGTTGCTGCTATGAAAACATAGATCATGGCGCGGTCACACCGATGAAGGACGTCCTTTAATGGTCTACATTAAGGAAATCCAATTATCCAATTTAGTGTTACACTCTATATTATACAATATTATATGAAATTAAATATATTATTGGATTACTTATTGTGGTTGCAATAGTGTACGCTGTGGAAGAACGTGGACACGGTGAAGACCAAAAGTAAGGCGGTACCGTAAACACTAGCGGATACAAGTTGAGTCCAAGTTGTAGATCGATTTATTAATTCAAGGGCTGCTATCAAAGAGGGTACTACCCAAATACCATGAGTGACTACATTCGCAACGTGCTCCACAGGGGTTGGAACATATGCCTCGTTTGTACACGCTCGAGAATTCATCCATTTCACCCTAGAAAATATAGAGTTCTTAGGTTTTGTCTGAAAACATATTGATAACATATTGGTATAATCTTTATTTGAATGAAAAGCACGTGCTACATCTAGTTCTAATGTTAATGAGTTTTCATTGGAGATACTCTAAGATAGCCTTTGAACTTTGCCTTGAAAAGATAAGAAACTGAAGTTGTAGAGCTGCTTGGTTAGTCAGATTTGTTAACATATAAATCCTGCTTGCCTTTGCATAATTCGATTCTATATAAGAGCTTTTCAAAGTAATCATCTTCATGGTCTATAGTTATATTGCACCCTTCTCTCCAAGCTTTTAATGTTATGTTACGTTATATAAGAGTGTAGTTATATATCAAAAGTGTAGCTTGCACATTACATAAACTGGTATGCAGTTTTTCTTATATAAGATGGAGAATCGATGAGTAAAATGAATTTTAAGCACATGCATAATGCAGTTTTGTCTAATAAAATATAACAAAGACCACTGCCATCGAGCATAAATATGAAAATGCTGATCAAAATATAAGTATAATAAATTATAACCCTATACGATACCAGTAATGCAGTTGTCATATGAACCAATTTCCATCTGCAAAACTGAATAAGAATTTGCTCACTTCTTGCCCATGTAATAAAGGTACAGAAATACTGTATACCTTCATTCTGACGATTTTGTTTCCCTTGAAATTTATTTAAAGATTCCTTGATGATAGCTGGATCACATCAGCCCTTGTCCATGATAGTGTGGAATTAGGAGATAGTAGAATGTTGCGTTTAATACATTACCCTTGTACTATGGGTGAAATATACATGTTCATTCCGATCCACATACTTTAGAGTATCCAAAACATGCATACCTTTGAAAATGATATTAAAATACATCTAAGTTCAAACAACATACAATATTAAATTATCCCATTCAGACAAAACAATATATAACAAGCTGTGCAAAAAAGGAAGCTACATTAACAAAGTCTCATATCTAATAGGTTAGCATTAATATTCTTTAAAAATAAAAACTGATACAATCAACCGTTTGTAATAATCTGTTTGTAATTGTAGAAGGAAAAAAAAATATAGAAATCAAAATGTACTGTACCATGCACTGTTAACTGAATACAAAGATTTGTATAATTTAATCGAAACTCCACTGCTTACTCTTTGATCCATTGTAACTGCAGTAAATTCTTAATAGGTGCAGAGATGATTTCATGAAGACGAGATCCATCCATATTGAGATTCATTATTACAAGTTGAATTTAAGGTATATAAAGTATTAGATGTCCTGTCATAGTATTAATCCTATTAAAGTATGCTCCTCTCAGAGCAATTCGTTCTGGCGAAAATCCATGCTTCCATATCATCAGTCACTATTACTGCACCTAGACATAAATTTACAATTGTATTTAATAAAACTATCTCAGTAGAAAGAAAGTACACAAATAAAACCTCTTAACAAAGTTTAAATGGTATACAGTTGATGTCTATGGCCTCACTTTGATTTAATACACCGCTAGATTATTGGAGTAAAAAGAGTATAAAGGCTTTCAACAATAATGAACCACATATACTCTATTCTATTCATATGAAGTTCGCTAAATGATCATTTCCTTTTTGCATTCTTCAATAATGAATGCTATGAACTGCCCGAGAGATTTTCCTACAATACAATACAGATAATATTAAACGACTTTACTACCTTTTTTTTCCCTCAATATTCACCACTTCAACTCCTTCCTCTTACCTGGCATTTGCTAGCCAGTGAAATAATTATTAAATTATACAGTAACCAAAGAAACATACGCGTGCAGTGTACAAAAGGAAAAGTGATTCTCAAGAAAAAATGAATCTTACCACAATACCAAGTCCGTTACTCCGAACACCGTGAGCCGCCAGGGCAGACTGGCTATTGACAGTGTCATCGAGTCTACACGAGCGACAATGACGTCTGACAGCGCACACTCTAGCTAATTCTTATTCAATATATTACTGGTGTACATACATCCTATTTGCACATTTCTTCATAGATATCTGCTATTCGATTACACCTACGAATAGATACGTAACATATATGAACGACCTGTGTTTTGCATTTGAATTTCATTGGGCTTCATTACTTGACCTTTTCCTTTTGAAAGAATACATAATAAATTCAACGTGCGTTTATATTCATGTCTATACAAAGATTACAGTCGGGGGAATAGTAGATTATTATAATCTAGCAAAAGTAACAGTGGATAATTAATATATAACTACTAATAAAACTCATTATTCTCGTACGTATGTAAGGCTTGGGTATTATAAGATTCATTAGAATAGCGTCAAAAATATGTTGAAAATCAACTATTGGCTAATGTGTTTCTTGTTGCGAAACATAGGTCATTAAATTTTAACGTGACATTCTTGCTGAGTGTTGAAAGAGATGAGAGTATGTAGTTGGCTTGAAGCTGCAAAGAGATTTTGGTTCCATCGAGAAAGATGGATGATAAGTAGATTTGACAAAGAAGGGCCTCTATACATAAGAGAAAGGCAAATACATAAGTAAAATTAGTCTGTGGGATGGTGAAGGTAAACGGATAGGTTGATGGGAGGGAGAATAAATAACAAAGTGATGTCGACCTCGGTCTCCCCGTTACCAGTAACATCACGATAATAATAATAACGAAGGCTTCTGCGCGTTACCATAGAAACGGAACGGAACGGAACGCGGTCTGATGTTTCAATTCTGAATGTTCCTAGTGTCAGTCGCGAATGTCAGCTGTTCAGTTCAATATGGAATGATGGAATGATAGCAGTGCAGTCACTTGTAGGAATTCTCTCTGGCAGGAATCTCGTGTAAAAAGCAGAGAGTAATACAGTTACGTTAACAAAAGGTTCCACCGATTTATGCAAAATCTAGCACGCAACGTGGATGTATTGACACAAGGACTAAAATACGGCATATCCGGACTCATGAACCTCGCAAATCAGACCGCGGAACCTCAGAGTGGTGTTTTCTTTGTTAACTTCAATCAGGACTGCACGTAAGTTATGATTCTACTTAGAGAGGGAAGGTCGTTAATAATAATAATGTGATCTAATATCTGCTATTGTCTTAAAATATTACGAATGTCCTGAAAAAATGAAAAATCATCCCGCCCAAACAGTGATAGAATTTTTTAACGCAAGCATCATTCACTTCTTGCGCGCTTGTTGGTCGCGCAGCCAGTTCCTTGCTGTTTTCGTCACCTGCACGAATCTTCCGAGCCCCTGTCACTCCACGCATTAATTGCGTATCAGCTTGAAATGCGAACTACTAGTTACTAGCAGCTTCGTATGACGCAATGATTGTCGCTAAAATATTCTCGATTCTGTTAATGAGGAATTCACTCTCACTTCAGCTCCATACTTTTGCATTTTTTCTATCTTTTTCTGTCTCTTTTTTCCACCTCCTTTGTTTCACATTGCTTTGCACGGTTGCCTCAACGGTCATTAGTGGTCTTTACCTGCTGCGTTTGTATTGGTTACACCTTCTAATTTTACTATGCAACGCCTCTAGATGCTATTTGGTGCAAAATGTAAATAGATTTTTTTCTTCCTTTAGATGTCAGTATTAACGGTCAATAATCGTAAACATGACAGATTGCGTGTTTAGTTATTACATTAAGTGATTATATAAGTTTTTTGAATGATAGTGGCCTTTAATAATGAATGTCAAATGTTTGGAAAAGTTGGAACACTAGCATGACCTAATCTAACTTACGAAAGCTATACATATCTTGATACTTATTATAGGTTTTTTTTAATTATAATACAATTAGGTGCATACAAGTAGACATATATACATCTTTCAAAGGTTTTTCTTTAATAAATATTTGTAATAAAATGTTTAATTTTTGATAAACAAAAATTAACCTAAATCTTTTGTTTTCAGATCTTTGACCGTTGGTTCGAAGACTGGTTACAAACTCTTTTCCCTCAATTCTGTTGACCACTTGGAAAAGATACATGAAAATGGTGCGTATACATGAATTCAACGATAAGACTCATTATTGGAAGTATTAATTCCATTAAATTTTTTTTCTATGATTTCAGATACCAAGGATATATGCATCATCGAACGATTGTTCAGCAGCAGCTTGGTTGCTCTGGTCAGCCTCTCTTCACCACGTAAACTTAAAGTTTGCCATTTCCGAAAGGGAACGGCAATATGTAACTACAGCTATTCGAACACGATTTTGGCCGTGAAGCTTAACAGAGCGGTTCGTATTCCTGACCATATCAATATTGATGAAGCTAATTCATAAGTCGTATAATGTCACATTTGTATTTTGTAGAGGTTGGTAGTATGTCTGGAAGAATCGTTATATATTCACAATATACGTGATATGAAAGTCTTGCACACAATTCGCGACACGCCACCAAATCTGGCTGGTCTCTGTACGCTCTCAATAAACAGCGACAATTGCTACCTTGCCTATCCCGGATCAAACACTATTGGAGAAGTTCAGATATTTGATGCCATCAATCTCGTAAGTCAATTAAAAAATCATTTCCAATATATCTTTAAAGAATGCAATAACTTTACAAAATTATCTTATTTCAGCAAGCTAAGACAATGATTCCTGCACACGACAGCCCTTTAGCAGCACTTGCTTTTAATCCCAATGGTACCAAAGTAGCAACAGCTTCGGAAAAGGGCACAGTTATCAGAGTATTTCATGTACGTTCATCTTAAGTTTTTCAAATTCAATTTAAATCACAAGATTTGACAATAATGCATCTTTCGTTTCTCTAAAGGTGCACGACGGTACTAAACTTTTTGAATTTCGCCGTGGCGTTAAAAGATGTGTATCCATCAGCAGCCTCGCTTTCAGTATGGATTCGATGTTTCTGTGCTGCTCCAGTAACACCGAGACTGTTCATATTTTCAAATTGGAAGAACCAAAGGAGGCGTATGTATCATTATCGTCTGACGAGTCTTTCATTCATCAGCATCTGTTAACTCAACTTTCATGCTCGCAGATTATCCCCAATTATTCCATAGCTTTCCTTTTGTAGACATCCTAAGTTATTACCAGTAGTTACTATTTCCAGAGCTCGACAACCACCGGAAGAAGCACAGAGCTGGATGGGTTATCTGTCGAAGGCTGTCACAGCGTCAGCTACTTATTTGCCTGCCCAAGTCTTTGACGTCTTTAATCAAGGGCGTGCATTTGCTAGTGTACACCTTCCCTTCCAAGGAGTGAAAAATGTTTGTGCCATCACTACGTAAGTTTCCAAACTTTCATTTCATTGCAGTATAATTGTGTTGAAATGAAATGTTGTATCTTACCATGTGACAGAATACAAAAGGTGCTGAGGTTGTTGGTTGCCAGCGCGGATGGATATCTCTACGTGTATAATTTAGATACAAATGAAGGAGGTGATTGCACCCTTTTGAAGCAACACAGGTTGGTTTGCATTTTTTAAAGAATCAGAAACAATCGTGATAAATCGACAATTACAGGATTCTGCTGTCGTATCATTTTCTTTCATTGTTTGTTGTTTAATTAACATTACGCACGTGATGTTATGCAGATTGGATGGAAAACAAGATGAAGTAGATTGCGCTAGTGTGTCCACTACCGGCTCGACCTCTGGCGAAGCGTCGGCATCTGTACCTGTGCCAGCGCAGACAGTACAAATCTCAGGTATTACACGAGAAACCTTTTCGTATTTTCTATAGATGAAAATAGTGGTAAAATACGTTTACGTTGCATGACTAGGATTGATTTAGTAATGATTAGATTGCCCACAGAAAATTTGGCAAACTAAAGCGCCTGACTTTTGCGAGACTCGGCAATATTTTAAGTAACGTTGGTGAAACAATATCAGTAAATTCGTATCTTAACAGAACCACATTTTAAAGGATTAAATTAGAACTAGAATTGTTGTTGCTAAATCTGGCCGAGCAGTTCTCGCAAAATTTAAGCAAAGACAGATAAGGCACAGCAGTCTCTTCTGTCCAAAGTTTAGCCATACATTATTCGAATATATGAAAATGGAGAAGTAACTTTTCGATGCATGAATATTTTACGGTTCAAAATATTTTCTAGTCTTGTTATTTTAAAAGCAAAAGTGTCCCTACTATCCACGTACATGACACGTGGAAATTCACAGAAGATAATGAATCCTTGCATCATGCACACCACATGCTTCAAACATACGAACTTACACTGAATGTCTTTGCCGTAGCATCTTTTGTATTGTCGTGTATACCCCCAGTGATTGTATTTCCTTATTGAGTTTATTGTTTTGATACGCTTGTATGAAGATCACTTTTATAGAGTACGTTCTTAAATTCATTGCTAGTACTCAGCTACATGGAGATAAACCAGGACAAGACGATAGTCTTAGTACCGGCAGTGAATTTCGGAATCTACCGATAGAATATCCACATGCGGAGCACACAGCGGTATTTCGAAGCTGCTTTAAACATAGAATTTAATTGGACTAAATAAAGAAAGAAGATAAGTTACACAAGCTTATCGAGTTTTTGTAGAATTAGCACGGTTTGACTTTGCCATCGAAACGCGTATGTCAAGTACAAGAGCGAAGATATTTTGAACCCTTTTTTTTAACTAGAAAAAAGTGAAAATATGACATATAAAATGACATGATATGACATTTAAAATGTAATATCTTTAGATATTATTCATGATCAAGTGGCCTAACGGACAGATACGAGTATACCAGTTTTACTCATTGAAATCGACTTAGTTGCTTGCTCCTATTTAAAAATAATTGTATTCTGCTACAATCCGGCTAAGCTATAATGAGCGGATTCACGACCTTATTGCTTCTTCTTTCTGCTTCTTAACCCCCTAACGAGACGGCTAATCTCAAAGGGGATACGAGGCCCTGATAGTTGACCTCACTTGATGTATTTTTTTTCTTTTTATTATCTGCGGAAGCCTGCATAAATAGCTACGCGGGTGCGTTGCGCGGCCGCTCGCCAGACTCCATGTCAGGTACTGGTATGTCCTCTATTCTCCCCCTTTTCTTGTTCTCGCTCTCTCAGTTTTAATTTTCATTTCTATTTTCATGCTCATTGACATCTAATCATCTCATTGTTATAACCAAGGCACACGTGTCATTTATGGAGCGCATCTTTCACCTTATTCTAATCTTTCTCTCTCTCTATATATATATATATTCCCATCTTTCTCTCTCTCTCTGTTTCTCTCTCTCTGGCACATTCTCATGCACCCATGTATAGGAAAAACTTATGCCGATTATAAACCGTGCAGCCACCATAACAATAGGCATGGAGAGGCATCAAAAGAGATACCATGTACTTTCATGAAAACGTTGTGGTTAGCCTCACGCGACACTGTTCCCAAACCAACAGATATACTCGAGCACTCCATAAACTTTGTCATGTTAGATACAGTAATTATTGTCGATTAAACTGCTGGAGTATAGAAACTAGGAATCGGAACGTGGCATTTATTGCTATTCCATAGGAGAAGGGAAGTTGCGCCACGTGAGGCTCATCGACGTGCGTCACGGTTCTGTAGGAAAAAAAAAAGAAGAGAAAGGCCTCGACAAGTGAGGCTTCTAAACGAGGATTTGAAATCTTGATCGCTCTGCATGCCTTATGAGACGAAGGACCTTGATTCTTGGGCAAGCGAGTACCATTTTTTTTCTTTTTTTTCTGAACATAGCTGATGCAGTATATGAATATATATATATATATATATATATATTTATAAATTATCTCCGCAATCCTAATTAATACCATTGTTACAACGTAACCAGGTTAGGACAGCGACGATCATACTGTTCATATAAAATTGTGTATATTGCATGCGCCAGGTACCGCTCATGCGTTTCAACCAGCCATCTATCCAAATAACACGTACACAACAGATGTAACAAAAAGAAAGCAAAACAAATAGAATAGCGCAAACGCACCTTTATTTCTGTCGCATAACGAATTATCACGTCATTAGTCAGTGGCAATTATTATAGTCGCGTTGATGCGTTTCCAAATGACGTATCTACGAGGCTTTGCTGATATTATCATTATTATTACTAATCTAGTATTAGTATTACTATTAGTTAATCCTTAGCGTATACTTGTGTAGTTGAGAAAAGAGGAGTTTTTCTTTTCATTTTAGCCGTTAACCATTGGGCCTCACGAGGTAATTTATATTTATTTACCAGTCCTACATCAGAAACCTCTTATTATTTGATAGCATTCTGTTGAGAGATTCTTCCCCTTCCTACCCAATCATGTACGATCGTTACCTCATTGACGGATAACATCCCATTAACCCGCTCCATCTGTCCATATATACATATATATCGTACCTTTATTTTGAATTTCCCGCCTTAACCTATGTACTCTCCATATATATAATACACGTGCGTAACTACTATATCATCACTGCATCACCGTTAACACGTACAATCATTTTTCGAACGTTCGTTCGATCCATTATTTTTTTTATCAGCAGAGGAGAAAGGGATCCCGGTACCAGTACCTAATACGGAACGATCAATTGTAGAATCCGAAAAGTATCACGAGATGGTAGCTGCCACCGAGAGTCCACCAAAGGGTGGATTTCGTCTGGACGATGACACTGAGTTCCCTCCCGTGACACAGAGAACCGATTGAAGAGAATATTTCGAAGATTCTGACATATCAAGAAAAACTGAGAAAGTTGCGACGACAAAAAAAAGAGGGAGGACATCACAAAAAAAATACAAAATATGTTATAAACTGATCGAGTGACGAAAAAAAAAAATAGACAATGGGTTTTATGAAGGCAAAAGAGGAAAAAAAACATGCACAGTGGACGATATTGCGGTAGCTTCGTTATTCTTTTTTTTTTTTAGTTGCTTGAACGGCAACGAATTTGTTGGTCTCAAGGACTGCCTGAAAGACGCTGGGTATGGATGAAATTATCCATGAGATGTACTATTTACAATGCTAGACACAATGTATGCACGTGGGATTGAAGGCACGTCACAGCGGCCAGCTAAGAGATACGTTTTACTGTGTACCAAAAAATCTTTGGAACTGCATTTTTACTTTTGAATTAATTCTTACTTTAGATTTACTTCGAAAAGGATATTCAAAATCGGTGCCAATTAGTAGATCTACTCGGGCTGAGGCGCGTGGGCCTTAACGTCGTTTTGCGGGAAAAAAAAGCTGATTGATATAAAGCAAACTTGTATATTAATTAGAGCACTGTGTTTTATCGTAACTGTAATCCCTATGTAACCAAATGAACATATAATTTGAGTTACCGTAATTTTCCGAATGGACCGGAACATACGGCAGTTTAGTTAATAAAAATGCTAGGCCAGTGTCATAGGTCTACGATGTCCTTCGACAATTTTATACTAACACTTGTCTCGTTTGGTAAATAGTTTTACTTTTATAAAAATGAATAAAATGCTAATTAACCAGTGTACATACGAAGGCTTACTGTATTGATGTTACTCTATATAATTTCATATTATCGATAACACGTGATTACACTAATAAATACGATATGGATTTCAATGCTCCAATTTTTCAATCCCTGACAATTCTTACGCTGTGATTACCTGACTGAATCGTAAATGAACTAGGTTCCAATTGATTCAAAATTTTTGTCATCTTTTTCTTCGACTATAAACGAACTACTGTTCTCGACCTTCGATCGGTTCTTCTTGTAATCCTTTATTTTTTTGGTATCATTTTTATATCTATTCTTCCGATAGCATACATCCGACAAATCCCGTTCCTACTAATTACAGCCCATATTAATCAACAGGAATTCAATCACTCAGTGTTAATAGCATGGTATTGGTATTTTAAATAATAAAGCCAATACCTGATAGTAGAAACGTTTGAGGTTTTAAGTTTACATAACCTAAAAACTATCAGTAAGAAAATACCCACCGATAAATCCAATAACAATAGCTGATAGAGGTATGATTTAATCATCTCGCACGATTTTTCATTATTTTATTGTTCATATTTCATTGGAAAAAAAATTTCACATTTTCGCAAACGAATTTAACGGAATTATTATATCCTGGCTGAACTCTATTCGAGGAATTATTCGATTCTATTTTTTACATTAATTTGTGTCTCTGCTGTGGTTGTCCTTGAAAGATGTGCATCGGCTCAGTCAATATTAAGAACCCGGATTGTCATACCACAATGAGAAATTTGAATATTAAATTTTTTTAAACTTGAATTCTAAAATTCTAATCCTCGTATATAGCTTAGCCACTGTACGTTACGAATGATCCTAGCGGGGCTACACTCCCGTAAATTTTCCATGAGCTCCAATGTCTCATGGGGTATATAATATAACAGTGGCAATTTATCAAAAGGGTCTATCGTCTTTATCAGTATTCATCATAAAACATGTCACAACACTCAATTAGAGCATTGCCGGAGGAAGTTAAATTCCTATAACGCGCGTTTATGAAATTTATGAGATGACGTTTTGACGGTAGTTCTAAATTGTCTATTTAAAAAAAAAGGTACATAGCAACGATAGACATTTATCATTGTTAATGATGAAAGATGCAATGCAATTAGGTAAATGATGGTTTGGCGCAAAATTCGAAGAAACATGACTTTCATCCTTTGTATCGCGTTAATGATATAGTCAGGAACGACCTTAGTTTCCTCTGCGCAATATAAAAAGTTCGTTATGCAATTTGTTTATTTGGATATCAATGGTGGACCATAAAAAATCATGGTTGCATTTAAAATATGTACGGTAACAGACAGGCCCTTTTGTCGTATGCTCACTGAAATGAGATACAGAGAAACGAAGACTTAGCTATAGAGATCATCGTCGCCGTCATCTTGGAAGGGCTGATCACCTTGCGTCGTGTCTTGTGTGCCGCCCGTACCGCTCTGTGGGAATCTGTATTAAAAAGATTATAGAAAAATAAGTTACATTGCTTTTCTAATTGTCGCCTAATAAAGATGTAATATGATCTAATGTAATTGAATCATAAACTCACCTGAAGTTGGTACCAAACCCTCGAGATTGTTGAAGAGTTTGAGCAAACATTTCATATTTGCGAATATCATTGTCGGATACAGAACGACGAGCAAACCTCATCGCCTCCTCGAAATGCGCCCGCGTAATCTCAGGCACCGGATCGTCCTCGTCCATCTGCATGCATATGAAATAAAGAAGTGATATAACGAAAATCATATTTTAGTTAGATTCGAAATAACAATAATACTCACATCCATAGATACACTTGGGTTAGCCGCACGCTCCTTTTCCCTGCGAATTTCAGTTTCGATGCACTGCCTGATGGCTAATTTACAGGCGCGTTGACAAATTTCTGTCAAGTCAGCACCCGAGAAACCGTGCGTCACTTTGGCTATATAAGTCAAATCCACATCCTGAATGACAGAGTAAATAATTAATTATATGGGAACTCCTTTATCAAGTAATCATAATACAGTAGTAATGAAGATTTTTAATTACCTTAGCTACTGGAGACTTGCGTAAATTAGCCCTGAAGATAGCTTCGCGAGATTTCTCGTCTGGTAATGGGATGTAAATTAACTGGTCCAATCGACCGGGTCGGAGAATAGCAGGGTCTATGATATCGGGTCGATTTGTAGCACCGATAATGAACACATTCTTCTTGGCACCCATTCCGTCCATCTCGGTTAGAATCTGATTGATAACACGATCAGCAGCTCCGCCAGCATCACCAACGGTACCACCACGTGATTTAGCGATAGAATCGAGCTCGTCAAAGAAGAGCACGCAGGGTGCTGCTGATCTAGCCTGAATAAATGAATCGTATTGAAATAAATACAATGCAATTGCAAAGTTGCTCTTGAAGATGATGAATTATCAATTGTACCTTATCGAACACATCTCTCACGTTAGCTTCAGATTCGCCAAACCACATAGTCAAAAGTTCTGGACCCTTAACGGATATAAAGTTGGCTTGACACTCGTTGGCTATGGCCTTGGCTAAGAGGGTCTTACCGCAACCAGGTGGACCGTAGAAAAGTACACCCCGTGATGGTTGCATACCAAACTTCAAGAACTTATCTGGATGCTCGACAGGATACTAGATCAGGAAGAATAATTTATTATTTTTGAGATATTGTATCATGGTATGCTACTTTCTATGGGACTGAGTTGCGACAAACCTGGACCAATTCTTGGAGCTCCATTTTGACGTTTTGGAGACCTCCGATGTCGTCCCAAGTAACGGTCGGTACTTCCACGATAGTTTCACGCAGAGCACTAGGACTGCTCTTACTCATGGCGTACTATAAACACAAGATAATCATGTTATAAAATGGAGTCTGATTATTCATGAAATTATAGTTCATTAGTTTCTTTATTACTTTGAAGTTCTCCATTGTTACAGCAAGAGAAGACAAAACTTCAGCATCTATCTGATCATCTTCCAAGTCAATAAGATCCATTTTCTCTCGAATCTGTTGGAGAGCAGCCTCTGAGCAGAGTGAAGCTAAATCCGCACCGACATGGCCATGAGTTTCAGCAGCAATCTTTTTTAAAAAAAATTGTATATAAAGTTTTCGTCCAATGAATAACAGTTGGCTAAAATTTCTTTATTCTTAATAGTACTAACTTCTTCTAACTCAACGTCATCGGCAAGTTTCATATTTTTTGTATGAATACGAAGAATCTCCAAACGTCCAGTTGCATCCGGAATGCCAATATCGATTTCTCTATCAAAACGACCAAAACGACGTAATGCTCCATCGATACTATTTGGTCTATTAGTGGCTGCCATTACAATAACATGAGCACTCTGCTTCATTCCATCCATTAAAGTGAGAAGTTGTGACACAATACGTCTTTCGACCTCTCCATGTGTCTATAATAGAAATATATAAAATATTAAAATTGTGTGAGGGCCGAATTAAATTGATTAAAGAAAATTAATATTAATTAGTTATTTACCTTCTCTCGCTTTGGCGCAATAGCGTCCAATTCATCGATGAAAATAATAGCCGGTGAATTCTTCTCAGCCTCTTCAAAAGCCTTTCGCAAATTGCTCTCTGATTCTCCGGCAAGTTTACTCATTATCTCAGGTCCATTTATAAGGAAGAAGAAAGCTCCTGTCTCGTTTGCAACTGCGCGAGCAATTAGTGTCTTTCCGGTTCCTGGCGGTCCGTACAAAAGAATTCCACGTGGTGGCTTTACTCCAATAGCTTTAAAGAGTGAAGGATGCCGTAATGGTAATTCTACCATTTCTTTAATTTGAGCCAACTGTTTGCGCACACCACCTATGTCATCGTAACCGACTGCATTTAAAGCTTCTTGTTCCTCCTAAAAAAATCAGGATAATAAATAATTAACCTTACCGAACAAAAATATTTTTATTTAATGTAATCCAGAATTTTATTTGTTCGTATACCTCTCTCTTGATAGGATCACCTTCACAGTGAATCACAGTGTCAGGGGCCACAATACAATATGGACCTGGATCGGTTTCTACTACTTTGAATTCCACTGCACGCATTCCACCTCGCACAATGAAGTTATCATCTTTGTGAATGGGACGATATGCTTCTAAGAAGTATGGCTTCAAAAATACTTCAAACAAATTTCTAGTAATAAAGAAAATCGAGTTTTAATAACCGCAAAAAAAGAGGAAGACTGGATTATAATTATAAACATGAAAAATTCCTTACCCAGTAAGACCCTCGACTGTGTCATCCAACGGCAATACGTGAATGCGCTTTCCGTATTTAACGTCGGGACAAGCTTGAACAGAAACTACATCGCTAAGACGAACACGTAAGTTATTTCTTACAACACGATTCATACGAATCTTTTCATCTGGACATTGATCATCAGAGAGAACAATACAGACAGTCTCCTTGCGTCGTTTTCCTTTCAATAGAACCGTATCTCCACGGAATAATTGTAATTCATCCATTTTTGCTTGCGAAAGAGCAACCACTGAGTTGTCATCATTTGTAGCCTCCTCCACCAAGAGCCTGTTTGGCCTATCCTTCTTGCGAAGAATTGCTGTAGCCAAATCTTCTCCTCTGTGAAAAATTGACATTAAAATGATTTGTTAAAACATTTATAATTGGAGCAGAATTTTTATTTTTCATTCTCTATAAAACTATAATTCATTATTGAAAGAATTCACATTGGCAGAAAAAATAATTCATAGTGCAGAAAAAATATTAAGAACAAAAGTTTAATAATAAATTTACAATAAAATAAAAACAATTTGGAAAAATCTTTTTAAATATTTGCATAATTATAACAGTTTTTAATAGTTATACATAAACTAGCATCAGTGAATTAATTACAAAAAAAATTATTATTTAATATTGTTGACAATATGACAAAGTAAAGGATTCTACTTTCATTCATCTAAGAGAACCACAATTACTTTGCCATTTGTAGTATTTTGGTAATAAATATTTCTACTATGAATATCCCAGAAAGATAATCAATAGAAGATTTCATCATAAAACTGTGATTTCATGAAAAGATTCTTTGTCATGTCATGCCAGCTTGGCCATGATCGCTCGAAAGAAAAATACAAATAAGTCGAAATACGCAAAGAAAAATGAAGCTTTAATATTAAGCAGATTTACAAAATATAGTTCCTCAAGACGCGATCAAATTAATATAATAGACTGATAAAAATTGTATAAAACATCGCGCGGCGTCGACATGATGACAACGTGAAATTGAGAAGCAGGAGTAGCAGCAGTCGCGCTCACAAAACCTTGCGGTCTTTGAACATTTTGGATCGACCGGTGAAGCCGTAAGCCGAGAAAAAATGTTAAAAACCACAAATAGGTACAATAGCTCCATAAATAACTTAAGTTATTATCTTACTTACCCCTTTGGGTCACTCATTGTTCAGGATTTCTTGAAAAACGTAAGCAAGCGTAACGATCACGAACCGTCCTAAAACTCGCACGAACTGCTGCCGACAGTCTGGCAATCCAATGAACATCCTTCATTCGAAACTGTCATGGCCTCTTAACACTGTTGCCAAATTTAAAAAGAAATAAGCACATCACTCATGAAAACCTGACCTGTATGAAGTTGCCGCCTAACTTTTACTTTTTAAATTTTTTCTTATTCCAATTCTTTGATAGTCATTTGATTATAGTATTTGATAATCTTGTAAAAACGTTTGATAGTCAATAGTTCTTTCAGAAAATCAAAATCAAAATCTGGTGTCAAGTTGGCTGGCACTTTTTTGTTTCTAACCCAATTTGGCTTTTCAGAAGCTCAATCGATGCAAAATCGTTTGATAGTTGCAAATTAACAATAAAAAAGTTTAATAATCCACCGTTTGCTAGAAAAATGAAAATAAAACATATGCCAATCGAGAATCTCAATCGATACGATACAATCGATTCCTCGATCGGTATAGTCGGTAATTAGTCATTGCCAACTTTTTCTACTTCCAATAGTTTGAAAGTTGTGTTGATGGTCTTGTAAAAATTTGATAGGTAATAACTTTTTAGTGTCTCGATCAAAGGCATAAGGGCGGCCGTAGTCCTGTGGTTAAGGTAGCGGATTCACGACCGAAAGGTTCGGGGTTCGCGCCAGTTACCAGCGG
>JAYRCB010000527.1:147157-190154 GCA_036026315.1 Trachelus stipa
TTGATTATTAGGACCAGTTACTGGCACATGTCGCCCATTGGGGATACAGCCATAAGGAAAGGAAGGAAGGAAGGAAGATCAAAGGCATACAATAAACAGAGCTGGCAGATCTCCTCATTGGATGAGTCAGCCATAAGGAAAGGAATGAAGGAAGGGCAATAAACAGAGAAACAACGATGCATTTTCCGTTCTCGGTTCATTTTCGAACACATCCATAGTGCTCAGGAAGACGTAAAAAGGCGTGCACAACCGGACCTATGACTTTTCCGGGGCTCAATCGATGCAGAATCCTTTGATAGTTATGATGAATTAACTAATAAAAACGTTTCATAGTTAATAGTTTTTTTCCGTTAACCCAAATCAATATCTGGTGTGAAGTTAACCGGCACTTTTTTTGTTTCCAACCTGATTTACATAGCTTTTTTCTGGAATGAATCGATGTAGAATCGTTTTATAGTTATGAATTAACGAATAAAAACATTTGATAGTCCACTATTTACTAGAAAAATGAAAAAATCCATATGTGCTTCGAATGTCTTAATCGATATCACGACACAATCGATTCCTCGATCGGTGCTGTTTCCATTTTAATTAGACAATATTGAAAACTTTTAATATTGCAACTGAGATAACTCAATTATTTTTTTCCTTTTAGCTGTGGGACACGTATCCCTAACATTTATATCTACTAACTAGTTGCAACAATACATTTTTATCAAGTAACGCTAAATTTCGGAGGAAACTAAGATAACCTGTGTTGACTTATTTTCATCTCAAAGAGATGTGCATACGTTGATTTCTGTACTTGTTATTTCTGTTAAGAAGTATGTTTTCAATAACCTGTATTTGTCCAAGCGTCGAGAAAGAATGTTATATATTTTGCACAGTAAGTCTAACACTACATACATCTACATGATAAATCCTCGTCCTAAAGTAAGTGAAAAAGTTCACATGAAATAGAAACAAGTGATCCAAGAATATATTTTTAAAAATATGTATGAAAGATTAACGTCATTGCCCATAAGGTAGCAGTTTAAAACTACAAAAATGTGAACTTCTATGACAATATAGAAATCCACTTTTTTGGAATTATAAACAACCATGTGATGCAAGGAAGTGTTGGCAACTTAATCATATCATATAAGTTGAAATAATCTAATCCTCTTCATTCTATCTGCTACATTGGAACAGCAAGGAAAGGAGTACGAAGTTTATAAGAGATATCGTTCCAATACAACCGAGAACTTCAATGAGTGCTTTTTAAAGTAATATTGAAAGCCGTGATTGACTACAACACATTTGTTCCATTTTGGAGAATACTTGATTCATTAAAAGTGCATTTGCAAACAGTGTTACCATTGTTCATTGCAGTGATGGGTGTAATCGAACAGCACAAGTTTGTTCGTTGATTGTACTAATGATCAAAGGATTTCAGGAACTAGATATAAATTTCTCCTTACAAGAAAGCATCCAAGAGCCATGATTAGTAATCTTCTAAGCTAAATAATTTAGTGACAGATGTGGCTTTGTTAACAGCAATAAAAAGAAATTGTTACATGTCATCTAACACAGCATGCTATGTCAACTTGTAAATGATATTCCTAGCTTCCCCGACGATATTTAAGCAGTATTAATTTCAGCCTATTTCGGTGTAAATAATAGGATGATTGCTAGACTGAAATCATTTAAAAAATATGAAGTCTTTTATTTAAATGTAAACTTCGTCCTTCATATTCAATAGATTGTGAGATCGCATTCGCCGCGCCAGCATGGTCCACCATTTCAGCCAACTTCACATCGCACATCGATTTGGCTTTTCTGTAAAAAAACAATTGACTATCAAACATTTTTCTTAGTTAATTCCAGTTAATTCGTAACTATCAAACGATTCTACATTGATTGAGCCTCGGAAAAGCTACACGTTCATTCGTGCACGAGTTTTTACGTACTCCAGAGTCCTATAGGTGTGTTCGAAAATGAACCTAGAGCGGAGAGTGTATCGTTGTTTCTCTGTTTAGTGTATGCATTTGATCGAGACACTGAAATCTAAAAAACTATTGACTATCAAACGTTTGAACAAGACTATCAAACAGTACCAAACGACTATCAAACGATTGGAATAAGAAAAAGTTTAAAAAATAAAAGTTGTCCGGCCAACTTCACACAGGTTCTACACTTGATGTAGGACCAGCGCCGTGCAGTTGACGTTACTGCAATTTGTGATTTCATTGTAGGAAAATAACGGAGTTTTTCATAAATTCTACTGATCCGTCTTGAGCGTCGCCAAAGTTACCAATTCATAGTAAAAATGCCCCGCGGTGAGTATAAAAAATACATATGCTCATATATCTGACTTGTGTCTCTTGCTAAGGAACTGCTCCACCACGTTTTCCACGAGAAAATCTGCCTCGTCTATTGCCAACGCGCAATACTCGCTTTAGATTTTTTTTCTGGCGGATCTTTCTTCTACTTGAATATCTATTCTTTGCAGGAAAATTCGTCAATCATAAGGGACGCAATAGGCACTTCACGAATCCAGAGGAACTTGAGGAGCAACGTCGCCAGGATGAGCAACGACGCCAGTGGAGAGTCAGTATCTTTAGGTTAACCCTCCGCACGACGACCTGGATATTTTCGTAAAGAACAAGGTCGGACCGTCCTTTGAGGGTCGAACATGATCGTGTGCATAAGAAAATTCTTGGAGCACTCTCACCAAGTGTCAAAAGTTTTAAAAACCTTTGGCTTGTTTATATTTTTTTTGACAGACTTGGTTACCCTATGCTTTGAACTATTTTTTTTTGAGAAAATTTTCATACTATTGACCTTGAATGTACTTGAATTGATATTTGAAAGATTTGTTTTCAATTTCGACAGTTTTGTGTCCTTAGTATGTGCTCCAAGCTATTAACCGCAAGATTAAACATCCTGTGAGGAAATAAGATGTATAAAATATTGTTCTATGTTTTAGAAAAATAAGGGTAATGATACCTCGAGCGATGAGGAGGATGATCCTAAAGCAGCAGGTGGTGACAAAGCGAAGAAAGCAGATGAATCAGGATCGGATAGTGAGAGTGAATCAGACTCAGATTCAGAAACAGAGGTAAACTATAATAATAGAAACAATATGCATGAATGATATACAACAATTGTCTTCATTTCAGGGAAAGGCAAAAGGAGTAGAAAATTTAATTGAAGTGGAAAATCCAAATAGGGTACAAAAGAAAGTGAAAAAATTGTCTCAATTGAATGAAACACTAGCCAAATCAACTAAGCCTGAACTATCTCGAAGAGAAAGGTTTGTACCGTTAAAATATTTCATTCACAAACAATCATATGACAATATTCAATAGCAACAATCTCTATCAGGGAACAACTAGAAAAACAACGAGCATACGCCAACTATCAGAAACTGCATGCTGCAGGTAAAACGGATGAGGCTCGCGCGGACCTAGCTCGACTAGCGATAATAAAACAACAAAGAGAGGAGGCAGCGAAACGACGGGAAGACGAGAAGAAACAGAAGGAGCTAGCGCTGCAGAAGAAGACAGAGCAAACGCAGAAAGCTTTGGGAAAACGATCCTAGGACAACCATTTTCCGGATATTTTCCCATAATAAATAATTTATGCAACTGCTGTTGCTACTGGGACTCGTAACAACTCGACTCCACTACTTTATTATCAATAAATTTCCACTAAACTCACCTTTAAAAAAACGTTTATTATGTACGTTTAACGAACATGTGTTTATTTATATAAATACAGTTATTATACACTAACTATCTAAAGACTATTATTTACATTCCATTTTTTCCACTGATCCTATGCAACGTCATTTTCATTTTAGATTACTTTTTCCTACTTCTCTATAAATATAGAAAAGCCAATTTTAACGCTACTAATACAATGCCATCCAGCGGTACTGGTTTCAACTAACGATAATTTATTCAGCGTCCAACATTGCATTCCCTGTGCTAACTGATCGACTATGCAACTCTAACTAGCTGGCAGCTCTCAGTCAATTCTTGAGACTGATAAAGTCCAAGTCGTCGGCACGATGCCTTGGGATGACATTATCTACGTTTCTCTACTATTACTGTGCATAGTATTCGGTCACTGGTATCGTCAGATAAAGAATATACAACAGAGACAATGGGTCAGCACGATTTTAGGATTAACCGTGATTAGCATTGCATCTGGTTATCATGCAATTCATCCAATCATTTGCATTGTTGTCAATGCTATAATAATTACTCAATTCTCTTGGAAGTATGTATATGGATATATGTATGGTAATATATATATATATATATATATATGGTCTACTAAGAACCAGTTTAGTACTTCAATAATAAACTATATAAATATCCTTCGTAATAACTGTTTTCTCTTTACAGAGTATGTCATATTCTAAGCTTCTGCTTTACATTTTTCTACCTCCTGGGATTTTTCCGGCTAGCTGACTGGTATGGTCTTCCGTTGCCATCAGCTCATGCAAATTTAATACAGATGATGCTCACATTGAAGCTATCTGGAATGGCATTCGAAGTAAATTCAGCAGCGCAGGCTCCAAAAGATGATGCACAAGGCACGAATGCAGAAGCTTTCAGGAAAATTGGTTTTATGGATGTTATTCATTATGGCTCTACGTACATTGGAATTCTCACAGGTAAACCAGATAATAATTGACATGAGTCGGTCAATGTCTATTTAAAAAAATAAGCAGATGTCTCACATTCATCACTAAAAGACCAGCTAATGATTTTTATCATTTCATGCTCAAGATCAATGTACCCTGACCGTGCTTATCAATCACAGACTCTTTCTTTGTATAGGTCCCTATTATCGTTATAGAACTTACTGGGATTCCTTACACAGACCATTTGCTGATCAGGCTGATCACTTGGGCGTTACATGTACAAAGTTCAAACAAATAGTGCCCTTTGCACTTATTCATCTACTGTTCAATTATACATTCCCAGCGAAGGTATAAATGTCTACAAGTACACCATTCACCAACATGATAAAACACATTTTCATAATATACTCGATTGGATTACAGTATGCACTAACAGATGACTTTGGAACACGATCTTTCCTTTATCGATTCTGTTACATTTATCCAACATTTGTGACATTCCGTACAAGAATGTATACTGGAATGGCACTTTCTGAATGCGTTTGCACAATGTCAGGACTTGGAGCCTATCCAACTAGCTGTGAAACTATATCTGGATTGGGACCAAAAAATTACAAAGCAATAGAGTCACTGTAAGCACTCACCCCCGTCCACAGGAACCTCCTAAGCATTATAGGATTTGGTACTTTCCCTCATTGCAGAAGCAAGGATCCTGACAAGGCCATGAAAGAGGCACTAGACTTTGAGACGGTGCACAATATCAACTTCTGGGGAGTAGAGTCCTGTGTGCTTGTGAGGACAGCTATGAAGATGTGGAACACATGTGTTCAGTACTGGATGGCCACGTGCGTTTATAAGCGATTCCCTTATAAACCACTTAGAACCTTGTTCACTTTAACACTGTCAGCAGTTTGGCATGGTTACCATGCCGGATATTACCTGTGTATTTGCTCAATTACATTCTTCCTACCCATGGAGGACATTTATGTCAAGTTTTACAATCAAAGCATGGAAGGAAATCTTGTACGTATATTTTATCTATATATAAAAAGTTTAAGTTTAAAGACTCAGTTCATTATTCTGTTTTTATGCTCTATTTTTCAGGCCAGGAAAGGCTGGGGACTTCTACTCTGGTTTTTGAAAACAACGTGCATGGCATACCTGGGTATATCTTTCCAACTGCTAAAACTCGAAGAGACTTTAGCTTATTATAACAGTGTTTACTATGGGGGACAATTGTTAGTCGTCATTTTATACATAGTTGGATTAGTGCTCAAACCTTATATCCTACAAAAATCTAAAGTCTAGCTTATCCATAATGTACAAAAAGAGATAAGGTAATATGCGAGTCATAATCAAACAGTAACTAATAGCGAGAAGTAACTAATAGTTAAAGTTGAAACATATGCATAAAAGGGATCTCGTATATTTGTAAGTACAAAGGTACATACGCACAAAACATTATTGTATATTCAATTGTGTAATCAAGAAACAAAGGAAACGAAACGATTGCACGTAAAATTCAAAGTGCCACTAGCAATAAAGAAATACATATACGCTGAAACTGAAAATGGAAGCTCAAAGTGAACGATCGAAATAGAGAAGCAATAATAAATCTCGTTTTAGTTTTTATGGTTTTATTGAATAAATCGTTACCATATATTATCGACATCTCTACAATATCCATAAAACTCATAATTATTGTCTCCAGGATCCTTGGATAATCTTTTCATTGTGATTATCAGTCGTCTCTACTGTAATAATTCAGATTTTTTTCAATTCTTACCTCGTGTATGATACTTACGTTAGAGCATTGCTTATAAAAAAGCACCTGAAATAGAAACACAGGAAAAAAGAAGAGCCCGTTTTTATCCCACCCGTAAACCAAATTCCCCATTGATATATCGGCGGAAAACGAAATTTGTTAGAACGACACAATTGAAATAGCAATCCCATTGTACAAAACAAAAACAAGATCGCGAGACAACGTTTACGCGTCACGACAAAGTATCGATTAAAAAAATAACCGGCATAAATAATATAGGCTAAATAAACAAATTATGCGTCGAATCCACGTTAGGTAGAGATCACAAGAAACACTTGATCAAAATACGAATTCACGAGAATGAATAAATTACACAATGTCCCATAGCTAAATCGTCGAGAGTAACCCGACTCCATCAGGTAGATGACCTGTCCGAATACGGAGTATGCATCCCACGTAGAATATTAAAAAAAAATGAAAGCTAAGAACAAAACCCCAAAAGTATAAACCCTACCAAGCGCGAGTCGACAAAATGGCTGTTCGCAGAGATTCGCATCAACTCCCAGGAAGCATAATGCATCTCGACGTGAGCCGCGGCGAGGACGACGAAACTGAGGGCCAACCGGTACGTGCGTGGGTGGCAGTGGGGGTGCGTTCATGCGCGAGGTCTGGTGATTCGTCAGAAGTCCTATATCGTCATTTTATGCGCCCCCGTGTTTATCTGACAGTGGAAGAGATCGGCTGCTATCCAGCCCACCATGCCAACACCGACTGCCAAACGACCAAATCATCACCCTCTCGGCAAGGCTCGGCGAAGCTGTGGCTGGGAAATTCTGGCGGGTCTCTGGGCGGCAATCGTCATCGCGTGTACTCTGCAACTCGTGCACTCTGATCCCCCATAGAGTGAGAGTGTGCGTGTGTGTATGAAAGACAGAGAAAAAGGAGAGAAAGAGGGCAACAGATAGTAGAAACAAATTAGAAAAGTATAGAGCGTTAAAGAATGAAACAGAGAGAAAGTAAGAAAAAAAAACTATAGAGACAGACATAGATAGAAAAGAGGATTAAAAATAGTGGAAAGTAATAGAGACCGGCTTTTCCGTTTTTGCCCAAACTTTCTCGCCCGAACCGCCCGTCGCGAACCTGCTTTCACCAGACCACCAACCGCTCGCTACTGCAAACTGCATACAGCCCTGCTACTCGGCTTACTGCTTACTCTCAGCTACCCCATCATCGGCTACACTCGCCACGCCACTCCTTTCCACCGCCTGTGGCACCATAAAATTACAACTTAGTTACGTGCAGTCACTTTCTCTTATCCGTGTAGTTTTTTTTAAGGGATTTTGATTTATCTATACGTTCACTGATCGTGTGTGTATGTGTGTGAATGTAATGTGTATGATAAGCTTTCAGTAAAATGTGTAAAAATGTCCTAGTGAGATTATCCAAGGATTTTATCTTTTTTTTTATAAAAATATTCCACTAGACGTTCATTAAATATTAAACTCACTCGAATGATCTCATTAAGAAACTTACAAATTATGTGTGTATGACGAATGGACGTTTAAATTGAATTTGACCATTTTTTTCTATTTTTCATACTGTTATACCTTTCATTCAATTTTCAGATCCATTCGCAGTGTGTTAATGCAAAATAAGGATTTCATTGTCACATAACAAGCTAGAATAGTTAAATTGTCATTATTCGATGGCATCTGCGTAGTCAAAAATTCTGACAAACAATATTCAACAAGTGGAGCTCATTCCAGTACTAGACAAACGTGTGCTGTATTCTTTCCAGAAAAAGAAAAAAAAAATAATTTTACATGGTACTGTGTTGTATATTAAGTAATAGCTAAATGTGTGACAACTTAATAAATGCTAATGAGGTTTTTTAAAAGGTTTTGAATGTTTGGGGGGTTGGTTGGAGCAAAGGGTATTAATCGAGGTCACAAGTTATATATATAAAAATGATTATTAAAAGTTATTCGAGGGCGGGGGCCGGGTGGGGGGTGGGGGCAAAAGAGAGAAAGAGGGGGTAGTATTTATAATGGTATACAAAAGTAATAGATGAATGTCATAATATAATTCACACCTTTGCTGAAAACGTCTACGTCTACGTAACTTTACTTATGTTAGAGTTTACCAACCGTCGACAAACCGCGCTTTTTACGCACATATATCGGATATCTTCTGTATCTCATTACACTTTATTATAAATGGCAAACTTACATAAATAAACCTGTAAATGTTGTTACAGAAACATAGAACTTATGCCTAGAAGACTCTGCACATTATCAAACTCTTTGTTCACTTTTGAGAGCCGCGCGCATCGTACAAGGTGATGATAACAAACGTCAAACGTAATAGAAAAGGAGTATTGTTAAGGACGAGATAATTCATCATATTTCATAATTTTTTCTTTCCTTTTTTATAAGAGGCAAGCTGTTCGTGCGCTTAGACGGACCCCCTTGATTACCCACGATTATATATACTGAATTCTACAACCTGACAGACACTAAAATTTAATGAAGTCGGTGGTTTTATGTTATTTTCACTGCAATCTCAATACTAAACTCATTAGACTCTTTTGAAAATAACGTTTCCAGATGTATTCTCAGTTTTTTATTTGCTTAATAATCATTCGTAATACCGCGGTTCACTTGTTGCTACAGGCGACATTGTTGCGCTTTCAATTATTTAAAAAAGAAAAACCGGTGCTTACTCGAGATTAACAAAGAGCTACCGCAAGACGGATAAACGGTCTTCATATCGTGATGATGATTTTGGAATGAAAGAAATAAAAACAAAAACAGCTAGAGACGCTTGAAAACCGTAGACAGTGTAAGATGTTAGAAGCAATTTTCACGTCAACTATAGATGGAGAAACGGTGTTTTTTTTAAACGTTTCAAAGAAGCGGACTTCTTGTATTTGTATTTTTTGAAAATAAATCTATTTATTAAAAACTTACATGCATCTATCGAGCGGAATTCGAACGTCAATGCGCACGATACGAACAGAGTCTTTTTTTAATTATCAAACGCGACGAAGGAGGTCAGCAATTTAATTGATGTAGATTTTGAAAAATGGAAATTACAATACAACGCTCAATGTTTTCTTCCTTTCCTTTGATTCGCCTCCACTCAATTGTTTGTACATGTACATTAATAATGTTAAATAAATGGGGGGTGGCGTAATAACAAGCCGTCGCAAAAAGCGTCAATGTGAAAGTAATAGCCCCGGCAAAAAATACGTATTCGTGCTGATAAAGATTATTAAATCTCGTGTCACGTGTACCCAGAAATAATTCGCCATTACTAATCTAAAGAATGCCACCAAAGGAATAAGACAATGAAGGGACGCGCGACAGTGGGGCTAAACAAACGTCGTCAATTTCGCCAAATTTTGAATTTAGTTTTTTTTACTATCTCCCTATTTTTAATTTATATTTTTTTTGTTTAAGTCGTCGACAATCCTTGTACTCTAGATATATTACATTAAAATTAGTTTTGGGTTGGTTTCCCAACCCACAGAAGTGCGTCACCATAGTTAATATGTAAATGATAGAAGGATGTGAACGTGCTAAAGTGTGGTTTAGGTATAGAGAGTAATAGAATACCTTTTCTTTTTCACGTGAGAATGATATTCTGCATTTGCAACTTGGGGCACGCCCATCTGTTCACGTTTGTACTCTCATAACCTTACAATTGCTTCAGTCTCTGTAAACAAAATAAAATAATTATCGTAAGGATGTTACTCGAATAAGAATGACAGGCAGATTTTAGTCGCATAATGTTTATAAGAAATTGTATCATACCTTGACTTGGAGCGACTATCCTTCTGTCTTTCCTGAGACTTGCTGCGCGAACGCGATTTTCCACGTGAGCTCTTACTGTCAGAACGAGAGCGGCTGCGACTACGACTGTAGGAGCGTCTTCGGTCCCTATCGCGACTACGTGACCTGGAGCGTGATCTTGAACGAGATCGTCTGCGATCCCGACTGCGACTTCGTGACCTGTATGTAAGCAGAAGAATTATATGGAGTAAATGAAAATCAAAGCACCTTGGAAGGAATAAATAGTTACACTTTTGCAAGCTGTTAGATACAATACCTTCCACGTCGACGACTTCCACGGCTTCGGTGTGGTGATGTTGGTCGACCATAACGAGCCATTTGAACTCTAAGTTCCCTACCATCCAACAACCGTCCATCCATAGCATCTAATGCATCCTCTGCATCACGTTTGTCATAAAACCTGCAATCATAAATAATAATAGGGTGTTAAAATAAAAAAATCATGTAGCAACATTAAATAGTAAACAGTGATATAAGACCAGAAACCTAGAATATGGCAATGAAATTATTTTTAGAAAGTAATATTACTGTAAAATGTTTTGTCCAATATAGGGGTAACTGTAAACTACATCCAACACATTAAATAAAGCTCTCATAGTAATTAACATGTTGTTGCAAATTTACTCGTACATACACCATGAAAATTTTCGAGGAGTACGATTTAAACGAATTCCTACAAAAAATCTTGAATACTCTATACGTATAATAATTGCGCGCCATTGACTCATACAAAATATGTTATTATTTATACATTCCGAAAGATCTAGTGAACGAAATCTGATGACGTCAGCTTTGTCGAAAACGGCGGCGAGGAAAACGTGAGATCAACGATCCACGAATAAGGCGTTAAAGTGGAAGGCAAAAATACATGTGAAATATTCTGAAGAGAAGCCGGTCCGGCTCAAGTATAAAATCCAAAAGTTGAAACACTCTTACCTGACAAAAGCGAAACCGCGGCTCTCGCGAGTGAATCGGTCGCGCGGTATGTAAATATCGCCAACTTCGCCGCATCGCTCGAACACGCGCCGAAGATCCTCCGGCGTCGTCCTGTAGGTGAGATTGTCCACCTTGAGGGACACCATCCCGTCAATACGGGGCGGCGGCCGGCCGTAGCTCATTATAATAGCGAGCTCCTCGACAGGCTTCTTAGAGAACTGCTGGTACCTTTGCTCGTACTCGAGGAATTGTCCAGGAAGATAAGACCACAAAGCGTAACCGTCCACAGACGACGAGGACAAGATGGCGAATAGCGGAAGAGCTGAGGAACGCGCAGGGCACGACCGGAGATGACGCACAGGAACCTGTGTTGCGCCACTACGCCAGTCAAATGTTCATCAGGGTGGGGGTATCCCAAGCGAGCCTGGAATTTACGAGGCCCTCTAGACGCCACGACATGAACTAACCGATCGGTAGAAGACTTCGGCTATCTTCGATAATCTTCGACACTCCGTTCACGGTACGCTTGACGTACAATTAAAAAAAGCATCTGTTTTTTATACAAAAATATACATATACCTATTTGTCCTCAATTCACTTTATTACTTTTATTTTTCTTTTACTGTCGCACGTACTTTTAAATTTTCCCTCGTATTTCTAACACGAATTTCATTTGTCGCGCGACTTTCTAGAGGAAGTGAAGCCGCGTTTTAGCGCGCTGCGGTCAAGACGCGGCTCAGAATGAACGAATGATGCGCAGCTTTATGGAAATATTTTCCAATTATATATTCTACACGATTGTCTCACCTGACAAATGCAAATCCTCTGCTGAGACGCGAATTCTTGTCCTTTGGGATGTAGACGTCGCCCAGCTTACCGTAACGACAAAATACGCGCCTCACGTCGCTTGTTGTCGATCGATAAGAAAGGTTGCCGACTTTCAGCGATATCAGACCATCCATTCGTTGGAGGGTGCGTCCGCGGCTCATTCTGATTAATTGAAAGATTTCGCGAAACTTTCTATTTTTGAAAGGAACACTATAATCCTCGAATAAATCAACCTTTCATTTTATGAATAAAGTACAATAAGACACGGAAACGGATATGTTCGACCTGGGGATCTGCTTCTTCCTAGATGATGTATTCATCCGCGTGTTCCTCCATTAAAATAAAATAGACGCGATCCACAACTTCCGGCCGAGTTGAAAATTCAATTTTTACAGTAGAACATTTCTAAATTTAAATTAATATTATTTCGATAGTTTCTGGTATTTTTATTTTTATATATATAACGACGATGGAGAAAATGTCTTTGAAAGATATTGGTCTTATGTATGATGAGCAGTTCAATAAAAAGATGAAGATAGCAAAGTTTCTATTGAAGAATTTGGCAGACAAGAAGGGTTAATCTACAAGATGATGTGAGATTTTTTTTAGAAACAGAATAACAGCATGAGAATATCATTTTTAGAAATGCAACTGGCTAACAAGTGGTTAGTTCGAGTGAGCAGCATCAAATCACCAGTACTAGAAGTTAAGAAGAACCGCAATGCCTTTTTATCCTATGTAGTAAAGGTACTAAGGGATGGTGTTTTAAGAGGATGTTTAGAATCAGAGCCTGATGCAGTTTGTGACCCAGACAACAGCCTAGCCTTTCTGGATTATGCGGTACATTCAAAAAAAATATCAAACAATACTTAATGAAACTTATCGTAGCACATATAATGACAGGATGAATTTTCTGGAATGTCAGCAGAGGAGATTCTGAAGGAGACAGTAAATCAACCTAAGATCCAGTTTCATTCCAAATGGTCAGACGATCACAGAACCTACGTAGCTGTAAGACCTATTCCTGGTCGAGGAGCACTGGTCTATATGGCAGCTTCGAAGAAACCAGGTCTCAAGAATTGGGACCTCCCAGCTGCAAAGAGAACGGCTGACAATGACTAGAACAATCACAAACTTTATAAGTACAACATAAATAGGATCGTGTAAATTAAATAGGAACATTGGCAGAGACAACAAATAAAACAACGTTATCAACACATTATTTTTATTGAAGATTTAATGAAGCTGCGTCTGTGGTATCACAACAATGCCCTTGCATAAGATGCCCCCCAATAATCCGTTAACGTTACTTATATACTTCAGACTCTCCAATATGTTACAGCTTTAATCTCTCGCAGTAGTATAAAATTGAATTGTGCCAACTGTTAAAAAGGGCAAACGCAATGTTGTATATTTTGGTCCGATGCCCGTCCGTCAGCCATGCTTGTCGCTTACATAGAAACATACATAAATACGTATTATAATCGCGACAGATCCAACATGGGAAAGCAGTCGCTTTAAGTAACATAATAATCACGTATGATTATTCGCGTACGTAAAGCTCGTACATAAGAAAGTAATGCCGTAGGTTCTTTGTGTATGAATGGAAGCGCATTTAAGAGCGCGAATATTTGAACAAGCACGGCTCACGCAATTGGCTTAAAACTTAATTGGACGATTGTCGCACGGATTTCATTGTAAAAAATCGATTGGCTCGATGCTTCTGTGACTTGTCGCAAGTAACTTTTCACAATGTAAAGAACTTTTCAATCTCCCTAACGCGTGCCCGTCTTTCACGTTCATCCTTACGTCTCAAAACTTTCATCGCCTTAATGAATCTTCCGTGTGACATCCGCCACGAGCCACGGGCATTTCTATAAATTTTTTCACGTCCCGTTTAAAAGTTCTCTCAAAATAATTTCCAACAAATCACATAGCAGCCGAATAAATAGCTTAAAATGTCTAACAGCATTATCACCTACCATTACAATACAAAAAAAACACAATTTCTCATCGTATCTTAAACCCATAAGTCGATATAAATTAGGTACACCTGTCATGGAAGATTCCACACTACAGCCGTGTTCGTGCTTTCATTCGATATTTATATAAATTAAAAAAAAACATGTCCCTGGTGGATGATGTGCGGGATGACCAAAGGATTACGAATACAAGAATAATAACGTATAAAATACAAAAAAAAGGAGAAGTAAGGAAAAGAGACAAGAGGTAAGGGAAAAGATATAAGACGACAGGGAGAAGAGTAGAGACAGAGTGACAAAGGTGATAAATGAAATTAAAAAAAAACGAAATTAGGCCAAACCAACTCAGCAATTCGTACTGGACCAAACGTTATCGTATTTACGACGGAAGAGGTGGATCGAAGCACAAAAATGAAAAAAGAAAGAAAAACTATACAAAGAGGATCGTGGATTCTGAAATATTCGGAAAGTGACGCACGTATTAGTTTTTGTCATTTTCGCTAGTGCGTTGCGACGCCTACATCTCCTCTCCTTTTACAAAAAAAAAAGTACAACCTCGCGACTTCCTCGCGCGAAACGAAGCAAGTCGGAGGGTAAAAACAAAAGGGGGGGGGGGGGGGCGTCGGCGTCGCATCACACTCTCACAGACCCTAGAGAGACGCCCGTCGTCGCTATTACGCCGGCTAGCACTATTTACTATTCAACAATTGAAAATACTTATAATGATACACACAACCTTGAATAATCTCAACAGCTGCTGGGCTTGAAGCCTGAACTACACTTCGCACAAGTTCCTGGATACAAAAGTAATTTCTCTCTTTTTTTTTCTTCCTTCCCCTCCATCTACGTCTTTGTCACGTTAATCTTTTTTTTTCACCCTTTACTCCCTTTACACGCTATTGCTAAGATGAAAATTTTTTTCGCGCTCATACATACGCCGTTCGTATCCGCGTCGCGATACGTAACATACACACATACACATATATAAATACATATATATATATATATATATGCATTCACATCCATCGCATTCCATTTGTCAATTTCCATTTATCCTCTTAAATTCAATCTCAGCCTCGAATCAACATCGTTAATATCATCAATCGCCTTATTCCCCCGTCTCCTGTATACAAGACACTTTATCCGCTAGCACTGCCAGCACCCTGACAATGCTACGTGACGTAACAAAATACCACGTGCTCGTACAATATCATCAATCGATTGATCGTCATTATAAAACTTTTCCGAAAAATCCCATCGCCTCAATTAATTGCATTAGTCGTGTTTTCAGATCCATTCTTATTATTCGTAAACCGCACACACAATAATCATCCTCGACAACCATACCATCATCATCATTATCATCGTCATCGCCGTCCATTCTTCAAACGTGTACAATTTTTATCATTTATTTATAATTAATGTTCAATATAAAAATAATACTCAGTCAATTAGTTCAGATTAATACTCGTGTGACACAGGATGGGGAGAGGGAGTGGTAGGTAATACATATATAATATATATACATATATATATATATATATATATATCATAGTGCCGAAGAGAGGGAAGGACGGTAGGCATACAGTAAAGACTTTTCTCTTTTTTTTTTCATCTTCCACTATCGCCGCATTATATAAAAATGTATGTTTCTTTTCAATCGATATCTAGAACGTCATCGTAAAAATCTACCTCGTCGAATGAAATACGAACTCGTCGTTCGTCAATTGCGCAAATCGTCACCGTCAATCGTGGTATCGCAATGCAAAAGACTGGGTAGTCGGTTTCATAGCGAACACGCGTATACTACACTCAGCTACGTATCCGCGTTTGCCACGACCTACGTGAAAAACGAATGGCACGATGTGAACGTATAGCAAGATCCTGCTCTCGAGCGGTAAGATCGATTAGCGATCGATCGATTAATTGATCGAAGAGACAAAATCGCGCGATAGACGTTAAAATTTTGAAGGCTCTCGCGCAAACAAACGGACGGACGGAAACGTGTGTGTGTGAATCGCCTGGCGTAATCAGAAAACGCGAATAGGCACGGACGAGTGAGATTATTTTTGTTTATCGTATAAGTTTCGCACTATTATATCGTTACAATTATTACAATTACAATTATCATTATTAATAGTCGCCCGAATGAGAATCCGCACTTACTTTCTCTCTCTCTCTCTGTCTCTCTCTCTCTCTCTCTCTCTCTTTCTCTCAGTTTACATTTCCTGTCATTAGCATTTCCCCTTCCCCGTACATGGTATCGCGGCGCCCTAGCAAGAGATTTAGCCCCTTTCTCTATCTCTCTTTCTCTGGCTATTGGCCGATTGTACTAAGAGAGAATAGAATCGCGTATCGACTATCTAAAGACGATTAAATTGAAAAAAAAAGGACAAACTTCCAATGTGGATTTTAGGTAGAGTGACCGTTCGTTAATTTTACGCCGTGTGACGTCACCGACGGATCATCAATGTACGAAGCAGGGGGCAAGGGGGGAATGACCATACATGTAGTAAATGACGGTACGAACTGATAATAATAATAATAATAATGGTTTTAAGAAATAAAGAGAGAATATACAAAAACAATCCTCCTCCTCCTCCTCATTTTCAGCGTAAATTAGATTTAAATAAATTAAGCCAGTCGCTGTCAGAGATACGTCTGTTTGCGAACGTGGGTGCGAAGAGGCGAAAGAAGCTAGACGGACGATTCAAGGGAGAGAAAGTAAGAAGGAAGCTCTACGTAGGTGGACATACGTTGGCGTCTTGGTGCGTGAGAGAGAAGAGGAAAGAAAAAAAAAGAAAAAGTAGAAATAACCTAAATAATAATACAGGATGAATGGATCGATAAGATACGCAAGAGACACAATGGACAATACGAAAAGAATACGAAAATAGGTGGAGAGGGAGGGATGAAGGAGGGAGGGTGCTAGGGCCGGAAAGGGGCGAGAGTAATAAATTACCATTTAAATAATAATTACGGGGCTGTAAAAATAAACATAGAAAAAAAAGTAAATAATTTAATAGTTAATTAAGTGATTCTCGTAGTAGAGAGCAAGAAGGGGGGGGGGGAGGGGCCGCAGAGGGGACACAATGACGGTTCCTTTAAGTAGCGTTCGATTCAAAAACTTAAGTGCTAAGATCAAAGATGTGGAATACTGATATATATATATATATAAAAATCAAATCTATAAAGAAGAAGCCTCGGCTACGTCACTGCTAAATCGAACGTTTACGAGAGAACGAAAGAAAAATAATGGGGGAAGAGAAATTATTAAAAAAAAAGAAAGAAAGAAAAAAGAAGACGCGAAAGAATCAAAGACGACCAATGTACGGCTCTTGTCGCAGCTAATTATCGCTTACACATTAAAGACACTGCGAATACTCGTGTATTAATCGTTAATTAATTGATATCATTAATAAAATAGCAATACTCGGTTCAATCGTCAGTTATAAAAAAAATATCATCTAGCTTCAGCATTAGTAGAGAGCTCAAAAACCTAACGTAATATTACTCTTACACGTCTAAGCTTACTAATTGAATAACTGCTAGTAATATAGTAATGAGTAATTACCATGCCTCCTTAGCGAGCCTAACGCGAGCCAAAAGAATATTTTGAAAGCGAAGTAAACCGTCGAACGAGGGTAGCGGGGTGGTTTGAGAGATTGGTATGAGGCGATGCTTAAAAAAAAAAGAAAAGAAAACCAGACCAGAGAAAGATTCAAAGATGAAAAAAAAGAAGAGACGTACGTGGGACAAAGTTAATATGGTTTGCGAAATACAGGAAAAATGCCTAAACAACCAAGTCAAAACTGTCCATTGTACAAGAAGTAGTGTTTCTGCATAAATAGCCATTTGTCTGAAGGTATAATACAAGAATGGTGATTGATAGTTGAAAAAAAAAGAACGTATAATAGCGTTATTAAGGATCCTATTCAACATACGATCACATGTAGACGCGAATGAGCCAATAATATATATATATATATATATATATATAGTATATATATATTCTTTTTTTTACCATTCAAAAGTAGAATTCTTGCAACAACGTAAAAATTCTCTTTCCATCGCCTCTTCGTCTCATTTTGTACAAATTTCGCTTTACAGTCAAGTCTTTATAGATTCGTATGAAGAATAGCGGAATCGGGATGCTGAGAACGGACCAGAGGCAAAATGCTGGACCATCGTAAAAAATTCGACAGGGATGGTGTATGGATTATCTATTTTTCTTGTTGCCGTATCGGTCGTTTTAGCACGAAAAGGATGAATTAAAATAAAAATTAAAAAAAAATAAATAAATAAACCGCGCATGCGCCCACGTGAATATTCGTTAATTCGTCTGCCTCTTACATACGTGGAAAAACGCCTTCCTGCTGCTCATTCGTTTTGTTTCTCTTTCTCCCATTAACAATTAGTTATACGCTATAACTAACTCGGAGTATCCTTATATCCTAATTACTCGTTATTATATCATTATAATAGAATAATGTGTCAGTATAATATATATACATATATATATATATATATATATATGGGTATATATACCGTAAATATATGCAGTTATATATATGTATATATTTATACGCGTGTTTATAAGGCTCCTTGGATAACGACTAAAAGGCTAACTCGCTCCAGTTTCACTGCCGTAGGGTTTCGCTTGTCAGAGTTCAATGTTCACATGGATTTTAGGCTGAATTAGCGACAGGGTCGTGACTGGTTGGTAGGCTTCGGATCGTCAATAGTTAAGACGATTAAAAAACGAAAAGAGTACGAAAAAAAATATAAAAATACATTTTCGACGCGAGTAACACGACGGGGAGTGTGGGATATAATAATAATAAAGTTTTCAGCAAAATGAAAGTGGTTGTTGCTGTTACGCACGTACTTGTGTAGATAATAAGAGATAACGTTAATTTTTGTTGTTTGTTTGTATGCCCTTAACTATACTCTATGTTACAAAGACTAAATCTATTTTTGGCAAAGTTGTTTAGGTATACGACATTAACGATACATGAGTAGATGCACTGGCCATAGTATTATGCACTATTTTTAAGGCTGCTTAATACCTGTCACTAATATCTGTTATAGCTGTACAAATTCTTAAAAAAAAAAAAGAAAAAGAAAAAAGAAAACGGGGTACGATCCACTATCGGTAATACGACCCTGTATCCCAGAGGCAGATAAGACCATACTAATTAGCGTCGACGCATGAAATGCAAAAAGGGATTTTTTGTTAGTCTTCCATAGAAAAACCCGAGAAAATTGTCACTTCGAGCTTAACCTTCTTCGTCCTTCGATACTGGTTATAAAATAACAGCAAGACCGTACGACAGCGTCTTCACGTGGAGCAATAAATCTTTTTGTTTACTTCTCTACTCATAAAAGGTCGGACTCGATTTTAACTCGAACGTTTAACCTAGGATTTGTATTACCTGAAATTCCTGCATTTCATTTCCTTTTTTTTTCGTTTTGTATCGCAACGCTCGACGTCGCTCACGGGCACGATAAGAGAACAAATCAGTATTATCAGTGAGTAATTACAAGTCATAATATTAAATTCGACCAATCCCTATTCAGATTAAAGTCGAAGGAGTATTAATTGTGAAGCGAGAGCTACTCGCGCGCCCACGGCAATATATTAATAATAATAAACGCCGCTGTTCTTATTGCTATTGTATAAATACCGTATTACTACGGGTTAAGGCGCATTTTTCAGAAATTTGCATTTTCGTTAAGTACAATCGTTTTGAGTTTGGGGTGTATCGTTATGCCGGGTATGTCAACAGTGACAAAAGGTGTTGCGGTGTCCATTAAAAGACGTAAATCGAAAATATACAAAGACAGAGGGATGATCTGCGCGTCATGGGGCTTTCTTACTATAAATAATTAACACTAAGGGCGGCAAAATAAAAAGGGTAGACGATCGCTGTCGTCATGACACTTAAATACCTAAGGTTTAAATGTATCAAAAGGAATATCTACAACTAACCTAAATTATGAGTCTAGCAGGTGTAAGTAAATTCTCCGTTTAAATTCTTGGCGATAGACGCCCGGTTACGAATCATGAATATTTGTGACTGTTCTTTTCAATTTCAGGGGCGTGGGTGATAACCCAAAAATTCGAGATTCCTTTAGAGAGACTTTAAAGTACAATTATATATATATATATAAAAATAATATACAAAATAAGAAACGATACTGGCATCACATTCCTAATTGAAAACACTTTCACCCTATACGCTTCATTCTTGTGTTTTTCACTTTACAACGTTTTTTTAACTTTTTTTTCGTATAAAAATGTTAATCCTTTAAGTTAGTGAGTATGCTAAGGGTTTCTCGGCAATTTGTCCATTGCTACTTATTCTGGCCGTTGACTGTAATCCTATAGCAATGATCGAATGTGGCCATGTTTTTTTCCCATCCAGTTAGGTTTAAGTTTCTTTTTTTTCTTTTCGTCCTTTTCTTTTGTCGTTTTAAATTTCTTCAACTTTTTGTTTTTAATATCCCCCTCCCGTAATTTTCCCAACCCCTCGTTTCTAAAGAAACCCCACCCCCTATTACGAATATTATTATCGTTCGTCGAAACCCGCCCCAAACCTGAAGTACACTTTCGTATATCATTAAAGCCAATTAAAAAATAAAATTTTGTTCACTAGTAATGCTCAACTGGGTCGTTCGTAGGGAAGCTTAAGATTACACGAGATAGCGGAGAATATTATGATTGCTTATGTAGTTATTAACAATGACAGAGGTTTTGATAATGAAACAAAAAAAATTTAAGACACGAACAGAAAGTCTAAGTACGGAAAATCGAATATCCAAAGAGAAAAAAAAATGAAAAGAGCCAATAACCCGTGAAACAAACAAAAAGGTTAAAAAAAACCGCTAAGAGCTAGAATTTCGGCCATTTCACTGTACGACACAACAGGACGTTTTTAGAAGATGATAAGCACTGTGCGACAATAGTTGATGACAAAATCACTGAATCATCAAGAGCATGATGATGACTTTATTATTGATGTGAAAAAAAATCAGATCATCACTGAGAAAATTTTCCCATCGTGTAACGTATCAAAGATATGACGCAAGTATGGCCGATTTTCTATGAGAACTCGTTAAACCATTTTTCAATCAATAAAAACAATGAGTCTCCTGCTTATCGCAACTAAATCGCGCAAAGCTGAAATGACCTGCAGACACGTTAAAATCACGATTTCCACAGAATCTCCTGAGGTTAAAAGAAGCTGGAAGAGATAATTGAAGATACGTAGATTCCGAGAAAGAGAAAGAGATGAAAGAAAAAAAAAGTAATTAAAAGAACAAAGTAATTGCGTATGTACAATTGCCCGTCGCTTCCAAACTGTAAGCATAGAAAATTTTGTATAAAAATATTCTTCGTATACGTATATATATATATGTGTGTGTAAATAAATACACACACATAATTCGATTAACCTCGTAATTAATACTGCGAATTAATATCAATCCTTATTACATATCTGCACCACGGGCCAGATAGCCATGGGAATAACGAGCAACAGTCCCGCGATTGGATCTCCAATAGTTATCCGATTTTATTATATTTTCTTTCAAATATTCCTACTGGCGCCTTCGACTTTCCTTTCTTCTTTTTTTTTCTTCATCATTTCATTTGTATAAATCTCGCAAGGATACCCGCGACAGATATCGAATAAGAGAGCCTGACACAGAACAAGAAACTAAGGAGAAGTAATGGCCGCGGCCATTGTTGTATCGCGATCATAGAAACAGTCGCGAGATAAGGGTTGAATAAAGATAGACCACATACAAAAAGAAGTACTAAAGAGAAAGAAGGAGCTCGTCGTCTACACCCTGTGTATCACCGGACAGTCAGATCTGTCTAGAGATTATTCGTAAAAAGAGTACCTAGCGACGATCTTGTACAACACAGTCAGATCTCTGTGCAGAAACTTCGTTGAAGAAGTGTGTGGTACCATCACCTAGTGAATGATGATCATAGCATAGAAGGAAGCCTCGTATCGTGAATCAGTGTGCCTCCTCGGATAGGGTGGTGGCGACCAGGTTCAACGGGACGTCGGAAACGTTTTCCTCGTCCCCGTCGTCGGGTTCCTCTACGTCGTCGGGCGAGTGACGTTGCTGCTCTCTTCCCTCAGTTTTGACGTGCTACGGTAGAAGATACGTTAGAGCATGTCCCAGGGACTATAAATTAATAATACATAACGTATAAAGAACAATCTGATTAATTAATAAATACTCACGTGCATCATGTAACTGGGTATGGGAAGCGAATAATTGAGCTGTGCAGTAGGTGGCGGTGGATGCGCGTGCGCACCGGGTATACGCTGAGGAGTAAGAGCCGCCATCATGAGATGAGGTTGTATTTGTCTACGTAGAGCTGCCAACATGTCAGCACTCTCAGCATCCATCTGCTCGGACTGAGTAGGCAATATCGTCTCGCCTTTTTCTGTAAAATTTAATAGCAACCCTGTAGCAGCCTCCCTACCTGAACCCTCGATACCTAGGATTTCCGTTACTCGATCAGCATCGACGCTGATGATCTTACTTCTGTGCCTGGTAGGTTTCTCGCCCTTGGGTCGACGTCTACGCGTATGAATAGTGTCCCTTCTCATCGTTACAGGACGATTCACCCCGTGTAGCTTGTAGTAAAGACCGCACGCGTTGCAAACCATCTCACCCTTCATATTTCGTCGCCAAATCGTAGTGGTCATGGTCCCGCAGTTCGTGCAGGACATGTCCATCTTCTTCGTAGCGTTGCCACCCTGCTGATCGAATTGCTGCTTCTGATCCTCGACCTGCTGGACACAAAAGTCTCTTTTTAAGGAATGTCCAATCGGCTATGGGTATAATGTATCAGTCTAATGAAATACGATATCCTATGCGAAGGCATTCCTTTTTCTTTCTTTTATTCTCCTCACCTTTCCCTTCATCTTATTCGACCACGCTGTGAAATCCTGCGCCTGTTCCTCGTTAGATTCCTGCTGATAGTGAATGACATCAGGACTGGTAGGAGCTTTGCTGGGATAACTCTGTTTCCGTCGACCCTTTGTTTCCTTCCGGCCAACACTGGCAGGACTGGATGGATTGCTATCCATGGAGGCACTCTGTGATACAGCAAATTAAATATTACTCGATTGGTACCAATAACATTGAAACCCTAGCCTACGGAACCGCTCTTTTTTTTCCTTTTTCTTCTTTTTTTTTTGTAAACCCTGATTATGTTCTTCACGGTATTGGACGGTAAAGGTATAAAAGGGATACGAGAGTCACAGGTACCTTGGGAGGTTTACCGTGCCGGACTAGAAATAGGAATTTTGTTATTGCAGCAAGAAGAGCCAAGAACCCTGTTCTACCTGTTATCAGGTACAAAGGAAGCAAAGGCCTATATACCAGCCAGGCATCCCTGGCAAAGGCAATGGGAAATGGCACAAAGCCGTGCACAATCGACCTCCTTATTATAGGATGGAATTGAAGCTCGTTCGTTGTGGACAAAAGATGTTCCAAACTAAAATCCATTGAAGGCCTGGGCTTATCTGAACATCTGTTAACAGCGGGTTGACATAGTAGGTTCGCCGGGTCTCTAACGCTTATGGCCTATCACAAAGCACTTTCCAGTTATCTATTATCTGCGGGACCTTCAAGGCTCCTTACCTGCGGGCAGGTGGGACCTGAATAGCGCCCCGAAAAGATCCCTTGACACCCAAGGGTCACCTGACCTGCTTCTTCTATTCTATACCTGGCCCTTTTCTCTCTCTCTCTCTCCCCTTCCTTCTCTCTCTACCTTTTCCACCATTCCCCTATGTCTACTCTATTACTCCCGTTCTCTCGCACTGGTATTTGCATTAGACACAACTGCACCTTCTCCCTCTCAAACTTAGTAGGAAGCATTCTCTCTCCTCTTCCCACGGCAGGAAATTTATTTGCGCATAGCTGCAGTCAAGCAGCGCTTTGGGTCCAATTCAAACGGCCGGGAGGGCTCTTTTTTTTGGCATAGACCAGGACTAATATTTTTCACGCGGATCCAAGCAGATTTTTCCACTGTTATATTTCTCGAATATCCTAGTCCTTCTTTGTTGTTGTTACCTCAACGTTTTACAGCTTGTCGCAGACCTACAAACGACTATCCGCAATCTACAGCAAAACCGCTTACCTTATTCTCAATGCAGGGCATATTCGTACGATTACCCAGGACAGAACAATCGGGAACCGTCCGTTCGATCGTCGTTCCTTGAGTGTCCCTGTAGAATCTTATTTGAGGTGAAATCCTGTCGGCGTCCACTGGAGTAATACCAATGTGCCTGTTGTTAATTAGAGAGCGCAGTAGATTGGTCGCCTCGCCGGTAAAACCGTTGTTCAGCTTGTCGCCATTTGTCCTTGTTATTTCGAGACTCCTGTTACTGATAAAATTAAACAAGGTCACGAGAGTGTTAGGAAACGTATATGAAAAGACTAAAGAGATTTAACGAGGACAATAAAAAATAACGGTACGTTCGAAAACGGGCTTTAATTCTTCGTCCTTTCCTTTTTATCTCTTTCTCTCTTTTTCCCCTGTGTATTTACAAAGGATAAGGAAGCTCCCAGTAGCGTATACATAACACTTTACTGATAAGAGCACTGTTTACCCAGTGAATGGTGCACGGGTTTCGCGTAGCAGGTGGCAAAGTGATATTATCTTATCTACATAGGTATTAATACAAGAAGAAATTCTAAGAATGAACGCTGCTACTATCACTGATAAGGCCGGCTAATAAGAAGTTCAGAAATCGTGCCCCCGTTTTCCGATAATACATTTGTTTTCATATGCAATCGCGTAGTACAACTTCTCGATAGCTCCGTGGCCCGATAAACTTCACCGTTGCGTTATTTTTACTCATATTATCTGTCACTACTCAGTGCTCTTATCTGAGGATATAAGAAGCTGCAAATTTCTCGGAAGCTCCCCTAGCAGTTTCTATATTAGTAATTGATAACAGAATGACAGACGTACCAAAATCGTTATCATACGTGATAAATATATATAGACACCAGGAATGATTACTCTACCACATTGGTGCATCAAGTACAGTTATATCATCTAGTATGAATGTTGATTAGTACGCACCTGAATAATCATTGTTGGTGGTAGAGGCAATGATATCATTACGCGAACTCATTACTATTCAATCTTGAATAATGATCACAACTATTAATATCGTACTAGACACGTTCTCGTCGAAAAACGCTCTCAATGCACTGCAGAGTCACGCGTATAGTATTTTCTATTGGTTTACTTTTTTCTATGTTTAAATAATGAGTTTCTTACTTTGCCAGTGCTTGCCAGAGCTTTGTGGTCTCCTGGTCGATGTGAGTATCCGAGCAATTGCTTTCGGGGGTGTCCATTCTATTGACCGGACTACGATTTGGTGTACTCTGTTTTGAGCTTTCGTAACCGGCTTCCATCTTGATCCTTTTGTTAACAGTCATATCGTAGCCATTCTCCTCGCCATCGCTCTCCTGATCGTCGCGATCCTCAATCTCCAATCTGTCGGGATCCGAGCTGTTCGAGTACGTGTCGTCCTCTGGCTCGCACTTTATGTTCTCCTGCTCGGGCATCTCGTTGGCCCGTAGTTCCAGATGATGAGTCTGAGTTTGAGGTATTACGTTTTGATTAATGCTGGCCGGAGAATTGGGCTCCTCGTTGAACAGAGTTTTGTTCAATTGGAGAAACGACTGGAGTGGGCTTAAGTCTGCTACTTTGGCAGTGGAGAAAGACTTTTCCTGTAACAAAGAGAAATGCCAGGATTCTAGAGTAACATTCACTTAGATATGGATTTTATGAGGTGGTATGCTTTTTTGCCTGGTTGTAATTAATTTTTTTTTCATTACTCCTTGATTCTTTTTAACCTTTTCTTAAGATACACAGAATCGCACTGATAAGCCTGAGTGAGTTAAAGAGAACCTTGAGATAGCTTACATAATTACTGATATATCGGTATACAAGAGGTAAATAAAAGTATCCTGTAAATGTAAATGCATGTACGATTCGTATGGCGTACCACATGTTCGTACATTCTTATCTACAATCAGATTGCACACATTGCACATTCCTAGTTGCATCATTACTTGGAACAGTATGACTGCCCACTATCGTCAGCATGTTGGGCCAATTTCCACTCACTTGTCAGTGACTAATACTTTTCACACTCTAGTGATAGATACAAAATTATTGGAGATGGTACGAGGTGTGAATTTGATAACGAAATGATTTTTAAATCTAAGATTATAATTACCTGATCGTCTTGGGACGACAACTGCTTAGCATAGTCCAGGTACTGTTTGAGTATGACATCGGATTTGCGTGACACTTCACGGAAATTGTGTAGTATATCCAATTTGTACACGCATCTGTGGCAGATGATTGGTGGCAAAGAGTCTCCATCCTTTACCTGTAATGAAAACGGAAATAGTTGAATTAAGAGAAAGTATATACAAATAAAATATTGACAATGTGTCAGTAGAACTTGTCTTTGTCTCAATAAAATTTATGGTTAGTCGGAGTGACCCAACACTACAAATAGTTAAATTTAACTGATTTGTAATCCTTCTGGAGTTGGCATTTAACACTATTGGATGTAATAATGAATTTTATGAGCATAGATGTAGATAATCATTACAGTCTATTTATCATAAGTGGATAAACAAGAAAGATATACACCATAATATTATATACATTTTGGTAAAATTCTTGAAATCACAGTGTGCTTCTCCGCATGACAAAAGAATCACAGATAATGCCAAGGAACTGAGTTTAAGTTTAGCTTATCTTTGAAACACATGGTGTAATCCTATTTATAGCTTGAATGCATGAATCCTACTCTAATCACACATCTTCAGTAAGAACACTGCAGAAGCAAATCCACAATCTTATTATCATCCCAGGTATTTAGGTAACTCTCAAATTTTAAAAGAATAAACAGAAAGCAGCTTTTCCCTGACTCTTTTCCAAAGCCCTAAGTACATACAATGAGATCCTAAGGACAAAGGAAAGATTGGTATTTTAGTATTACAGGGATATAAAGTATTGACAAAAGTATGCAAATTTAAGAGTACACAATGACGCTTCATAATATTGACAATAAGATAAGAAAAGGGTGATAAATTTAGCTTATAATCTAGCTATATAATCTGGCTATACAGGAATTGTAGAAAATCTAGATTTAAAGAGCAATGGTTGCCGGAAAGACGCAATCTCCAAAACAAGACGATCCTGGAAGAAAGTCTGACAAGAGTAGCCAGTAGTCCGCGTGTGAAACCTGATAACAGGGCCGTCCAAATAAGGAGCCTGGCCCCAGTATCACCAATCTGGCTTGCCGTTGAGCTCCCGTGGGCAAAGCCAAGACAACGAAGCCTCAGCAGCTTATCACTGCCATTTTAAAACCCCGAGAGGCGGCTTATCTCGCGGACACATCTCTTGCCAAACTTTCTCCCGTGGCACGCATATACACACATACAGAGAGAGATAGAGAGAGGAGAGGAGGGGAGAGAGAGAGAAGCAAAATAGAAAAGGAGTTAAGTTAAAACGAGACCGAGAGCTACGCAAGAGAAAGAGATCGAGTGAGAGAGTAATATAAAGAACAGTAGAGGAAGGAAATAGCGTAAGAAGGAAAGACAGAACGAGACAGGGCGCCGCGCGCTCCTCGCTCGCAAGAGAGGAACTCTCGGGGCCCAGATGTTGCGTCTATTTCGGGGCCTGGGCCTTCTTCGAAGGGGTCCCTTGGGATAACTCAGGGCCTTACCGTAATCGCGAGGCACGTAAGTATCTTGTCGGCAAAGTTCCGCTGGGCGCCTTCCTCCTCGAAAATGGACAACTTGACACCGTCCGACGATAAACAAAGGCGACACAGCTCGTAGAACTTGGGCGGTACATTGAACATAATTATGATCTCCGGCTCCGGGCGCCCCACGTAAAACGCGAGTCATTAAGTCGAGGCTCGCCCGCGCTGCTCCGCGCTTCTATCTTTCTCCACTGCCACTACGCGTTCACAACCAGGAATGGGCTCTACGGCGATTACTTATCACACTCGCCGCCGCGGCTCATTGTCAGAAGCACGACTCTCTAACACACTATCACGCGGCATGCACTACCCGCACCAATCGGAGTCCTTAGGTAGGAGCACGAGTATCTCCACAGTGTCCGTCGACGGTACGTGCGGCGTTGCGGGCACCTCCGTAGCCACTGCCTTTTAGATCCTTCAAATAGACCTGTTAGAAGCTCCCTCTTACTTTAGATACCATCACTTCTTACTACCTTTGCTTTGCTTCCATCTGTCTGCTCTCTCTCTCTCTCTTTATCTCTCTCTTTATCTCTCATAGACCTTTCTTCGCATCTCGCTCTTGTTACTCTTCATCAACTTGCCAACTTTTCCTTATTCTCTCTCTCACACTATACCTTTAATTCTACATAGACTCTCTTTTTCACTCGTTAACCTACGACGCCATTACTATGATACTCTTGGTCTCGAACTCTCATTCGTTACTACACTTTTATTCCACTGGGTCCACCTCTTCCCTACGACCAGTCTTATCAATGATCTTATCCGTGAGCAGCGACTTACAAAGGACTAGTCGATATAGTAAACGCCTACCGCTCGTGCAGACCTTGTCTGAAATGTGATATGTAAGATCTTTTAATATGATATCAAAGCTACGTTGGACTTACGTTATACTCGATGATTTTTTAATATAATAATACGTACCTAGGATTATACAAACTATTTGGATTCGGTTATGCATACTATAAGGGCATTAAAATTCATATTAAATAATGATTCCATAGTGAAATGTTATTAAAATATCTGCTCGTAATTATTATACGTAATTAAATCATCCTACCAAAGTAGTTTCATTGTCAATGACATTCGAAACGTAGCCTGGATCGTATACAAGGAGGCTGTGGATTGCTGGTAACGGGAACGGCGGGAACTTTTGAATCCCAATTAAAGGATCACTCGTCGCACTTGATTCTATTGCGACATTGTACGATTAGAACTTTGTATCTGATCCTTCTACGACTCTGGGCTAAATTTAGGAACGTCCTTTCCGTTTTGGGCGATGCTCCACGTACCATTGAAGATATCAGCATCTAGAGAATGTATGTCCTTTGCACAGTGTACTTTAATCAAAATGTGCTACAGTGCTTTATGGTATAATAGTTCAGAAATGGCCATTTCATTTTCACTTGTGTATTCTTCTAATGCAGACAACTCGAAGATTCGTAATCGGTCGAAACTGGACGTCGTCATCGACGCCTGGGATACGAGAGGAGAAAACAGGTTTCTTATCACGCGTCATATTACCGGGAATTTCATTACGTCAAATAAGTAGCCCAACCCATAAATAAATCCGACGACTGGGGGGAATGACTAACGCTAGATTACGCGACCCGCCGGCCACTTTCGGCCCACGCTATTTTATCACACGCGTAATCCATCTTTGTACATATAGGCGACTCTTTCAGATGCTTAGCTATGTCACTTATAATTGCGATATTTTTACCTTTTTTTTACTGCCATTAACTCCGCTTTAATAGATTATCTTTCTTTATTGTTGTACTATGTTAGACTTGCTCTAATATCAGCATATTACTATGCTATTCGATAATAGTTTCTTTTTCTAAATAAAATTTCTAAATTCTAAATAACAGAATGTCTTTTCAGTATACTTTATTTGGTATGTAAATCAGAAATTCAATTCTGTGAATTTTATATTTGATCTTTATCGAATAGCGAATTTATTTAGTTTATAATGTATAGCGGCATTAATTAAACAGATTAAGACTTGAGATAGAGACTGCCTTATGTCTTTGTATCTAGACAGTGGATCTTAGGTACTTTTTATAGTTTGTATATAGACTTTTAATAAGTTATGAGATAATATGTTACGTTTTTGTATTGGATAGCTTTTTGAGGATATATTGAGATATACGCATGTTTGTAACGGCGCAAACTCCTCAAACATGGCGCTACTCGTAAATCTGAAGAAGAGAGACGAAATTTAAAGAGTAATTAAGGAATTGTCATCACTTGATTAAAATTCTACAATTGGTTCATCGGTTATTCTACTTACGAGGCGTAATTATTTTATTTGCAATAATACAGCGAAGAGAGTTATTTTCTGGCAATACGGAGAGGACTGATTTTGAAGCTACCTTAACCTTTTTCAGTGCTTGACAGGGAAATATGAGCAAATACGTAAATCTCGCCAATGTGGCGACTAATTACGCTAAAAGGATGAACCGGTTGAGTAATCAAATTTTTGGAGAAGTTACAAGACCTACGATCAGTACATCAATGAAAGTTGTCACGTTGTTCAGTGAAAAGCCATATGACCGCAGGGATGAAATCGTTAATTATTATCCTCGACACGTTGAGACTCATATTCTTATGAGCAATCTACGTAACTATGGACTTTTTAGAGATGAGCATGAGGACTTCAAAGATGAGTACAAGAGGCTGCGAGAGCTTCGTGGCAAAGTACCATACAAGAAAGGAGAAGGCAAGCGAGCCAGGTTGAAAGCAAATAAGTAGTGATTTTTGTTAATAAATATTAAAAATTACGTTGTATATTATGTACGATGTATATGTGAAATTAAAACATGCTATGAATTGTAAAGGGTCAATACTAAAACAAATATTACATATAGTATTGGATTTTGTGCCACAAAGGGTAAGTTTAGTAAGCCTAAAGATTTCTCATATTCATATTCAAAAGGTATCAAGAATGCAAGTTCCAACTCGGAAGTCTCTGATTCATGCTCGGAAAAATCATAGAGACTTTTAGTTACAATTCTTGTCATATTATCCGTTTTTTGAAATACGTTCTTAATTCCTATTTCTTGATATTGATGGAGACTGTCATCTCGTTCTTTGGCAATGTTCCCCATAGACATAGTCTGGCGTGCTCCATATTCTACTGGAATTCTTGGATAATCATTCAGATAATTGTCAGGTAAAGGTGGTTCTAGTTTCAACTTAATTTCAGGTACTTTAGAAACGGAAATATTCCTTAGTAGTAGTGGCTGTTCATCCAAATTCACAAGATCAGTATGATTTTGTAAATTATGATCCATAGATAATCCACGAACATATTTCTCATAATCACAAACACTATGTTTCAACTCGGATTCTCCTCCATCACTCTTTCTCTCATTAAATATCACATTGTACATCCAAGACCTGCAACAGAATCATATCATTCAGCTAGAAAACATACCAAATTGTTAAAAAGAACCCAGTTAATCACCTAAAAGCGTTTACACCAAGATAAATAGGAAGATCACCACAGTTCAAGGAAAAGTTTGAAAAGGTGGCTATGCCTACAAGTACCATCCTTTGAAATTGATCTTCACATACAACCGGAGAACCAGGATTGCCAGCACAAGCTTTCATGTCATCTTCTATTTCGACCATTGTGCAAAAGACATTGTTATAGCTGGCATTGCCACGGAGTATGTATGCGCAGATTTTCCAGGAATTAAGAAACACCTGACTGTACTGTACTGGCTTGGCATAGATCTTATTATTTGGTGCAACGTAACTCTCCCATCCAAATATCATACAAGACTTGTAATTATCATCTAATGTCAATGGAGCAACGTCAAGGAGGCGCACGTTCTCATTGCAGATATCAAATCCTTGTACCAGCTTCATCAGGGCTATATTATTACCATAGTCACGATGGTTGGCGTATGCTTTATATTCTGGAAATATGTAGGTTGCCTTCACACTGACAGTCTGACTAGAGTCAGTACTATTCAAACCAGCGGCATACAGAGTAATGGACTAAAATTATCAAGAGGATCTTGTGTCTTTGTTATTGTTGCACAGATAGACAATTTTTGTCGCTTACATTTCGTTTGTACTGAACACACTGAGCTGCCGTAAGAACCCAGTCAGGAGCTAGTAGCACTCCACCGCAGGGCACTATTGTTTGGAATTGAACAAGCCAAGGAAATTGGCCTTCTTTTATTCTTGTACCACGTAAAATGATAGCCGTAGATAATTTGCTGACACTTAATAGTACCAAAAGGCAGGCTATGTATTTTGACATTATTTTTCGCGACTTTAGAAAAAAGTTGCAACCTTCTTTTGTTACGAATACACTTTTACTAACCAATCATAGATTTGACACGACTATCGAATTCAATCGTTTGACGTAAAATTATATAGTAAGTTAAAATTAGGTCAATTAATGACTGAACTATTGTTTAAATTATAGTCTTCAATTTTCTTGGATTCTACAGTTCTTCCTTTGCATTCTTAGGATTGTTTGTTGGGGTACCGTCTGCTACTTCTTCGTCGGATGATTTTGATGACTTCTTGCTCTTTTTATCTTTAACTGTGTTATCAGAGCGTCCAGTGTCTCCTTTTTCTTTTAGACAGGTATCATCTTTGCCATTTAAAGCTCGTTCTGAACATAAATATCTTAAAAAGAAGGTAGTATATTGGCGCTATGAAATTGGGTTAAACAATATTTTGTTATGATAACTATTACTTACTGGCTAAGAGGTATTTCACCCTGGAGTTTATGGTACCAGTCTTCAATATCGGATTCATACTGTTCTATCAAATTTTCACATTGAGTTTTCAAAGTAGTAATTTCGACAGATGGTTTATCCCAAAGTTCTACAGGAATACCCAACTCCACTTTGACTCCTTTATCACTGAAAAATTGAATGAATGATTTAAACATTTTGTTAGTATTGTTAAAAATAAGGAAAACAACAGTTACTTACACTAGCCCATGAAGTGTTTTAAAAGTTTGGCTCATTCCTTTAGCAAATCTTGAACTATCTGAGCGTTCCTTATGTATGTTGTACTCGAGTATCCGATCACAAATATTCTCTAAAGATTCCACCAGCCTGAGTTCTCTGAAAAAAAAATAAACAAATATTAGTTTGTCAAAACTTATTTAAAATTAAATCCAATAAATGAAACTCCTACGATTTCTTGTATTCTTTTTTCTTTTTAGGAGCAACGTCGTCTATAGAGTATCCAATTTCAAGTACATCACGGGTCTTCCCTGTTTCATCCAACCTTGCTTCTAACTCCGTAGCAACAACCTTGCACACTGAAACATATTGACCCCTTGAACAACTGAACTCAATTCATAAATCTAATCAGTGCATGATAAAATACCTTCACATTGATTTGCATACTTGACACCTTCATCTTCCTCTGGACCAGCAAGTACAGCACCAATCATACAAAGACTAGCTAACACAAAGTGTACAACTTTGGCCATTTTATTCTCTAACTTATGTTATTTCTTTATACCCTTATATTCGATTTTTATCATTGATGAACCTTGGCATGCTTATCGGAACTTGACTTCCTGAAATGTCATGAATTTTTAATCATGCAGGAAACTAGCTACAATTTTACTTCCCACTCAACTACTAAACATAGTGTCTTTTTCGATACACATTTCTATATCATCCTACTTTTCTATTAACGTAAAAAAATGATAACGAGAAGAATGACTATAGAAAAACTATAAGAAGAAAGATTATTGCAAATAGTTAAGCCGGCGACTTCCCAATTGACACTGGATATGTTATTCGTCATTAAAGAAACTATAGTGCATAGTGCGCCATCTATAAGAACTCGAAACTCCACATGAGAATCCAATATTATTCATATTGTTTTACATGCAACATTTTGAGTATCTACATCATCCAACATCAACGAATTGATTGCTTTAACATTAGTTTTGGAATTATTCAGTGGTAATTCTCTTGACTGTCTTAAAAGAATAAATAAAATGTTTGCAGGAAGCTTACTTACTGCTTCTTGATATTTCTATGTTTCAGAACCTGGTGCACCTTTCCTGAGGTGTATTTCAATTTCAAGCAAACAAGAATGATCATTCTTCGTAGTTTTCAAAACATACATTCGCTTGTGATATTAGGTGGTATAATCCTGTGTCTAATTTTGATGCTTCAACTCAAACAGATGTATGACAATAATCAAAAGTACAACAGATATATAGGGTATAAACAATATGTGCGTAACAAAAAAAGATCTTGCTTAATCCAATGCTACATCAATAATAAACATTTCTTAATCGTTTAGATAGAAGAAATCTCTGCAGAAATGAATATGGTTGAGAGATCTGCGAACAAGTCCTCTGCTTTTGTTCATCAACTTAATGAAGTTCTGCACAAGCATCGAGATAGAGAAATAAGAAATGCATCGCTGCATCATACAAATTAATTGGACATAGTTTTATTAACCAATCAATGACTGGTGAAAGTCAAAGGATAAATTGTAGTGTTATGTGATGATAACTGTATGTTAATATGTAACATATAATCTCAGTGTTGTATAATTTAACTGATATTAGATAGAAAGGACTGTACCACTAAATTCTAAGAGATTGTATTTTTAATACAACAGACTATATTAATTTCATTATGCGTCTTGAATCAAGATTAATAAAAAGTCGTACTGCAAATTCCTGTTATTGAAACTGATGGTTTTGTGCTTATTGGAGGTTTGAAATAATAAAGTAATGGCGGTGAGTAATTCTCACAACATAATCGGTAGTGGGCGCTGATTAACATGAATTGTGGAAACAAGTTTCGGCGTGTCTTCTAACAAGCCAGAATATATTTATATTTTCTGTATCGTTCGTGATTATGAATGAATAGTGAGTGCGCACAAGGTATACACACATATAAGATTTACGTAGTGTCGAGAAAGAAGAAGAAGACTGTGACGAAGAGGAGCGAAAATTGGCGAAGTTAACCGAGTGATTGTGTTAGCGGTGTCTGTATCCCTAAAACGTGAGAAGGTCGAAATATCCGGTAAAATTTTAAGAAGCAGTGTAGTGGCAAACGAATCAAATGGAATTGTGAAGCTGTAGTACATCGTAAGAATTAATAAAATAAAAATTGGCAAGGATCCCTTCTACTAGGCGGGACTCATAACCAAAAGGCGTTGCGGAAAAATGGCTGCTGCCGCCGCCGCTGCGTTGCTCGATGAGCTTATGGGAAGAAATAGGAATGTTCTACCCAATGAAAAGCCCAAAGAATTAAACTGGGAGGATCCTGAGGTATGTTATGTTTCTTATAATCCTTTATGACGATATATCTTTATTTAATGAAATGTTCGCTTCTTTTGAGAAACACGTTTATTTATGACGCGCGTCTTTGAATTTATTCGGACTACAAAATCCCAGTATGATATTCGACAATAATGTTTTTTTTTTACTGGGAATCATGTACTATTTTTTTCTTTTTGCAGTTTTGCAAGTTATATCTTGTAAAATTTTGCCCTCATGATCTATTCGTTAATACGAGAGCGGATTTGGGAGCTTGCTCCAGGGTTCATGATGATGAGGCTAGAGATCTCTTCGAAAAAGCACCTTATTCCTATAGGAAGCAACAGTACGAGGATGAATTTATACGGTTCTGCCAAAGTATGCTTAATGAGGTTGAGCGTAAGATCATAAAGGGAAAACAACGACTTGCACTGATTGGAAGAACCGAAGCAGTAATTTCATTATACACACTTATTCATAGTCAGATTAAAGCACGATGCACATTAACATAAACTTTTATAATATTTTAGCCTACTCTAACACCAGCACAGACTCAGCGCAATGAAGAGCAGATTGCTCTGCTAACAGAAAAAATTAATAAGTTAGTGGAAGAGGCTGAACAAAGCGGTATACAAGGAAATGTTGAACAGGCACAAGGGTTGATGCGTCTCTGTGATCAACTGAAAGAAGAACGTGAAACATTACGAAAATCCAATGATAACAGTCACTATAACCAGGTAAGTTAAAAATAAGAAGAAAAGATCCTCTGCATACTTCTCTATCTACTCTATAAAATAACTTTATAATAATTATCCTATTAGACTGCTGAATTAGCAGCAGCTCAAGAAAAACAAATGGAAGTCTGTGACGTATGTGGTGCGTTCCTCATTGTTGGTGATGCTCAACAGCGCATAGATGATCATTTAATGGGAAAACAACATGTTGGATATGCCAGGTTGAAAAGTGCTCTGCAAGAAATTATGGTAAGTCCTTCCGAACAATTCAAACTCAACAACACATCCATTATGCACAAACATAAGAGTTACAAACAAGTAACTGCAATTTACAGAACAAACGAGAGAAGGCAAGGGATGAAAAAGAACAGAAAAGAGATGAAGACAGAAAACAGAGAGCACGCGCGAATGAGGAAATAGAAAGACGTCGACAGGAGAGAGATCGTGACAGAGAGCGGGACAGAGACAGAGATCGTGAACGTGAAAGAGATAAGCGTCGTAGACGTACCGACGAAGAAAAACCTAGGCACGAATCAGCAAGTTACAGGTAAATTTCTAATACAAGAAATATTATACCACGAAATAAATCATAACAATTTCTTGTAATTACCATTAGAAATTCCGGACATCGAAGTAAAAGCAGATCGCGAGAAAGACACGACCGGCATAGAGAGGAAGACGGCCATCGGCGACATGCCAGGGATAAGGGTAAGCTCCTCTCGTAAACGATGTTTCTGGATATATCTTTTATATCCTACAATCTACACCAAGGCCATTGTTTCTTCCAGTTAATCGTGATCATCGAAGCTCCAGTCACCATAGCCGTCGTCGCCAACGGTCCAGAAGCCGAAGTCACAAGTAACTACTCTTGATTGGTTAGTGAGTGAGAAGTGAGCCAGGTATGCACTAAAAAATAAACTTTTAACATCTCAATTACTATACAGATTCTTTATCAGGTGAGTTTTAATAAGTCGCACGTAATTTACATGATAATTTACTGTGGCACGCGACGGAAGACACTTTCAGATTCTCATTAGGTGACTTCTCAATAGGTATAACATCTCAGACCTTTGTTCAAACATTAAGAAGCAATTCTTTTCCTTAAGGGACAGAAGTAGTATAGATTTTCAGTGATTCTATAGCCAGCATTAGATTATTCAAATATTTAAAAAAAAGTATCTCTTTACAACCAATGGGTGGGAGGGTTTGCAAGACAGGATAACAACAACGCAGGCAATGATTTATCTGGGTACCCATCGGAGGGTAAATTCGTAATAAGAAAACTGTTCGATGAAAGATATATTCATGCTTAAGTATCAAAAAGAAACTTCTTTTCTAAACAATGCAATTATTTCAATATATACATATGTTACATCCTTATGTATACGCTGATATAATAGCATTGTTATATTGATATGTTCAAGGGATACATGTTACTCGTGCCAGCGTGCCAGACAAGTTACATTTACTCTAACGCTTAGTAACTTAAAGATATTGTCCGTAGAGCAAGATGGGAGAAGGTATACCTATACTTGCTTTGATCGGTGTAATATCTTCGTAGGCTTAAAACACGGTAAACCATTATATAATTCCAACGACAGGAAAGTTCTTTTTGTCAAAAAGAAATTAGTGATAATAGTGTGGAGGAATCAGTGCCTACTACCGTAGACCTGCCACGACAGTGCCCTGTGTGACTGTGACTATACAATCCTAGCTTCTGCTACGCATTTATGAGGTATTTATGTCGGAATGATAATAGCAACATGTCCTACTTATTAGGAGAGGTTTTTTAAACGGATTGAAAGAGTTGTGAGAAAAATAATATTATTCAAAGCTACGTGTAACTCGCGTTCTTGTGCTTCGTATGAGAATAACAAAAATAAATATCCACCAATTACATTTCCTTTTTCCCAGATATTGATTGTACAAAGAAAGAAGCAAACAAGTTTCATTGCGAAACCTATGATGGTCATATGCAAGATCACCAGTCACTATATTTCTATTGGTCTCTATTAGAAATCATATGAAACAAAAAAAACAGCATCACTATATTTATTTAATATAGTATTTCTTGTGGATTTTTACATCTATACAAACAAGCCCATCTATGCATCATACGCTAGCTTCATATATATGATATATATTGGAAGAAGATTCTTCGCTGTCCTTTGTTGTTTGTTTGTAGGAATAATACGTGAACAAAAACAAAAGAAATGTAGAAACTTGTGTAATATTCTGTGCTATGTTATATGGGTTGGGATAAAGTAGTAGGTGATTAATTGATTAGGTTAGCATACGGTGGTTCCCAAGGTTGAAGCTGTCTAACTAATAATTTCTAATGTTTATTAGAAACGTGTTCAAAGGATGCGGAAGAGCTTATGTTGTTCCGCGAGCACCGACGTATACTCTAGTGTTAAATGGTCCATTGTCTATTTTCAGAGTCAAGAGAAGCGGAGGGATGTGACTATAAGACGGAGTAGATACGTACACGCCGCTTATTGTAATCTTAAGGTAAAGATTTTGCATAATCTTACAGAAAAAAAAGCAAATTCGAAATTGAGAAACACGTTTTATACAATGCTGGGTCGGTCATAAGATTGATCCGGATGGCCAATAATTATCGAACGCTCAAGAATTATTTGTCGCGATAAATTGGTGACCGCCGAGACCCCGTTTCGGGTTTTAAGTCGAGACTCTCAGAATGGTTCGACAAACCGCAAATGTTATTTTATCCAAACAATTTTGTTTACATCTTAAAACAATTGTTACTTTAGACTTGCTATATACATAACGATCACTTTAATTAGGTTGCATTGTAATATTCAAAAGATTGTTATTTCCAATGAATAAAAAAAAGTAAAATAGTATGGTACTCGCTGTTTTTATAGTCATTAACAAAAAATACATACATATATACATGAAATTTCAATATGAGCCAAATAGCACAATTTGCGCACGTTCGTTATACTTTTTATATCAAATTAGCAATTTGCACACATTAACGATCAGGCTTTGGCATTAAAATTCTTAATGATAATTAAATAAATATAATCGTAATAATACCTTATTCCGTAATTATTAATAAGCAATACCAGAAATCACTCATAAATCTTTTCGTAATACTGTACAAAATTCATTCAACTTGATCCGATCAATGAACTCGATACCACGAACTTCAGCGTCTTATTTCAGACCCAGGTTTCTGGTCATCTAAGAAAGAAAAAAAAACAAGAATATGAAAAAATGGTTTAAATTAAATCATATTTTTTTAAACATAACTTAGCCGGTATTCACCTCTTCGTAAACAGTCCATGCCATAGCTGTCATTAGGGTTCTTCGAAGCATACGGGGTACAATACCGTTGAAGTAACCAATTACCCCATGTTTTTTGTGTACCATAAAAATTGCCTCGTAGATGTTTTTGTACTCGTTTGGATAAAGCTGCATCTTGGTCTTAATGACGTCCGCAGGATGTGTCACCACAGATGCTAATACACCCGCTAAGATTCCGCAAGCGAAATGTGTGTGTGGCGCAAGCATCATGTATCCATTCTCTGAAGAAAACAAGAGGTCAAAAGTTCAGATTAAAGGCGGCACTTTCTTGTTACGTAAAAATGATTCACGAGTCTAGCTTTTTTATCAATCGTTAACTTATCAAATGCACTCACCAGTTACAGGGTTGAAAGAATTTTTTAATTGAGTGTAAAACATTAGATAGAGACCACTGTAGGGTGCATCCCTTAATAATGTTGGTGCCAAACCACTGGATAAACCTCTTATACCCTCGTACTTATAGATTAGTCTCAGTGCATCGCCCATTCCCTTGTATTTGTAAACTCCACTCTGCAATGAACATCATTTAATTTTTGTCATCGTAACCTTACAGGTTGATAGAGGATTTAATGAAGTTTAATCTTACCTCGAATCTGGTTTTCACTACAGTTATTGGTATGAGCAAAGCACCGGACATAGTACGTGCTGTAATACCTAGTGAAACAGCCTGTAGTGCTGTTAGAGGCTCTTCCAAGTTGAGTGCATGCTTTAGCCAGTGCAGAGAGGAAAAGTATAGTCCTACCCCTGGTACCACTCTCGTTATCGACTGTTTAATGTTAAAGATCATTAATCAACGTTATTTGTGTGTTAATTATTTTCTCTATTCACTAAAAAAGTAACTTTTCTTACGTACCGGTGTCATGCCTCGCCATAGGCCAAATACATTATCCTTTTGTACGATCTGAATGATTGTCGTCAGCATACTACATCTGTAGGCTCTGTGATGGAAAAAAAGATAATTAATTACTTGTAGTATGTGATGACTGTTGTTGCCCAATGATGCAGCATGTAATTCTAAAATTTTTTCACACTGATGGTTAATGATGATACTTTCTTACCCAGTGTGAGTGTTATTCATTCTACTTTGGAGCCTAGTTTTCACCAAGTCCAGAGGTTGAAACAGTATTGTGGAGAATGTACCAGAGAAGGAGCCTGCGATGAAGGACTTTACCAAGGGATACTGAAATCATGAAATTTGTATGAGTCTTCGCTGACTTTTATTTCAGAGAGTCACTGAAGTAAATGAGAAGTCGCGTGATTAATTTTATTTTTCCTGGTACAACTCGTGTATTATAATTTTCCTATCAAACAGAGAGCATGATGTATGCTAGAAGCATGATATCGTTGCACGAGTTGACTCACGTGAGTTATTCTCTAATCTAATCCGAAGAGGTCATGACAACTTTTATCTCAGAGGTAAAAGTCTCGTGGATCATTGGAGCGATTAATTTTATGGAGTTATTCTGATAAGAGACTTACTAGCAAGCTTTTATTTGATATAAAAATTTACGTGACTGTGAAATTAATGTATTCATTAATTTATCTCAGCGAGATACATTTTTCAATGTGCATACTCTTGGATATGCAAACAAAATTATATTAGAATTACAGCCCCTAAATGGACAAATTAGATATTAAACAGAATGAATAATTAAATATTAGATTCATCAAACAAAAACTGACGATTGTTCTACTTTGATAATTCTGTTCTAAGAAAAAAAGCAATGTCACATCTTTATGTACGATATGTTAAGAATTTGTTACTTACTGCTGTCAAAGCGTCCATTGTGATGAAAGTTCAATGAAAGTATTGGAAAGTAAAAGGAGGTATTGGCAACGATTCTTTGAGTGAAAAGAACAAAGCGAAAGATATTTAACCAAGAGTCTTTCTTGCTATCCAATAGAATACTGAGCGTACTTGACATATAACAGTTACTTACATCCCCATTTATCTCCATTTCACCACATTTGGGGTCAGTGGAGTGACCCTCCATATCAGTTCATATCCAAACAAAAAGTTAAACGTGATGAAAACGTGACTTCATGAGATACAGTTTCAAGTTTAATAATTGAAACGTAATGCATCGTAGAAGCTTCCTTAAAGAAAGTTTTTAAAATTGTATGTAAAGGACAGTGTCAAAGTTTATTCCCCAATTTACAGATTTATACTACTGTTCTATCTTAATTGACATGACTTGCAGCCTATTATAACAAAATTACAGTGGATAAAAAAATTGCACAACATTGTCCTAAAAAAAGTTTAAAAATACTTGACAGCTAATTGTTTTTATAAAAATTTTTAGCACGCTGTATGTAATGACTATTGAAGCTTAACGAGTTGAAGACAATCTACTAGAATCATTGAGCCACACCAATTGTTGCAGTAAGTAAAAGGAAGGGTTACGAATCTGATTATCTATAACCACAATTTGGTCCCCTGCGACTCTAGAATGTTTGCGTTCGTCGCTCTGGTCATATTTGTGACGTAACGACTGTACACATACGTCGGTGGTAAACATAATTTAATCTGACAAATCAGACTGTCATGGCATTCATTAAATTTTAAGTAAGGTCAAAGTGTGTTTCCACATAGCACTTTAAAGGAGCATAATGAAGTAACTGGTAACTAATGTTATCAAAGCAAAAAAAGGGTCAAAACAACATGATGCATTTGGTTCATCCACCAAGAGCGATAATGCTGCCATCTATCCTCTATTTTACGGACTATCCTAAATCCCGTTAAAAATAGTTCGCTTTACTACCACATGGCGCATTGATCTTCCTGTTAGCTCCATGCTCGGAAGACGAGTTATTCTCGGCCATTTCGCTTGCGGCTTTGAAGGTACTTGGACGTTGCACTTGTGCGAGCAAGACGTAAGTAGTAATTCTAATTAAATAATCCTTTAATATCGTTAGTCAGACTGTTAATTTGATTTCTTATTTACTTCAATATATAGCATGTTTTTTTCGTTTTATTTGGTTTATTTTTGAAGAAATAACCCTCTGTCTGAATCCGCCACGTGTATAACCACAATTCATGTGTACCGTTCCTATTGAATACTTCGTGTTTCCGTTAATATTTGTGTAGGCTTATTTCATATTGAGGAATTGTTATTTGTAGGTAACGTTCAGTAATCATGGTTAACGGTAGAATACCGTCAGTCTTTTCGAAGACCTACGTGACACCCAGGAGACCTTATGAGAAGGCTCGTCTTGATCAGGAGTTACGGATTATCGGTGAATATGGTCTGCGTAACAAGCGTGAAGTCTGGAGGGTGAAATACACCCTGGCCAAAATCCGTAAAGCTGCTCGTGAGCTGCTCACATTGGAGGAGAAAGACCCAAAGCGTCTTTTCGAAGGTGTGTTAATATGATCGAAGTAGAAGTAGATCTATTTATAAAGTCATTAAATTAATGTGATGACACTCAATTAATATAATATCTGACACCTCTTGTCTGAAATTCTATGATAGGACTACAAGTATTCTGAATGTTCATTGAAATTCTTATTAGTCTCATTGCTTTCTTCTTAGGCTATAATTAAAATTCTATCTACAGGAAATGCGTTGTTGCGAAGATTGGTGAGGATTGGAGTATTGGATGAAAATCGAATGAAGCTCGATTACGTCCTTGGTCTTAAGATCGAAGATTTCTTGGAGAGGCGTCTTCAGACTCAGGTCTTCAAGCTTGGTCTGGCGAAGTCTATCCATCATGCCCGTGTTCTGATTCGTCAGAGACACATTCGGTATGCTTATATAAGTTTTCCTTCCCTTTAAGCCTTAATAATTGGGCAAGAAATGTCTGCAGTTCAACAGATTGTTTCTAAT
>JAYRCB010000527.1:196346-213060 GCA_036026315.1 Trachelus stipa
GCGCCATGTATTTTGATGATATTGGATTATCTGTGGAAATCGATATCTTATAATTAAGAATGCCTAAAAATACTTTCCGAGTTGATGAAATTACATAAATGATACAAACGTCAAGGTGATTACGTTACATTTAGCATTTTCATCCTTCTAATAAACAAGCCTTTTAAATTTGAATATTTTTATACTATCTGTCAATTTTCCATTAAATGCTATATATAGTATGTATTGTGTTTTTTCATATTAGACTCCTAGTGCTAAGATACTAATTTTGCCCAGTAGTAAAAATGCACTTTTAACATGCCAATATAAATATACAGGGGATTCCCACTGTATTATTGCTTATCACAATTTTCATTACTTGAAAACACGTCTGTTATCTCTCATGTTCTTTTTACATTGCATTATATTTTTTTTTATTTCAGTAAGATCAATGTTTAAATTAATAGCCGTTTACAAGTTATGATATAGTAATATTATGAAACAGTCTGTGTCTATTAATATGTACAGAAATGTAGACGTATGCTTACCAAATCAAGAAGACGTTGATGTTCACATGATGTGCTTTAAAGAAATGGAAGAAATTCTTTCTATGGCTGGATAAGGGCAAGGACTGGACCAGGAGACTATTCATTGTTGTTTTCAAGAATTAGCTATTAGACTTTTCTAATTGCAGATTTTTAATTGAAGAATTGTTCCATATTCCCTAGTTAAGTATGCATTATTCTTTAGATAAATTACTAAGTGTAAAAATATATATAATCTTGTCTTACACTTTCTTTAGGGACTCGTTGGTTGTGGCAGTGGATGATTTTCCACTTGCATATAAAATTGTTCTCCAAACCATTCTCGATGCATTTCCAGATAGCTGTAAATTGAGTAATTCCCATGACAATTATAAAGTAAATTTTAAAGATGACATATGAAAGTTTTATGTTACCTCAAGAACATATCCAAATGTTTCAACAATATTTTTAACTTTTTGTCTGATATATCGGTGCATTGTAATAAGTCTGGTAATTTGACTAAAAGCAAAAGAGATGTCACTTTTTAATATAGATTTCGAAAACCTGATTAAATTATTTCTACACGAAGTAACTAACATACCAAAAAGTCTGGTAAGATGAATGGCACCATAGTAAGATGATGGTAATGGAGGATTGGCTTGTTTCGCAGCATCTGGCATCAGTCGCCAACTATTCGATTGCTGAAGCAGAGCTCCAATCTGTGCCGAAGGTATAACAGGCATTCGCAAAGTAACCCCACGTGGACTTGAGCAACGAGAACTTGTACTGGCCATACTACTGAAAGTTTCAAGTGACTGTAAACTGATATTTAATATAAAAAAGAGTCATTCAGACAGTAAGAAGATACCTTGACAAATTTCCTGGTTCCTGTTTGACGTCTTCATAAGATCTCAATTGTCTTCCTTCGTCTACTGAACTTACTCTACAGGAACGCAATCTGCGTTTAATATAAGTAAGCGGCTTGGACGAATTTTCGATTTCTGATTCCTGTTCACGAAATGGAGGTAAGTGAGCATATTCAGCATCTTCAAGTTCCTCCTTAATCACAATATCTGAATGCCTAGCGAATAACAATTATGGTTACTTGTTAATCGATGGATATTATAAATGAACCAAATGCAGTCTAATATTTAAACAACGTCTTACTCAACGGGCTCTTCTTTTACAGGACAAGCACTTTCATTATACTGAAACGAGGATTTCAATGTACAGTACTGTTCTCTCTCTTGTCGATACAATAAAAGATCCCGTAATGTAAAGTCGAAATATATTCGTAAGCCGTCGGCGACTTCTCGACAAATGTTAACATCATTCACAGTTTTCTCAACAGTGTTATTCGACTTGTTCCTTTGTGGCTTCTCCGGAATATTTGTTAGTTGCGTTGTAGTAAAATGTTGTACCCAAGACTCCAGGATGTTCGCCACTGTAGGTTGTGCAGGTAATACTGCAAGCTAAAAGTAATGTGTGATAAATTTTCAACTGTATTTGGACAAGAGTCATATTTATTGGCATGTACTTTATTCTTTTGTGTAATTAAGTCGAAATCTTGATCCAGAATGCGCTTCAACGTAGCACCTATGTCTAGGTCTACACCAGGTCTATTACTTGCACCAGATTGACTTCCTCCACCACTTTCATCATCATCACTTGTATCTTCAACATATTCCGAGCTGCTCTCGCTGTCTTCTTCCGTGATAGCTTCCTAATATAGAGAAAGTTAATTATATCTTAAACTTTGAGTTTGTATACAGAGTTTACATGAAATCCTGTTTCCTTCACGCATTGCAACCAACTTTAAAGTATACATCAAATTCTTTTACCTCAGTGTCATAATCATCGTGTTGTCCTGAACTACCATCTTCTGATGATCCAGTTGTTGCTGACGTAGCACGGCTTCCACCGCTCCTAGCTCTCCGTCTCGGTTCCGTTCCTGATCCTGTTAAGCGATCTGATGACGACTTGTGACTTCTCTTTTTGCGTTCTCTTCGGTATAAATATGCACCTCTATGAAAAAAATTAAATGATTGATCCTGACCTTAAATATATTTTACAGTATCTTGAAAAATATGAATATGTGTCTATAGTATAAAATATACTATGGCAATAGTATAAATCTTACAATTGAAGTTGAGCTTTCTGTGCAAGATCTCTTTGCAACTGTCGATTTTCTTCTGTGTCTTTCAAGACATACTCTTCGGTTACACAACGATCCCATGATGAATTCCACCCCTGCCATATACAAATTTTAATATTATCAGCAAGTAAAAATAAACTTTGGCTCACAAACAGACATAAAAGAATGATTTATATTGGTGAACTTACTTGAAAATGTATTAAATATTCAACAGCTTTTCGACCTCTTTGATCTTTATTGACAATTACGTCTAAAACCTGTAAAATGTATAAAGTGAATATAATTATTAAACAATATTCAAGTACAAACACATAAAATTTTAATGACAATTCGTGATAAAACTACATAATTCGCATGACAATAGTAATTTTACTTTACATAATACATTAAAATAAAATAAAAAGAACAAATAACATTCCATACTGTTGAATCTACTACACAGAAATAGATGATAGTAAACTAATTGTAGTCCTTTGTTTTTAAATATAATAATATCTTATTAAATAAATATACATGTTTGTAATAGAACAAAAATTTACTAGTCAAACCGGTTCTACTTATGAAAAATAAAGAATTCTAAAATTAAAGAAAAATCATACAATTCTGTTTGTATACAAAAGATAGATTGACGTTTCAGGTTTCAGGTTATGTAAACGACATTGTTCAACCGGCAAACTAAAGAAAGTATAGTAGACGTTACATGAAACAAAATTTCCTTTTTACCTTTGAATCATAAAGTACTTTAGCCTTAGTTGGGTCTGGTTCATAACATAAAACCTTTTCGCCGTCACAAAATTTAAACTTAGGGCCACGCGTAGAAACCATTTTCACATTTAAGCATAGAACATCATTACATGGAAGATTGATGCTTGCTGAAATTATATTGCAAAATGAATAAACATAGAGGTATCAATATATTGCATCTAGAGATCATTTCTGTTGAGTGCTATAAAGCGTGCGCTAAGTGCATATAATAACTTTAATTACATCAGCAAGTTAGAAAAATTAGAGTTCAAAAAACTATGGAGGGAAATACTTAAAAATACTAGAAGTTGAGGAATTTGTCATAAGAGGCAGCACTTGCAAGTCCCCGAAGAGGGGGACCAGGTTGATATACAAAAGGATGCACCAACATAAAACTCACATTAACACATTAATAATTTTAACAAACTTCATACATTTGCTTAATTTTTATTAAAAAAAGAGTGATTACCCTAATATGTTTATGGCCAATTTCTTCACCTTCGGATAAAATTTATCCTCAGGATAAACTTCTAAAACTTGAAAATGATTGGTTAACTAGGGATTTATCCTGAGGATAAATTTTATCCAAAGGTGAAGAAATTGGCCATTAGACACAAATGTCAGGGGTTATAATTATAGATCTACGATTAATTGACACAAAATACCAGCAGATGAATAACTAAAATTAAAAATAAGTTTTCTACTCTTGATCCAGTATTAATTTTTGTATACTCTATATCCTCGCACGTATACTTCCTTAATATGTTCTCTTGCACTATTCGAAAGTTTATTATCAACTCAAAAAAAAAGTTCATAGAATTACAAAAAATGTTGGTAATTTTCCACCTAAGTCCACGACCTACTCAAAAGATATTTTCGGCAACTCGTCAATCTAATATCAGAATCCTAAATAGACTTGCGGTGCTTCTTTCCAAGTGAAGTCTCTCTCTTGTAAGCATTCTCCGGAAACAAGGAATCCTGTGGCAATGGTGGAGCGCGATAATAACGTGCACGAGCCCTCCTGGCGTCAATCACCATCATCTGCTCCTGGACCTCCTCCATACTCCGAAATGGCGTCGGCGAGAAGTAAGGGTACATATCCGGATGAAGATTATCCATTATCAGATCCAACTTCTCTCTTTCAGACAGCTGCGGTCTCAAATGTGACATAATATTTTGAACAGATATCAGATAATCCATCAACGATTCCTCAGATCCTTGCGTCCGCAAGCGCAACTCTTCTCGAACCCGTTTCTGATAAATAGGACCAGCATACATGGTCTCAAAATCTGTTAAAAACTCTGACCAATTTTTCCATCGATGATGCGTTATGTTCCACCATTGTGCTGCTCGACCTTCCAACCACGAAGGTAAAACCTCCAACAACTCAACATCCGTGATTGATGTGTCTTTGCGATGCATGTTTACCTTCTGGATAAATTCCTGCACAGTGCATCCGTCTTGACCTGTGAATTTGATCTGCCATTTCTTAGCCAGCTTGACTGCCATATTTTCCAATACCATCGAATCCGTGCAATCAGTAGTAACTTTATCATCAATAAAGGTGAATGATGGAGCATCACAACAATGCTGGCTGCACTCTTGAATACTTCGAAAATTAGCTACATGAAAAATAGGGTTTGATGCTGTTTCAAGCTGATTATCCTGTATGATCTGTGATACTGGATCAAGCGTATCGAAAGTATCCTGACACAATCCCGCGTCGTATTCCACATATTGAGGCAGATCCTCCTTCTTTATATCTATGCAAACGTCGACTTCGTCATCTGTGTTCCAGAACGTTTCAAGAAAAGAGAATTTTTGATCGGTATCAATCACACGTTGGTTACTTTTCTCATAGTCATGTCTGTACACCTCGTTGTTATTCTCCTTTGTATTCCTAGCATAGTCAGGAAGGTTAGGATCTGACTTTATACGATCATTGACTCCACCCGGAAAATCTGGATGATCACGATCGCTTCCTGAATCGCAATAGTTGCTTGCACGATCTATCTGATTCTTAATCGTGTCTTCGTAGCCTTGTTTCTCAGCTCTACACGAAGTCCCCTTGTATTGATTATCTCTAGATCTATTTCGGAGGCAAAATTCTTCTTTTTCCTCCTCGCTTCTGTATCGTCCGTTACCTCGGGAGCTGTCATGATCGTCACGACCAATCTTGTGGCTTCTGTACCTGTCATATGAATAGTCTTCACTCTGATCATGTAGCTTTTCGTAAGAACAGTCATTTTCATCTCTAAAACGTTTTTTACCTCGAGAAGAATTGTCATTGCTCCGTTTGTCGTCATGGCTGGGCTTATTGTGATGAGGAGGGTACGTGGGAGGATTCTCTCTCGAGTTCTTTGTGCGGCTGCAGGTTTTATCTCCATTCTGAAGAGTTGCAACTGCTTCCCTGTCGTCTTTTTCGCTGGGCAAAGTGTTATTATAAGAAATTACTGTTTCCTTATGCGCAATGAAGGGCATATAGATGGTAAGTGGTGAAGAACTACTTTGGGGTATGCACGCTAGGAGAGGTGATTGTTTGGCATCCTCATGGCTGTCTCTATTTCGAGAACATGAATCTTGAGTTGTTAAAGTCTGAGATTTCTCCATGGGAATTGTTGCAATCTTATGACCGTCCACTAGCTGACGCGTGTCTTCTCTGAGAGGGGCCAGTACAGGTTCTAATGTACATTTCCTTAATGCTTCCCGCGAATTCGTTGGCTCTTTTGAAAAGTAAACTTTCGGGGGATTAATATTACTTTGTAAATCCTCCTCGTCGTCCGGTCCCCAAAGCACGTCCACGCCGAAGTAAGAACGTTCAATATATCGGATTAGGCGATTTTTCAAAATTTTGTTCGTTCCTTTTGAATTTAACCCTAAATCTGTTAAATGTTGACGCAAGCTACTTTGCCATAGATTCTTCACCCATATGTGGACGTCGGATTTGTTTACGAAGTCTGGTAGCATTGTGAATTATCTGTGTTACGTGATCTTTATAGTTTTATCTCCTCGACCTGACACTGTATCTACCTAGAAGCATAGAAAAGTGAAACTAAACCTTTATTATAGCATTAAACAATTGCAATATCCAAAGAATTAAAACATTAGGACTTCAGTATTTGCCGCGTCTCTACGATTTATAGCGAATAGCTAATTGAAATAATTACTTGCTGATCTACAGCTCGAATTAGCAATTGTTCGTGAATTTCATTTTTCGCGCGTTAACACCTACAGGTGCATTGAGAACTAAAAAGTATTTTTTGCAACGCTGTACGGAAAGTATACAGTTTGCGCACCAAAAAACAAACACAAAATGGTCCATTCTTGATGAGTTCACAGTGTGCAGCTATCATAACATTCCCGCACGATATATCAAGAGTCGACCATTTCTTGCACATACTGCGAACTTTCCGTACATTGTTACAAAAAATAATATATGATACGCGTGCGGATTGGTGATTCCTACTCGTGTGACGTTTGTCACCCTCGCTTCGCTTGGGCGGCAAACGTCACACTCGTCAGGAATCACCAACTTTTCGCACTTGTATCATAATGTACTATTATTAAATTCATGATTCCTGAGCACGTTATGAAGTTTTTGTTAATTATTTAATTCAAATAATGCGAACAACATATAGCATCAGCCATGTTTGTTTTTCAACTGACCTGTCACTTACAAAAATTAACCTCTATTTTACACTCATTCTGGAGAATAACTGACAAACTGTTCTTTGCGAAGATTTTGCGAGTTTTAACAGAACACTTTTATTATTTTACGAGTAAATTTTACAGTAGAGATTATCCTTGCATCACACATTATTGTGTATACGCAAAACTTACTATTTAATAATATTCCTATCAATAGACCAGACTAATAACAGCGTGCTTACAAAAGATGTTAAAAATCAAAAATGAATATCAATATTTCACAAGATTACTGCTATCATTCTTATTAATTTCTTTTACTATAATTAATCAGGTACTGACCTTGCGGGTGAGTTCGTCCTTTTCGTCGTTGATGATACTTTTCCAGATTCTCGACTAATAAATATATGTTCTGAAATTCATTACCATTACTGCGAATATAGTCTGACGTGACATTTGTCCTCAACCAAGAAATAAATCCAATCAAGAAAAAAGATAAAGCAGAATATCACATCACTATTTGTAAGTATTTATTTCAGAGAGACACATTTATCTCGTAACGCCGACAGATGATTGCAAGATACTAAAATTCGTACAACGTTTATCAAGAAGCTGATATAAAAATAAATTCACTTATCGTAAAAAAACAAACCAAAGGACAAGGACCTAGAAGAAAAATAGAGTGCCTATGAATAAAATTTTGTTGTAACTTTCTTGTATAGTTAACTTTCTTTAGTAGTACTTCCTTGATGAACGTCGTTTTCTGTTTATCGGGTTGACATTTTCACGGCGTTTACTTGGCGGATCTACAAGTCTGGATGAATTTGATATAAGATTAATATGATGAGGTTAGATATATATAATTCAATAAATTAACGTTATAATGTAAATGATAATCAAATTCATTCTTATTGTTAGATTCAGTGCCAGGTAATGAGATTCTGATAAGTATCGATCGCGAGTGGTTAATTTTAATCGGACTCACCTTATAAAAAGAAAATTAATATTATTTATTTCACATCAAGTAACCATTAAAGATTGCTATTAATAATTTAAATGATCATTTGTTCGAACGACGTTTACTTAATAGCGATTACTTCGAGTAGATATTAAAAATTCATTCGACAATTTCAGGTCATTTAAATGTACTTTACGATCATGTAAAGTAATCTCTGTGTTTAATCAGATAGTATTGATAAATTCTGCAGTGGCACGTAGCACATAAGGCAGTTCGAACGTTACTGACAGAAAATAGTGCAGCTATACGGTGATTATTATAAATGCATTCGTTAATGTTCTGCAAGCTACAGCATTGGCGGAAGTATGCAATTAGAGTTCTCCTTGATTAAAGACTTAAATAATATTGGTATAATCTTACGTAATTACACGGTAGAGACATCCTCTAATAAATGCAACAATCGATCTGTAATTTACGGAAAGAGTGGTATGCTCAGTACCTGGCGATATTAGATACGATTTCATTATAGCTTAGCTGTTAGAATCGCTGGAAATGATAAAATATTCGCAAATCAAGCTCCGAATTATAAATTAGTCAAATAAATAAAAGGTGACAGATCTTTTATTTTCTAATCAACAAGTCTTTGAAGTATTTACCACATCGAATAATTTTCTGAAAAATGGAAATACAAAATATGGATTTCTATGAGTTGAGAAAAAAGTCTGTAAAACCCATAAAAACGAATGTTCACTTGCAAGTAAGTCTCAGCATAATTCGCTACATGGGAACATGGCCGCCACAGGGTCGCTACCGACATTTGTACTTCGTCTACAGCTTCCTTGTATTGAACATAATATTAGGCAGCTTTCTTTTTGCTCAGTTTGGTACGATAATTATGATTTGGGGTGATATTGAAAAAATGGTAAGCTGCGGTGCCCTCCTGATGACGAATATTGCCCACGCCTTCAAGGTTCGTTAATTAATCATTACAAACGCTTTGATCAAGGGTTGCGTTTGTGTGAAAAATATTGGTTTACTTATCTATCAGTCTTATTGGATTCATAGAAAACTATTTCCGAAGGTCGTCGTCATGCTTCGAGGTCAGAAGTCAATCCAGATCCTTCTGGACAGTCTACAGGACGAGTTATTTACTAGAAATAACGAGAGATTTAAATTTATCGCATATGAATATACTTGGAAAGGCATTTTTCATCATGTCGCATATCAAAGCTTTGGAACCGTAGCTGTTCTCTGTTGGACTTTTACTTCAATATCAGATCTGATTTTGAAACATACGAAACGTTTACCAATTCCACTCTGGTATCCTTTCAACGTAACAAATACGCCAGCATTCGAATTGATTACTTTTCAACAAACTGTTGGAGTCATAAGCGGATGTTTCCACAACGTGGCGATGGACACTTTGATCACGGGTTTGATAACAGTTGCTTGTTGTCAATTTGAATTATTGAAGACCAATATCATTACGATTGGGAGTAACGTTAATTATGAATTTTGTAAAATTCCCCCTAATGAAATTAACGTCACGAATGTTGAAGATAACGAGAGTAAAGTCTGGCAAGAGATGAGAAAGTGCATCGAGCATAACAATAAGATTATTGAGTGAGTGTTATTTTTAGTTGTTTGTAAAATATTGTGTAATGTTTTCTTTCTTTTAATCATCTTTAATATTTTATTAATTAATTGCAGGTTTTCGAAAGAAATTCAATCGCTTTTCGGTACAGCGATTTTCTTGCAATTTCTTGCAAACTGTGTTATCATTTGCTTAACAACTTTTAACATGTCTCAGGTAACGTGCATTTCCTATTGATAATTTGCAGTACTGAATTATTCTTGATTTCAATGTAAATTTTTGATTCACAGACAACTGTATTTGTTCCATCGGAAATACTTGGAACAGTCGCATACACTTGTTGTATGGTATATCAAATTTTCATCTATTGCTGGCATGGGAATGAATTGTGGCTTCAAGTAAGTCGATTTATTCAAAATAATAAAAGCAATATGAATTTTCAATTACAATCTACAATATGTAGCAATGCGGGTCGGTATATATTCGTGAATGTCTGTATTGTAAATTTCGCACGAGCAAATTGCAATATGGAAGATTTAGTCAAACACACATGGTAGAACGTTGAATCTTGAAAATATTTTTAGAGCGAAAGTGTCTTGCGGATGGCTTTCACGTCGAATTGGTGGAAACATAATCGGCGTTATAAAAAAGCTTTACAAATGGTAATGCTAAGAGCAAGTCGACCAGTCATCCTGAGTGCTGGAAATTTACTGAAGTTATCTTTAGAAACGTTTGTCGCAGTAAGTACTTGACAATACTGAACCTCTGTACCAGTATTGGGAACCACAACGTGTGCGAGAGTGATGGAAATATAGTTTTCTATGTGTTTCCGGAAACTGGTACAGGGTTTCAGTATTAAGACTTTTACCTTAATAATAAAATAATTAGACTTCTTGACCTGGTAGCCAAACATTTTTTTTCAGATTTTACGAGTGTCCTATTCACTTTTTACCGTTCTAAAAACCTCTACAGATCATTAAAAGACCATACAATATTTGTATTTTATTAAAGTTTATGCATTTCATAACTGAACGAAGAGCATTCACTGTGATGTTAAGAAGTTATTATTCAGAACACCAAGCTTGGAGGATCACACAAAGTATAGTATTCTCCGTTAACAGAAAGCATATTATTTATTCTCAACATTTCAGACATATGTTAAATCTTCAAATACTGCACAAGTACATAGAAAAGGCACAGCATATAAAAATATACAATACAATATTATATGTAAAATACACCATTATTTCAGTAGGAAGTATGTGTATAAAAATAATTTTAATGGACATGGTTCGTTGTAATTAATATGACGTCTTAATTTTACTTTATGCATGAATACCATACGATCTCATAACAGACTTCTAAATAACAAGTAACATGGACTTTTACTTTAATTCATCTAATTTCTATAGCGCTTCAATGAGTAAAGCAATTCCTTGTCCACCTCCAATACAAGCAGATCCAATTCCCAATTTGGCATTCCTCCTCCTGCAAAAATTACATAAAAATAAGCTTTGAATGGAATAAACATCAGTAATCATTTGATTATAAAGTGATGCGTACTTGAGTTCATGTACTAAGTGGGCAGTAATTCTGCTTCCGGAGGCTCCCAGTGGATGTCCAAGAGCAATGGCTCCACCATCGACGTTCACTTTATTAATATCCAAATCAAGATCTTTTATGCAAGCTACAGTTTGTGCTCCAAATGCTTCATTGATCTGTGAAATAAACGTATTATAAAGGAGACATCTACGAACGACGATTTCAATAGATTTAGAATCGTTGATAAGAATGTCACTTACTTCAACAAGTTCGATATCGTTTAACGTCTTTCCAGTAACTTTGAGTAAATTCTTTATGGCTGGCGCTGGACCAATACCCATGATACTAGGATCGACTCCAACAATACTGTATCCAACTAAACGTGCCAAAGGTGTCAAACCTTCAGTTTTGACAGCTTCCTCGCTAGCAAGAATAACAGCCGATGCTCCGTCACAGATACCCTAAATAATCGTTACGTAACAAGAGCTCTAATTAATTGTATTATTTGAACAGAAACTAGATTATCTGTGTTTTGTGCTTCTATGAGGAATGAACATATATGATAGAGAGAAGAAGATTAGATTGTAAACCTGTAGTAATTGAATGTATCATTGGCTTATACAGATAGCGGTTATATCATTAATGAAAGAAATAGATTAAATGAAACTCACAGAAGAGGTACCAGCCGTCACTAGTCCATCCTTTTGGAAAATGGACTTGAGCTTTGTGAGATCCTCGATCTTCGTATCTGGACGTGGGTGTTCGTCAGTATCAACAACAATTTCTTTTTTCCCTTTTGCAATAGTTACAGGCGCCAATTCAGCCTTGAAGCGACCAGCATTATGAGCTAAGGCATAATATCTTCATTACTTGGTCTATTTATTATGAATCATTCGTTCAAACTACAGAATTAATATATAGTCTTGGAGTACCTGCTTTCCAGAGTTGTTGACTTCTCAAAGCAAACTGGTCAACTTCTTCTCTTTTCAGTCCATATTTTGCACCCAACTTTTCAGCAGTTGCACCCATAGACAATTTGCAGTAAGAGTCGCTTAATCCAACCCACAAAGAATCTTCAAAATCATATTTCTGTCCTAATACTGTGCCAAATCGAACATTTCTAACAATGAACGGTGCTTGGCTCATATTCTCAGCCCCGCCAGTAAGAACGATATTAGATTCTCCAATAGATATGCTCTAAACTCCAAGAATTTTGATTATATTACTTGTAAGAATACTTGCAAGATATATTTATATACTGATAATATAACTGAAAATTAATATGGTTACCTGTGCTCCGTTAACAATTGACTGAAAGCCCGATCCACACAAGCGATTAACAGCATAGGCTTGTTTATCTACAGGTATGCCTGTTTTCAGAAGAACATGACGAGGTAACAATGCTCCATCACTGGATGAAGCCTGTAAATAGAATAGTGCAATGATTTTTACATGGTCTATTTCAATAAATAAATTCTCTTTGAAGATATCTCAGATTACATACATTCATTATATGCCCAAATACAACACTGTCTATTTTTTCAGGATTTAATCCTATACTCTGAATAGCAGAATTTGCTGCTACTACTGAAAGATCTGTTGCACTTTGATTGACAAACAGACCACCCATTTTTCCAAATGGAGTCCGCTTTGCAGCCACGATGAAAATTCCTATAAGCAAATACTTGTATATTTATTTAATTCCCATTAGACTGTTACAAGACAACAATACTTATAAACTTTATTTTTCGCATGCCTAGCAATATAATAGTGTTAAAAAAAATAATATTATAGTGCTCCAAAAACATTTATTCCTATACTCATGATTATCATCCAGCAGACATAATCAATGTACATATATAAAAATAATGTAGCATCGCAGTGTTGTTAATAAGTGCAAATATGGCTCAATACCAGGGTTACATGTTTTTTATGTACGTCTGAGCAAAGGTCGCTCGAGTTTAAGTCCTAGACTTGTGACACAGTGACTTAGCAATATATAACACAATTTTTAACAATAAGTCAATAAATCTCGAAACATAATTATACCTCGCAATAATTCATTTTAATATAAAATATACTCGAAATTTAACGTTCAAAACGCGAAAATAAAAAATCTTGAAACCATTCAACAATGCTATTCTAAAAATTGATGCAACTCCTTAAATAAACGTTTATCATTTATTTCAATCAAGCATCTTCCAGCTCTAATATTCAATTATTTAATAAGAAATACTTAAATCAGCATTAACATATCTGATAAACAGTAAGACCACATCTGTAACAATATCGGCAATAAAAGTAAAGAGCAATAATCCAAAACGATCGTTTAACCACAAAATGAAATAGCAATCTCAACTAAATTAGGCGAACTAAAAATGGGAGGGTGCAAAAACTTCTCCTAAGTCCAACGTTCAAATCAGTGTAAAAACAAAAGCACACGTACCTTTGGTCGCAACAGACATGATGCTTAATTGGAAACGAACGAGTCACTAAACAGCAGCTTTGGTGAGCAGAGTTTTAATAGACAGTAGAGGGGTTCAAAGTCCAGACGAATCTTTTTATTTTCTGTTATTTTTCTTATTTACATGACTCTCGATATGACGTCAGTTAGTCATAGGTGCTGTGTTATCAGTGGGATAATCAATTGATACTTGATAAGGATCAAAGTGATTGCATTTTTCCTTACCATTCATCTATGCGTATTGTAATTATTTAACAATGTCAGGCGTGCGGTACTAGTTCATTTTCGTAATGGCACGCGAACCATCTCTCTTGAAGAATCTGGATGCCCAAGAAAGTATATCTATGCTTGGAATTAATCAAGAAAGAAGTGATGACGGGTAAGATACCCTATACGTCCGTACTGTACTTTTTTATATTTAAAATTACTATTACGTTGCTTGTAATTTGATAATTTGATGTTTTTAAGGTCTTTTAAACTTATTGTTTTACGTCATCGTATATGCAATCTGGTTGGTAATGTTATGACGCTTATTAGTTTGTATATGGATCGTTAGGGGCGCTGCGTAACCAACTTCTTAATTCATGCTGAATTTGTTTCTCTATACTACTGTATACTTATTTTAAAGCATAAGTATAAACAAAATCAGATTAATGAGCGTGGATACTATTGTGCTTTAATTGGGTTAATTGCATTAAGTTTGGAATATCGATTGGTTTCAGAATGAATCCCACGGAGCCGATAACGAATGAAGCGTTAAGGTAACAGTTAAGACTTGTCTTGTGTATTTACGAGGTTAGCGTAATATATAACCTATATGTCATTTCATGTGTAAAGGCCGGGTTGATATTGATAGAGAAGAATTTATTATGTTGTGCTATATAATGATGTATTGAGAAGATCTTTATTAAATATTATGTATTCTTTTTGTACAGCTCGAAAATGAAAGATGTTATTGATGTCTTAGCTATGCAGCGAGAGAAAAGGAATACATTGCAAAAAAGTATTACAATTGATTACACAAAAGCTAATGACAATTTCACTTTATCGAGGTTTATATTCGAATGTGGTAAGTAGAAAATTTCTTTTGGTTAATAATACTTTCAATGATCTCTTCTACTATGAATACTTTATTGCAGGACTAAAATTAGATGCTCATCCATTGACGATCGCTACAGCAGCAACTTTATATCATAGGTTTTTCAAAGAAGCAGAACTGCAAGGATATGACTGCTATGTAAGTTTTAGAAATATGTGAATGCAAAAGTCATAATATATTAATTTTTTCATTTCATTTTACAGCTAATAGGTTCGACATGTCTTTACCTTGCTGGTAAAGTGAAAGACGATCCTTTAAAAATTAGAGACGTGATGAATGTTTCCCACAACACTTTGCACAGAGGATCACAGCCTTTAGAATTAGGTGATCAGTACTGGAGCATGCGTGATGCAATTGTTCAAGCAGAATTACTGATTATGCGTATGCTCAAGTTCCAAGTAATGCCTGATCATCCCCACAAGGTAAAACTTGTTGTGCAACTTGGCTTAGCATGTCTATAAAAAGTTTGTGTTACATAAGCTATCGTTATGTAATATCTTATTTAATTCTTTTTTATAGTACATGCTTCATTACCTAAGATCGCTGCAAGCTTGGTTCGGAGAAGAGGAATGGTCAAAGTATCCTGTGTCAAAGACCAGTATGGCTCTTCTACAAGACTTCCATCATTCCCCAGCTATCCTTGATTACCCATCCAATTTAATAGCAATAGCCTGCATTAATTTATCATTACAAATCTACGGTGTAGTTGTACCTTTAATGGATGAGTGTGATCAACAACCATGGTTCAATGTAAGTACAGAAAACAAGTACCAATGAATACTACCTTGTAAAAGGCATTATTATATTTATTAATATTATAAATCAATCTCATGAAACATTCTAGGTATTTTGCAAAGACTTGACAAGAAACAAGCTCTGGGAAATTATGGAGAAAATCATGGCTGCATATGACGATGAACCGGAAACGCGAGACAATTAACATTTCACAAATCACAATGCCATTCGTTTAAAGAAAAATTCGTACAGTGTACAGTGAAAGAGTCTGATCTATCATATTTGTAAGACTGTACCAAACCACCTTGTGATACAAGCTTTGAAAATCTTCAAAACAAAAATAAAAATAAATAATATTTCAGTCCCTCATCAATTTATCCTTTACAACTCATTTTAATTAACCCATATAGTAATGAGTATCTATGAAATATCTAAAAATAGTTGCAAACGTCCAAATAAGGTTATATCCAATAAAGAACATCACTAATTGTAAGATATTGCACGGATATATATATAACTTACAACATCAAATGTATAATATTATGTGACATCTGATCCATGTTGCTTACTCGATATAAAAATGGTGATATTATAAAAATATTTCTTTTTATATATTTATTATTTTTCTGATGCTTATTAGTAATGGTAAATGTGTGTTTATTGATAACATATGCAGTTACAGACATCTTACTTATTACATTCATTACATTACACCTTTATATGTATATACATATATTATAAATGGGCCATCGACCGCGGTACTTCAACCCAGAGTTTCCTTGGGCGTTCATAATTATTCTTTTTCTTATGTGTGTTTATGCAGGGTGTAAATTTCTATGTTTCCGCGTTGTTTGCCATTCTTTCGAGATATTGAAACCGTAGTGTATGTTGGATATTTATATCTATGGTTTATATTTGCTGTAAGTTGCATGCAAAGCGGTTACATGCTTTCAAGTTGTTTGGATGCAAAACGCTTGGCATGTTTTGGTGTTCTTGATGTTATGAATGTAATATTTGATATATCTTACAAGGAAGGGTATCGAAGTGTCACCCCCCGATTTCAATGAAACTTTGCTATGTTGTAGAGGACAAAAAATAAGAGACACGTGTTTTTTTTATGTGCCGATATATACTTTAAAGGTGTAAAAACCACCCCCAAAGTTCACCCCCCAAAAACAGTTTTTTCACGATATCTCTATTTCTATGCAGTTTTTTTTTGTTTAAACCAATTGGAGATTGCTTGTTATTGAATGACAATCTTTTATATACATATAT
>JAYRCB010000527.1:213160-231740 GCA_036026315.1 Trachelus stipa
CATAAAAAAAAACACGTGTCTCTTATTTTTTTGTCCTCTACAACATAGCAAAGTTTCATTGAAATCGGGGGGTGACAGTTCGATACCCTTCCTTGTTAGAGCAGCGAGTTTCGCGAATTGCGTAGGGGATTTGCTAGGTGCCTGATTTGTGTCAGTTTTCGGATGCCATGATTTCTAATGGTATGTACCGTGTAGAGTTATCTTGTGTAGAACATGGTTCTACCACTAGATCCCCCCACTCGCCCTTCAATCCTCATCGGTATATCACAGCCGATAATGTAGATCACTGTACCCTGTAACTATTGGTTACCTTTCCCAACCCCGTCAGAGATTCACAACGATTTCGTTATTAACGACTTCACCCTTTTACAGGTATAACAAGACTAGTTACTATGGATACATTCATTGATTTTGAATCTTTATCTATTAAAACAAAAGTCTCATTAGCGTGACTTATCAGTACAAATACATAGTATACTCGAATAGATACAAGTTCCATGAATTATATCAGCTTAGAAAAAAATGTGCTACGTCCTAAAAACACAAACTAAAAGAATAATTATTACGTCGTATATTTAATAAATTGTGGTTATAAACTTCGTTCAAGAACCATCGAACACTGATAATCGTTAATAAACAAACGACGAACAGTCTTTTTTCTCGGCGACAATAAATGTCATAAGAGAAGCTATAAGAGAGTAAGGAAAAATCGGAGAGAGTATTCTTCGATCGCTTGCTTCGATCCAGTTGCCATTCTTCAACGTTCTCCACGCGAAGCGCTGCTGGCGCCAACTGTTATCAAGATGGCCGTTCTCCGATGCTCAGACGGTCGCAGGACCTCGAGCGAGTAGGTGGTATTACCGGTTTGGCCGCGAGTGTTAAACAGCCGTGCCGGATCGTTTCTCGAGCAAGGTGTTTCGTAGGTTTTTCTTGAAAACACAATCGAGTGACACAGTCGTGGAATTCGTGAAAATTACAATTGGGAATTCGTTAAACACAACGAGAATTCCGTCGCGTCAATAAAGTTAATGACAAGTGAAAAGTCCGGCGATTTCTCTCAAGACTCGATACGGTTATCTCCTTGTCTTTTTTCCTATTTTTTCTTTCTTTCTCTTCACTTCTCTTTTAATTTTGCTCTCTTTCTCTCTCTCTCTCTCACTCTTCCTCGTGTCTATTTATCTCTAGTCTATCCCTTTCCAATAGACTCTGTTCTCTCCTACCTCTCTGTGCCCATGTCAATCGAAGCTGGCCGATCGTTCAAGAACTCTCCCGATTTGCTCTCACCACGATTTCATTCTGAGAACGAAGTTAACTTGCAAGAATAGTGGGCCGCGGCCCCCTGACTTGAGAATTTCGATGCGCGAACAAGAGAGCTCGCCTCCTCGAGACCTTCCTACACTCGTGTCCTTGGAACCAAGTGCCAAAGAAGGAACAGGTGTTTCCTTCGTTTAGTGCAAACGAGACCCAAAAATTCCTGGGTAGTTTTTCTTCCGGTGTGAGAATAGTTGCAGTGAGTTTTTTGTGCGGAATTATTTTTATTTTCCTTCATTTTCCTATTTATTCATAAACCTTTTCACACCTAACCATAAATACTGACGTGATCAAGCAGCGTATACATATACGTAATTTGTGAATACGGATTCTACGCATTAATCTTCGGAGGTATGTTAAGTGTTATTTTTTATCTATATTTACCTACATTTTTTTTTCTTAGTCACGCGTCATGTGTCAATGAATTGTACGAGTCGTGATTGTATGAATTGTACGAGTCGTCGTGACGAATCTTCACCGTCTAGTTTATTATGATTTAAATAATTCTCAGCGAGAATCTTACAGGTTTACGTTTTTTTGTACGTAGTATACGTCTGTTGTCCTTAAAGAATTCTCCAAGCTTTCTTCAAACGATACGGCAGACCGGATTCCGCAGTAGCATTGAAAGAAAGTCGAAACGGGCGTTCTAATGCGGTTTCAGTTTCTCATGCAATATTTTACAATTATTTACAATAGGAATAAGTGGAATTGTCAATAATAAATTTTATTTTTTTTTAACGCTAAAATCATAATATCTCCATGAATTAGAATCGACTAAAATCATTGCTATGCCACGTGACGTGAAAATTCCCTCAAGAGTCATCTCCTTAAAAGTGTCAATGTTTGGTACGAAATGATCGTAAAAAAAAAACGCTAATTACTGGCACACGGTTAATAATAAGCGCATCGCGATTGTTTACGAGAATCGTTAGATTTGTTGAGCTCGATTTATTTTTTTTTTTTTAGTTTTTTTACATCGCGTTCATGTGATCCTTTTCAGGTCAGTCGTGATTGGAGCTGACAATTTTTACAGGATTAAATTTTGTTCTGCAATAATTCGATTTAATTGCAATGACATTTTATTATCACGAAAATGTCATTCCATACAGCAAATCACGTTTTGCTTGTTACTTTACGTAATACGCACTTCCCGTCAGTGACGTCAGACTGTATCGTGTCCATTGCGCGTAATATCGACTAGTGAATTTGTACATGAACCGAAAGACGAAAAAAAGGATAAAAAGATAAATATATAAGAATTTATTCCACTTACTTATTATATAAAAAGAAAATATTAATTTCTTAACTCAAAAAAATTTCTTAATCACGAACGTTATCTCTGTCTTTTAAATTCATTCTAATTGACGATATTGCACTTGCAGACAATCGTAAGAAAATTCTCATAAGTTTAAAACAAGACTATCGTCCAATTATAAACTGCTGATATTTACCGCTTTCCCATGTTTAACGAGCGAATCTAGTTTTCGTGGCATGAGATCCAACGTGGCCTTAATCATTGCTCTTGGCTCCGTTTTATTAGATTTCAAATCGAGTTTAAAAATTATTTTCGAAAAGAAAAACTCTAACCGCATTTTTCAATTCCCAGGTTCAAAGATGCTAGAGTAGGCCCAGGCTCGTCAACGTAACAGACGGAAGCCGTTGAAAAGTCACACAAGACATAGAATAAGGAAGCGAGGAAAGAAAATACTAAGAGAAAAGGATCTTCTCTGGTTGTATGATTTAAGAGAAAGAAAATAAAGAAAAAAAGGTGAAAACAATGTACCGACCAAACTTTTACGAGAGCACGTGCTTGCGCTGTGCACAGACTGTCTATCAAGTTGACAGGGTGGGTCCTTTGAAGGACTTCACTTTCTTTCACGCAGGGTGCTTCAAATGCGCCATTTGCGGTACCAAGTTGACCCTCAAGACATATTACAACAATCAGCACACGATTAACGACAAGGAAGTCTACTGCAGCAGTCACGTGCCAAAACCTGGTCCAGGTACTCTAGATGGATCCAGCGTGGGAATACGTAGTGCACTGAATGTACCCAGAAGTGGATACGTCAATGAACAAATCAGGGCTGGAGGCGCATCGCCACGGGGTGTTTATCCACCTGGGTAAATAAACTTGTGATTTTTTATTTTTTTAAATTTCTTATATCGCGTACGTAATGCAATGACTCTTTCTCTCAATAGCACTGTGATACCTAAATGTCATAGGAAGATTTAATGTTCACCTTAGCAGTACAGCGTGCGTTATTGGTAATTTGAATTGATATGACGTTTGATGAGAAACTCATGACTCGGCGGTGACTTGCACAAGTTGGACCTGCAAGACGGGAGTTAATGCACTGGTAAAAAGTTGGAAAAAAAAAGAACTCTGCTCACTGCGTCTTTGCGTGAGAATACTTTAGGCTAAAGGTCAGTACGCACCTGCGTACGCATATACACGTAACTGCAGCTGCGTAAACTTTGTGAAGGAATCTTGGAACTTTGAATAGATCGGACGAGTCGATGAGATTGCAGGATCGATTACTGGTTCGAGTCAGTAAAAGTGTTCGCTGTGCATTCGAGCATTGAGATATTTGTTCACGGAAGATTTCACGTGGTTCTTCAAATAGGAAGATGGATGGGTTGAAATCTATGAAAAAAATTACATTTATTTAAGGAAATCGCAATCTGAGCAGCCGTTACTATTTTTTTAATATTTTTAAAAATTTAGTGTTTTTTCGGTACACGTGGTTCTCTAAGAGAGAAAATTATTAAAAAAATTTCTTTTAAAAAATTTTTTCACGGTCCATTGTTTATCGATTCTTTTTCCCGATTGCCGTAGATACGATCAGGTGGAATCACCGAATTACCCCAGACACTTAAATGGCCACGGTTCACCGCCTCCGGTCAATTCGACTCATCGAGATTTTCACACGAGTCCTGGTGGCGCGTCGTCCCCCTACAATCACAATTACTCCGGGGATGGCTATCAGTATGGCAGATTCGACGCCAGCGCCCTTCACATCGCTCACGCCCTCAAGCAAACTGAACTACAAAAGGGATACAGCAAAGCACGCGAAAAACCCATCGACTACTACTTGGTAAGTTGGTACCATAAATTGTTATCATTATTTCTTATTTATCACGTACTGTTATCATTGGCGCGGCTGGATGGCAGCTATAATTTCCGGAACGACGATCTAATTTGCACCTTGGTTTATCGAAATAAATAGTGGCACGTATCGTGAACGAGTGATCTACATTTCTGATTGGAATTCCCATGAGCAGTCGGTTAGGTTGCCGAACCGGATGCTACTTTTTTTCTTTCTTTCTTTATGGTATCGTTAACGACGAATATCGATTAAAATATCGATGATCGAAGACTATAATAATTTTTAAACTCGAATCGACCAGCTGCGTTATAGTTTATTCGGTGACGTTTTAGGTTATGTTGATTTTAGCTTGATACGGTTCGAATTTTTTTTAGCAAAATTTTAATATTAATTATGTCACTTTATTTTGACATTCCATTGCGCATATGGGTCTGACGATTTTTGTATCGACATGTCTATGGTAACTGAAGAATAATTGTCGCGTCCAATGCTATTGGCGTTCCTCGCCGAGATATAAATCAATCCTGCGTTCTATTTAGTGAAATTCCAATATGCATATATTCAGTTAAAAATTCCAAGCAGAGAATCTCGATGCTCATCGATCGGCAATGATTGATTATCGTTATTGATTTTTGAATTTTAATTAACTGACGTAAAACGGCATTCTCTGATTTATTTATCGTCACTACGAAAGGGAGGTGGGTCGATCTCTTCTCATTGCATGAAATCACGAAAAAAGATTTTTAAAAAAGTGGGAGAAATTTGATTATGTGTATAGAAGAAAGGAAACTAGTGGAAAAAACAGACTTTAGTTCGTTTACGGCTCGACGTAAATTTTATACGTGAATCAAGATGCGATTTGTACAACTGAAAAGTTGCAACAGCAAATTCCCGGCCTAACAGTATTAGCATGATAAAAAAGCGTTAATTCCATAAGCGACGTTTTCTCGTCACCGACAGAGAAGTGACGTCATCGTCCGGTTCTCCTATGCCAATCTAATCACCTTATATAAAAATGACTGCGTTGACTCTGACTGGCTGGACTGGGCTGGCTCGTTGGCTGCATACGTGGGTTCTCTTGTTCAAGATCCCTACCTTGTCAGACATTCCTACCAGTTCTTCCCACGCGAATTAAAATCATGGAACACACAATTATTTTCGTCCGCCTAATATAGCTCAATGGATGGCGCACAGTGCGCCAAGCGGAGAATGCCGGAACTAGCAAATCCCGAACCCTCTCGAGCACGACCGCTCTCCTTTCTTTCTTCCATCGAACTAACAAAAAGTCTATGGTTGAAACTTACGCTCGATTATGCTGTCGTCATTACTTCTATAATCGTGTGGTTTAAATGTTGCGCGGTAAAGATTACTTTCTCCGTTTAAACGTAATTGATGACTTTCGTAAACAACCTATTAGCGCATTTTATTATACGTCTATCAATTTGGACGCCATCTTGATTTCCTCTTAATTTCGGTAGATGCCATCGTCACTTGTTCCTTGAAACGTAGTCTTTGTTATTTATTTAATTTTTTCTTTAAAAAAACCCTATTGCACATGGATCGCGTTCCCACGCATTGGCTGGCAAAATTAGATTACGACGCATCGCGCACCGCCAGACTATTGTAAAGTGATTTATAACCGTAAAGTCAGAAGTGGCTGGCGGGTGTAGTGGCTTACGGGATCGTCCAGAGGAAACTTCACGCTCCGCTGCACTTCCGGTTTCACGCATGCAGGTTCCATACGTCCCACATATTTACTACGTAGATAATACTTTTATTAGATTCGTCGAGTTTACCATACCTAATTTTTATCGTTACATTTTTTTTCCTTCTTCTCGACTCTCTTGCTTATTCGGCGAGACAACTGTCAATCTCGTTGAATCTCAGTACCCGTTGCCAATCGACTTCGTAGCAAATTTTCGAGCTTCGAACGTCGAACGACCTCGGAAATGTTTGCAGTTTAAATTGTACCGTGCACCAGACGTCTGTATTCGCAGAGTGGAATGTTCCGTTTTATTTATCGCGATGGCCCAGTGCACTCGTGTTGTCTTCTGCGTGAGCTCAGGACCTGTTTTTCGAATTTCCAAGGACTCCAGGATTCCTACCTTTCAGGTTGTGACCTTTTACGAGAAGGAGCACGAGATAAATGATACAATCGAAAAAATCGTAATGTCTACGACAATAATAACAACAACAATGCATAATTTTTCAACGTCTGTATCGCGTATCTTTTCAAAATCAAAATCTCCAAATACTTTCAATTGATCTGTAAAAAAATATTTTTATAGACGTTTCAGTTCACTGTACAACAATCTACGAATATCAGACATTTTTTTATTTCCCATAACAACTTCAGCCAAATGATTCGTTTCCGTCTCGTTGAATTTCCCGGTCATTTTCTCAAAGACAGTCATACCACCCACCCGCCTTACTCTAAAAACTAAGCAACACTTCGAAAGCATTCTTTGGTATGGCATTCGCGCCAGCTAATTAACATTCGCCCAAGCATTACCTGGAACAGTGCTAATTATTCCTTGCCGTTCTATTATTATAGTCAAACTTGAGGCTGGTGCATTGTGCGTTACGGCGAATCGGACAAAGCTGCAATTAACCATTGTTAACGAGTAGTCGTACAGTGGCTCCGCGTTTGAATTCTAGAAAACATCGTAAGTAAAAAGTAGTAGCAACTTGAAAAAGACATTTTTATCAAATTTTCACAAATCTGTAAATCAATTTTTAATCTCTAATCATAGTCCTAAAAAATACTATTAATTTTACTATTTGTTTTTCAAATCAACATGCAACCAGTAATACCCTCTGAAAATGTCGATCTTCCTCGCAATGCTTTTCGATTAATCGAATATTCCCTTAGTCAGATCCTATCGAATGAGACTGCAACAGCCAAGTTTAAGGTTAACCTATAAAAGAAGGTCTTCGATTTGTATTCCGCCACGTGCTTACCTCGCTCATTTATATTCCAGTAAGAATTACACTCCCGTGTCCAAGGTGCGTGTAGACACCTCGAAAACGTTCCAGGTAATGCGATGCCCGTACAGCAAACGAAGTTCGTATCTTTCTGTGTTTCTGGGTTTCTGGTTTACCGGGGAAAACTTTCATTTGCCCGGTCACTCCTGACGATCTTTAACCACCTTCGGCACGATGACCTGGACTTTTGGTATTGATCGTCGATCACTCACGTAGTACGTACGATCCTAGAGCTCCGTTCATCCTTTAATAATAATTCAAGCTCAATTAATCCTATGCTAAGTATACCTATACGATAATTAATTATATATAAAAATTTTTTAACGAATTTATATTTTCATTTCTTCATTAACTTCACATATGTCCTAATTGATATTAAATTAAAATTCCCAATCGATATTTTGACTTTTAAGAATTTTTTTCTCTTATTCTTTCTCTCAACCAGTCAAGAAGAATTGCCCAATCATATTGAACGTCGATACAATCTTTACCATCCAGCCATGTCGCTCGGCGGTTTCCGGAATTATGACAGCGAACGGGGTGAATGGCTTTATACACTGAAACGCTCCAGAGCTTGTCTGTCTTATGTACTGTATTTGCGTGAACGTATATATACATGAATATATGTATATGTATCATCAATATATGTACTATGCGTTTCTACTTTGTGTATCTTCGTACATTCGAAACTCTCTCTTCCGTTTTCTTCCACCTCTACCATCTTCCTCCTCGCACTTTGCATCGTGCATTGTGTACAACAGTTTCTGACTCTATTTACCCGTTCAACGTTGAGAAGGCCTGCAACTGGAGATACTTGAAAGTTTTTTTGAACCGCCAAGGGATTTTACCTGTCTTCAGGCTAGACTGATTTCCGTTTCTTTACGTCGCTTTGAAATTTCAACGACAAATCCAACGGTGGACGCAGGATATTCGTTACGTATCGCTATGTGCGTTTCACTGTTTTGTTTCTCTTCGTTGGTCTGCGGTTGGAATAAAAAAATAATGCAGTCAGTCTTCTTTTATAGGGAGGACATAAATTCTGCAATGTAGATATGAATATTTTTTTAGACGTTTTACAAACTACGGTTGGTATACGTGTCGGTGGCGTAATATAGCTAAGCACATTTTTATACGTTGGTAGTGACGCAAGGACGAACTTTTGTCAAAGGGCTGTTTACAGGACATGCAGCACTCACAACGGCAAGCCGATTTATTTTTCTCTAAAAAAAAACTAAACCTTGGGACATTTCGCATTGAAGCTCTCCTAATCTAACCTAAGGAGCCATTTCTTAGCGCATCACAACTCCGAGCGTCCAGCACAAAAATTTTTTGGAAAATTCGGTGTGAGTGCCGCTTAATGGCTCTGGAAGTATAAAATGTCCTCATAGCTGCCAATACTACAAAAAAGTCCTGGAAACCACCTTTCAACATATTTATATGTACATATGGTATCAATGTACGAATGAATGTTGGCAATGGCTTGGATATAGGTACATAGTGAGTGCATCGAAGAGTTAAGTTATGATGAAATTTCTAATTTAACGTGGACACGAACTTTCCCTTGTTTATACGTAAATCTCAGGTGTTTTGTACTTTTACCGATTTTTTTATTCTTTTCTTTTCCTTTAAAACTTAACAATGCGCGAGAGTTTACTTTCCCTGAATGCTGAAATCACTATTTTTACGGAGTATTCTCACGGGACTGTCTCGATCCTTACCGGGTTATACGTGCATGCGCGCGCAACTTCATATGTTTCCGCGAGGTTCTATAGCCGAAATTCAATTTGAAAATTGGCGGTTAAATATGTAAAATTTATATTTGCAACTGGTATGGCAATGGCAAAGTTTTTAATGATTCGATTTTTCATCGTGTCTAATGTATCTGGGAAAGTTAGCTAACAAAATCGACGGCTATGCCTTTGACTAGTACTTTTTGAACCTTGACTTGGACTGTACCGTTAGTTTCCATTTTAAAGCTGTTTTCAATTCTCGTGTATCTTCCAGCGACACTAGGATTTTAAATTGCCGCCATAACCTATCGAATCGTGTGTACGGATCGATATACAAATTTTCTGGTCAATCGACTCGTTAATATTCTAACGGGGTTCGACCCAGGGAAAGCTCGAGAGACACTTGGATTTTAATTTGAACACAGCTGATTCTCTGGCAAGGTTTTTTTTTGTCTCGTGACATTATTCAAGTCCATTATCGCGCGAACGTTCCTTTTTTGCGTCTCATAGAAACCAGCCCACGTGTCCTATCTATCTATTGGTATCGACACAATGGCACTGAGAGTCTTTTGCAGGCTCGATAAGAAAAAAAAGGAAATTATTAGAATGACAAAAAAACATGAATTAAAATGTAAATAAAAAAAATGTAAAACTGTATTGACAGGTATACGTCAATAGGTATACTATCAATTAAAAATAATTTTACACATGACACAGCTCTTCGACCTGACTCCAGTTACGAATCTTACTGTACATGCAAAATGGCATTACGATTAGTTATCATTTTTACTGTGCACGCAAAATTGCATTATGATTAATTCACTCGTGTGCGAATATGGAATTTAAATATTGTAAAGTAACAATTCGTTTCTCTATCATTAATCATCATCCTGTTCCCTTTGAGCTTCGCCGTATTGAGAAACATGTATCATATGATACCTAGCAGGTAATTCTGACGTTAACTATGTTTGCGAATGAGCTCACTCCACTGCCAGCTTGAAATCTAATTCAGTCCTTGTGCAGATAATCATGAATAGTAGTACGATGAAGTGATGGATCATCACGGCATAGTAGTTGCCTTCGTTAACAGACTGGAATTCAAAATGGCAATATAGGTATAGCACAGTCGCAGAAAATAAATAGTTGAAATTCATACCTGAGGTATATATATAAAGCTCATTATGATAGATCAATAAAAAAATCAAACGATCTCGCGTGATGTCTTCGTTAACTCGATAATTATCCAGTTAGCAGGTACTGCCCATTAATTTACAACTTCCGGTTACTCCAATCGATTTAAAATTGATAGATTTCATTGGTAATGCTTCGGCACGATTAACCAGAAGGAGCGCAACGTTATTATCTTAGAGTCAGGATACTACGTTCAGCCAGCTTCAATTATTATTTATTGCAGTCTTCAGCAGGTAACAAGACGATCGATCAGCAAGCGCGGCCCTGAAGGTAATTTTCTTGCTCTTGAAATTAGGCAGTGCCGCCATCTTGTTCAGAAATCAACTTTTGCATATACATTTATAATACACGTGTGCGTACACAGTGCCATCTGTGTGCCGGGATAACTGTTGCGTGGATTAAAAATAAATAAATAGTGTAATCATCTGTGTGAAAGATTTCTTTTTTTTTTCTTCTCTAGATCTTTTATGAGTTTACCGGTCGCTGATGCGTACGAGGCATTTCGTAAAATAAAATTAGTTAACGGTCTTTGACCCGGGATAATAAAAAATGTCGCTTCCTCAGATGCATCGGGACCATATTTACTCAATGAGAAATATGGCGCGACAATCAGACCGCGTACGGGCAGACAGGGAACAATGCGCCTGGAATTCACGACGTCCCGTATTATTTAATCATTATCGTGGAAACGACCCGAGCCATTTTTATGAGTCCTTCTATTCCGTACAATCTTGAACGTTCATAGTACACGCGTGCAGACACGAAGAAATGTAACCTACGGTTATATGCACAGTTGAATTATTTCCGCTTGCGGTACACTTCTTTTCATATACAACGGACTAATTAGGGAATGACTACTGCGCATGCGCTACGTATCCACCATGATAGTCCGTCGCCGCGCATGCGCACGCACGTAACCTCAACGCCGGTCTCACGCGTCTCTGCGAATATCGGGCTAATTAGATTAATTACTTTGAACGACTATGAAGGATACTTGATTACTAGGTGCCGAGTAGGTCGTGCCACAAATTCGTCTCATTTTAACTTCGGGTAAGATCCTGGAAAATGATTTATTGCCCGTGCGAAAGTGTCCGACGATGTCCTCTTTCCCTGTGATATTTTCAATAGCAGCGAAAGTCAAACAATAAACACTGCCGTCACTACGTTTAATACCATTGTTGAAAAGTAAGTGTCATCGACCGGTATGAGTTTTTGTTTATGATTGCGCAACAAATACATATATAAAAAATGTTACAGTGTAAAGCCTCACTGCACGTGTCAGTCTCTATGCCAGTGAGTAATGTGATTGCACGTCACGTCAGAGAATATGCTTTACTCGTCGCAATTTACGATTCCTCGAGATCGGAAAGTATCACTGTACTGGATTCTTGTAGCAAGGTGATTACTGAACCGCCCACGTACATTCTGCCAAGAGCAATACCAATATCATTTACGCGTTATACATTTTTCTTCTCTTTTACTTCTGTATTTCACCATATGACCTACCAGTGTATTCTGGTTGCTTAGAGAGTAAGATCTCTTTTAATTGCTCTCTTAAAACTTTTTAGTCAGCTGCAGATGCAATTTCATCTGCAATCTCTTGCCGGTGCAATTATTGCCGTTATTGCCACGGTATATCGGTTTTACCATTGATGGCTAGAAAACGAATGAGCCACCGGATCTTACGTAATAACTCTGTACCTTATTATGGATGCTTGCAAGTCGTTCTCCTTCCTCTCAATATACAGCTGGATGTTGCGTGCTGATTCAGACAACAGTCGAGAGACAATGTGACGATTGATGCTGGCAATGAGCTCTGCTGCACCTCCTTTAAAGATGCTTCGCGACGTAATAACAGGTAACCGTAACGAGGTCACGTTTACAATAACACAGTGTAACGAGAGCGCACTGTTTTTTTTTCCTCTTCATTAAATCACTCCATAATTTTATACCGAATTACTTATACGTTAACGTCTAATGATTTTATCTAGTTATTAACTGAATAATTGCCCATTGCCATTAAGAACCGCTATAAAAATATTTCTTGGATACATATTACATGGCAATAGGTAGACTCATGATAATTAATTAAATATCAAATATTTTATTGTCTCCTTCAGAATTATAGCCAAACGTAGTAACGCTCAACCGTGCATGGCTATTCCAACGATAAGGAAGCACCCGTGGAGACGTTGCGGAACAACAATAAAAATCGACAATTGGAAAGCTAGCATAAATAACTATTAATAATCATTTTCTTATAGATATTAAACTTGCGTATGCCATGTGCAGCAAAATCTATAGCAACAATGTTCGTCCTCATTCGCAATTCAAAAGCCATGCTGTACCCCATTGTTGTTAAACTCCAAAGAGTGTCAAAGTAAAAAAAAACCGTACGAAGTTTATTCTATTTTCTTAGATATCAGATAAGATAATTCGCGCAATAAATCACTCGCGATTAATAAACAACGTCCAACGATATGTCCCATAAAAACCATGCAATGTATCCTCATATGAAAAACTGTTGCAGTTTCACGCCATCCGCTTCTTAGTCAAATTTAATGTATAGCCTATGAATCAATTTATTGCAGTAATCAAACATAATGAAAAAAAAATTAATTTTAATCCTTCGAGCTCGTGCAATATTTCTGTTGTGGGGTTAAAAACTAAATTTGTTAACATCAAGAAATTTTTGACATACGATTTCTAAATACGCGTAAAGTGCATCGTGTTGATTTATGATGAGATCTCCACTTCTCTCTCATTTCTCCTTGCCCTCCCTGTCAACTCAAGAAGTAACAACAATGGCAGCATTGTTGCGTCCACTCTTCACGAGGCCCATTGGATCCAAGGCGGAATGAAGTCTGCATTCCAGCACACTTTCTATTCGCCATCGTCTGTGTAGTACGTACAGGTAAATAATGTACATATCCGTAAACACATAACTGCTTAAAAACAGTTAAATCTCCGGTTTGAATGTGCGTGCTTATTGGGTGGGCCCGTATGTGTCTATATATAATATATGCATACACACGCTCGCGTCCGCGCACACGTAGACACACACGCATATACGGATACATACAGGCGGTTATATATGTAGCTCTGCAAACTGTATAGATATAGGTATGGGTTATACAGTGTGACCCGATTCTCATCGGTAAAGTCGTCACTGGAGGATCGGTACGCGCGGCAACGTCATCGAAAATGATGACTTCGTCTTTAAGGACGTAATGGAAACGGCATGTTTCCTGTCTGATAATGGCACTCGTAACGATTGCGCAAAGCTTTTGTCGTTTGTCGGAGACAAGACCGAGGGCACGTTAGGGTGAAACGAACGAAGAATGATTTTTGTAATAAAGAAAAATTTGTCTTACATTTTTCGAAAAAATTATTATTTTACGTTGCAATTAAAAGATTGCACTTTATCGTTTTTTTTTCATTTTTTTTCGTCCAAAATAATTGGAGTGTAATTAGTGAAATTGGGTGATCGAGTAACTTGATTTTGAAAATTGATAGAATTTTTTTTGCAATTTCTTCAAGGAAATGGAAAAAATATTTTTCTCACTCGATCCATCGCGGATGCCCAATGCATCGATTGATAACGTTTAACCGTATCTACTCGTTATACTAATTTAATCAATGGCATGTGGGTAGTCATTGGTATGGTTATGACATATAGTTATCTGTGCCGGTATCTATGATTATTATTTTTTTTTTGAACTTCACGCATTTCTGCCTACGTTATAACCGAGACGTCGCGGGGACCGTATTTGGCGAAGAAATTGTGCCGCTGAATATTTATCGAGGAGAACGGCCCCGATGCCTCTCTGGTACACGGTTACGTCCTATATATGGCACACAGGCCTACCACACACGCTACTTGCCTCTGTCGAACGGTACTTCTTTTTTATCGACAATATCTACCCCATGCTGTTAAATATAAATTTATGGTATATTAATCAAAAATTGTACTGAGAAAAAGATACGATTTTTCATCGCACTAGATTTCATATTCGATAACGAAAAATCTGTCGACCTCGATCGTCGCTGAAGAATTTGATAAAAATATCGATAGCCAATCAATGACTTCGTGAAAAATACGAAAATCAATATGGTTCGTATAAATTCGATTTGTCTTTTCAATATGCATAAATGTGCAGGAAATGTGGTCGAGTACGATTATCGATGCATTCGATGCGCAAGGAGCGATTGACAATACTGGATTTTGCATTCAAGTGCAGAGATAATGATAATAATGAAATGAGATTGTATTACGCAATATAAATTTTTCTAACGAGAATCGACGAATACGGCTTATTCGTGTAAACAAGACTTCGTCGATCGAAAATGTAGATTTTCACGAGAGTCTCGCTTCCCTTTTACGAAGAGAGAAGAATGTGATCGGCCATTACGTAAACTTTCTTTCGTACGACATTACGAAACTAAATAACGACGTTACGAGTCGACAGGTTTTTCGTCTTGCGGAAGTGAGGTTAGTTTCGAGCGTTGAGGTAAGAAAATGAGAATTATTCGAGTCAGCGACGTACTACGTATACCAGTCTTGATACTATCGGTCGTTAACGCCGCCATTTTTGTCTCGTTTATTTTTTTACTCGATAATTGTCAATTTGTATTTTACATGTGAAAAAAAGTGCTCTGTACCATGTCCTGTGAAATTTATATCGTTTCGGAACGTAATGCGGCGAATCAACGTGGCAGTGGCTTTGTATCGAGTGATTCTTGAGGTAGTGAAATTTATTGGCAAAAAATCTAATTTCCAGATTGTACTGTTATATAATATGGATATACGATCAGATCGAAAATAACGTTTATCTATTATGTCTCGGTCCATTATGTTTGGATATAATTATAGATATACGTGAGATTACGTTCTGCCGCCATTTTTGTAATATCCAATACGCAACCGACCGACGGACACCTACGTGTCTCTTAGAAATCTGCCTTTAGCACACTCGAGGTATCATTCGCTTCCTACGTAATTTTGCTAAACATTTTAATAACCATCATAGAGTCGTTCGACCAGTCTCCAATTCCGACACGTATTTAATGCTCGTACAGCAAAAGCAAAAATTGTAAATTTTCGCATTGATTTGCGTTTAATTGAATTCTGTAAGCAAACTTAAATTTTTTTTATAACCTATTAGCTTTTATGGCCTTTTTACCCAAGGAAGCCCAAATGCCACAGTAATAAGCAGCGACAGGTTGGACTGTCTCTTGACGGAGCCCAGTTTATGCGTTACTACTCCGTACCGGAAACCGGTCTTAAGCTTCGACCTTGGCGAGTCGTCGGCATCCACCTTTCCTCCCACCACCTTTTATTCCTCAGCCATCTCATTCGTGTGGCTTCGACACATTCCGTGGGCTGCCTCGAGTGTCTGCTCGGCATTCCTGATCTTTTCGCCCGTAACTGCATGTGGTACGGATAAGAGAGAGAAGGAGAAGAGCCTTTATAAGCAGGGATGATCAAGAGTCCAGGACGGTTAGAAACATAACCTAAAATTTATATAAGTTTTATATAGTCTGCAAACAACTATAAAAACTTGAATGATAATTGTCTATAGTATGACCATGCTAACTGAATTTAATAAAAAAAATTTTAATGCTACAATCCTACTAATAGAATGTACTGTCACGAACCTACTTTATATGCAACTTGATGTATAAAGTATTTGTCGTCAAGTCGTCGCACCATTTTTTTTATATGCCTGTATCACTTTTATTGTGATCGAAATTCCGTTCCACTTTTACCGCGTTGCGTGAATCATACGTTTCGTGAGAAATTATCGCGCACGACCGCGTACCTTATTACGTCTCTTAAGGTCAGCTTCACTCTGTATCGGTTTAATTTATCTTTGCGTACACGGGAGAATTTCGAAATACTTGACATCGCGCGTTTGCGAATATATTATATTTGATATTGCGTTCACAAAGTTCATCTAATTGGCTGACAGATTCGAACTTGCAACACTTATATATTTATATACTCGATGACCAACTTCACCGTAGAAGGCGCTACGTACATATATCATTGTACGTAGGAAGATACCATAAATATACCGTATATTTGATATTATGATCGATCTACTATTCCATCCAACTGCAACTCAATCGTTGTTCCTCGCTATGTTCGTAGGTGAAAACTCAGCTTGTGCAACAACCACTAACCCCATTAATACACGTTGTTCAACAAAAGTTCCTGAGCTCTCACGACAATCCTTAGCTCCTCGACCCTATAATAAACAACTCAACTCACTTCCGAGTGACTCCACGTCGTTATTTTTACGCTTCTACGATTTTTGTCGCCGCTATACCTGTCAGCCTTTCGATTTACCGCACGACAACGTACAATGGCAATTGAGGAACAGGCTGCATCGATTCACTAACGATAACCTGTAATCTACCACTGCCGATCATTGTAATCGATCGTCATGCTCTTCTGTTACTTACGAGCTGTTGTCTATCGAGCTTTTCGTTTTTTTTTCTCTTGTCACACACGGTAATCATTGTAAGTGATTGGTGTCGAATGGTTTGAAAAAAAAAATTTTCGCTCAGTCAGTACTGTATTCTATGGCGCTTGTCATTTTTCGGGGAAACATTTTTGACAATGAATGAAAATTTTATTTTTTTGCAAGATGCAATACTGAATTGGCTTTCAATGTCCATGCATGGGTTCGCTCTTCGTTTGTACGACCAATACAAATTCTGTGTCAACCAAGGCGGCCTTCAGCTAACGGCACTCCTTTACTTCGACGTGAGCAGGTGTGACGTGTTACACGGCCGGTTGATACATGCGTCCACATATGACTCTTGTGATGCGTGGACACTGGACTCTCCGCGGGTGTTAAGGTATGACCTTCTTTTCTGCGGTGGGAAAAATCGTTCGGAAGAATTATGAAGAATTTTGAAAATATTATTTTTTTTTTTTGAAATTCTTGTCAGGTAGTGGGATATGTTATTTTCGTACGTGTCGCGCATTGTGATTTTACTGGTGCACGTACATGTGAATTATAAGGCTGCATTGGGGCTTTCGTCTTATTAAAAATAGAAACGTGAGACTTGGTCCTCAATGTGTTACCTGAATCCCACGTATCACACGTGTATGAAAGCTTAGCGCATATATCGGTCGTCCCACTCGAAAACACGGGAACCTTCGTCTTTATAAGGTTTGCAAGACTTGGAGATTTTACGTCACGGAGCTTCGTCATTGCTACCAAAATGGAGCCGGCGACACTCCAATGAGATCAGGCTCCTTTCATTTTGGGCGCCATTTTTGTTCGTTTTCTCAGCTACTGGGACTGTATTGCAATGAAAAATATAATAATCGTAATCCAATACAGTTTTTGGAATCGATATAAAAATTGTACAGCGTAGACGATATTTTTAATAGATTTTTATTTTATTGTGGTAAAAAAATCTTATCGCTGAAAACAACATAATTATTTTAGGTATACAACATTTTTGTTTTAAAGACCTTTTATGTACGACTTTCTACTATGCCTCGCGTGTTACTGTATAGTACATGTGAATCCGGCTTAATGAAATATTTATATCTGTAATACACGCACTCCGAGATCCTGCCTCTTAATAAGATTATGAAGATAGTAACTTCTAGCGATATTACATCTATTAAAGGAAATAATAAAAAATATTAAATTATTGTCCAGACTTGATGTCAGGACTGTGAACTCCGAATGGTCAAACGCTGCCTTCATCCGTGGTCATTTCATATCAGCTATAAAGTCTACGTTAATTTTTATATAGCTAAGAAAAAATTGCACGTTACTCGATAAGAATTTCCTTTTTTTTATTCCGCAAAATTTATCCAAGAGAAGTTTCTCGATGAGTATTTAGTTTCGTTAGTCCATAAACGCTCACGTGCTCGAATATTTCTTGCCGATTAATGATAGCGAAAATTGTCAATGTTTCTAATAAAATTTATGACGTAGAAGTTATTGCTAAGATAAATACCTACGTCTAAGAACCTCGCCTTCGATTATTTATCGTCGAAAGTTTCATCGAGAAACTACGATCCAATGTAAACAAGTGTCACGCAGATCGTCATAGGGTAAACGGCCCAGTTAATGATGCGCTAAGAGCGGCCGTGTCAGATTTTTGCTATTTATTCACACGTGATATAGCCAAACTAAAAACTGAGGGTTTGAACACGTGCGTTAAAGCCCTCCGAATGAGATTGACCTATTATACAAGTGGAACAATTAAGGTTTATTAATAAAA
>JAYRCB010000527.1:231840-269329 GCA_036026315.1 Trachelus stipa
TTATATTTATTACAGTCAAAATTATGTCCTCGACCTCATAATCTACAACGGCCTCAATAACAGGGCCGTTTACCCTATCAATGAAACTTGCACGCAAGTGCCAGACGACATCTTGAAAATGTGATTATGCCGAGTTCACAAGTGGCCTGTCTACGCATGTTAATTATATTAATAAGTTGTAACTAGGACTTGTCACGTATTTAATTGTAATATTATTTCCATTACTAATCTCAAGTACCGTGAACCAGGCTTTAGTCTCGCCATGCGCACCGAACATGAACTATTAAAATATAGATGGCGAGCTAGATGTACCTTCTTCGCAGTTACTTTTATGCGTCACGAAGTCATAACGTGAAGTCATTCTCTATGAAATCCTTGAACGGCATGCGGATGGGATAGGTCGGGTATGTAATTTGAGGTTACAATCCCCTCATGCACTTGGGACAAGTTTAAACGATGCAGTTTATTTCTCCATATGTATTACAACTGGTTGTGTGCTTATGCCGACTGTGTCTGGACGTAAATCAAAACAGCAGTCGACCTACAAAATCATTTTACAGTGACATGGATAAACCTTGCTGCATAAAGTACGTATTTCAAAGTAATTCTAAAATTAGAAAAGTAGCCTGCAGGAATACATCATCAAATATGCATGCACATAGCCTGACTAAATAGTACGGAACAAAAACATAGGGCTTGTTTTGACTCTTATCCGATTGTGTCCTGACTCTGACTGCATGTAATATCTAACTACGCACTATTTAAACGATTTTATGTGTCAACGACACCGATCTATTGGACCCCATTACAGTTGGACTGGCATATCAATGACATTTCTACTTTTAATCAACATTCAGTGCACGTTTACTCCACTATGTACATCCAAGGCATACTGCGTGAGTTTTGTCGGTTAGAAAAATTATGACGTTCCTAACCTCACTATTGTCCCGCATAACTGACAAGCATTTGTAATAACGCACCTGCGCACGTTCACCTGCATTTGCTTGTTCAGATGCGGGTATCGTGTTATTCGTATGTATATATGCATATATTAACTGCGTTCTGCGTCATCATACAAGTATGTAGATACACACGATTACTGCTTTCAAAGACAATTCAAAGTTACTTCGTAATTGAGAATTCTCGGGTTCGACGAACTCGTGCGTACTGTAATTTACATATAATATTTAACGGTCCACCAGGAAGTTGTTATCACTTCTCCTTGATTAGATAGCATCTACCACTTGCATGCTGAACCATTTGTTAATTAAGGTTACGTGCTTTACACGTAAAAGTATCTTGTATTATTTTTTTCTTTTTTTTATCAATAGGGAAACGGTAATAAACATTTTTTTAAGCTTAAGTAACTGTTATGCACAATTTTCATAGGTTTTTGTACGCGTGTGTCCGTTGTGTCGTAATTAAGAAAAATTTTTATTTGACTCTATTCAAAAAATTTGTAGGAGACTGTATTGATAATTAACAAAAAGTGATTACGACGGCTAAAGCTTTTTATTTTGGTTTAAAACATTGACGAGATATAACTTGGGGTTTTGCGAGGAAAAAAATTAACTAGAACGTAATTAAAAGGAAGAGTGCGAGCGTAATTTTTGTTGTCGTTGCGTTGAAGATACCGCAGAAATTTATCGAACGCAATCGATTACCTGTACCGGTTTGTCGCGTTACTTCAGACTGCTTGGTACTCGTGCACTTTTGTGTATAATGTCTACCAGCGAACGGATCACCTGTAAACAGGAATCTTATCCGTTTTATATTTTGCAGTGGCACTATCGTTTCTTGCTATGATTTACCTCATGTTTTCATGTAACAAAAAAATATCTACATGTCAAAAAAGACATTCAAATATAATCTAAGGCTTCGTTGGCTATTGCCAACGTACGAATAAAGAAAAAATTGAGGTATCTTTATCTGCGATTACTTGTCATTAGGATCATTAGGAACAAGTCGATTGGCTGGTTTTCATGTCGCGACTCTAACTCGATTAATTCAACTGGATTGGATAAGTCAATGTTATTGATACGTGTATCAATTAATAAGCAAATATTCAAAGATACATTATACGTACAAAATATGTTCGTTGTATTGAGATTAGATTGCATTTTTTTTTGCATTTTTATATCGAAATTTACATGTAACGATTTTTGGGATTTTTTTTATTTTGTACAAAAATTTATTTGGCTCTTTTTTAATTCTGTATTATTGACCGATCGATCGTTCTGTGTTTTAGGACAGAGATGAGCAAACACGTCTGGAGATGAAACATCGTAAGGAGGAAGATGACCTATATCGAAAATTCGCATATCATCGCGAGGAGGAGGACAGAAGAATTCGCGAAGAATTTAGGGTGCGTATATGTTTCTGTCTCTAAGAACAGACGCTCCTCCATCTTTATTAGCAATTAATATCGATAGTTACCGTAAGTGTGACGTTGGTCGTCAAGTTATTATTTTTGCTGTAAAACTCATCAGAAACGTGAGAATCCTTCCCACGTCGCGTCCTCAAAGCAACGTCGGACAATTATTACTCAATTGTGCGATAATTGCAATTCTATTAATTTTATAATAATCATATCCCCATATGTTCCTTCGTAAAATCGTTAACGGCATTTTAGCCAGCAAGTAACCAGCAACCGCCATATTTAAATGTGACAAAAAAATTTTTTAATTCTCACAGAAGACTCGTGGATACATTTAAAAAGTACTACGGTGTACAATCAGTGATTAAATTATCTTTATATATCTTGATTGTATTTTCAAATTTGATTTAATTAATTTCTTTCGATTTTATTCCAGTTCATAGGTCAGTACCGGAAACGCATAGAAATACGTAACGGATATGAATCATGTCATGTTGATTGTTATTGTGTATCACGAGCATCCTATACTTTACGATTGCGTAAGACACTTCCGGTTTGCTGAATTGAATATAAAATTGATGCTGATTGAATTAGGAGATCGAAACGCTTTATTGACTGATTTGTCGAGTTGTTTGTTTTGTTTATGATAATTTTTTTTAATAAACAGGACGAATGGGAAAAGGAACTGGAGCGATTATCAGCGCGATGGGAACGCGACAGGGGTGGACGAGGACGAAATCAGCAGTTCCAACAGGAGAAAGATGATCTTGAGAAGAACATGACACTTCGAAGGGATAAGAAGAAGGAGAGTCTCACGCGTAAGATGCTGGAGCACGAGAGGTAGGTCTATCAAAGTCATTTCTTGTTGCTTGTCATCCGCCATTATTAAATCGCAACTGTGTATATTTTAGGGCAGCGACGGCAGCGCTGGTCGAGAAGCAGAGCTCTGAGATGCTGGAACTGATAAACGAAGCAAGAAGCGAATATATGCTTCAGGAAAGTCTTTATCTTGACGAAGGAGATGGATATGCCCAGGAGGCGCCACCTCCGCCCTATCCATCCCAGGCACCTCCACCTCAACCTCCAGCCTTGGCCAAATATCATATCTACAATGATCCCCTTGAGTTTGCTGATATGGACCAAATAGCTATATCGGTAAGGTGAACGACTGATCTTAATAATAAACAAATATTCGGTAAACTGTTGCAATTAATTGATTATAATTTTTTTAGGTTGCACAAGAGGACCAAAAGACATTCACCGACCTGGTACGACAACTGGTAAGCAGATGCGGTTCCGACATAGAAAAAGCTCGAACAATCTTCAGATGGATAACTGTGAAGAATTTGAACACCATGCAATTCGATGATAACCTACGTGGCGACACTCCCATGGGTCTTCTTAGGGGGATAAAACACGGCACGGAAAGTTATCACGTTCTCTTCAAGCGACTCTGCAGGTGAGACCAATTTACCATCGGGAGAGTATACTCGTCCCTGATGTACCCATTCGCCATATTGGTAAAACTGGCCAGCCTTCCTTCTGGTTAAGTTCGACTCTTCTCGTACCTGCTAAGACTTTTCCTTTTGGTTTATAGACGTAAAACTGGTGCGAATACTTTTCTAACGCGTTTCACTGCTACTTACTTGTTTTTCATTTGATCTTTTTACCTGTACGTTTTTTTTTTTCTTTAACAAATACCTGTCTTCAGCTATGCCGGGCTCCACTGCGTGGTCATCAAAGGATACAGCAAATCAGCCGGTTATCAACCTGGCGTACGTTTCGAGGACAATAGATTTAGAAACAGCTGGAACGCCGTCTATGTCGCCGGCGCTTGGAGATTCGTTCAGTGCAATTGGGGGGCGCGACATCTTGTCAATGCCAAAGAGGTTCCTCGACCTGGACAGTCTAAAGGAAAGAGCGACAGCCTTAGGTGTGTTTACGTAGCTTATTGATATCTTGAAATATTGGAAACAATTTTTTACAACTTGAATCCGCGTCTCTTTCAATTCCATTAATATATTTATGCATTGATTTAAAGGTACGAATACGATGATCATTACTTCCTGACTGATCCACGAGAATTCATTTACGAGTTCTTCCCCGTGCAGGAAGACTGGCAACTTCTTAAACAGCCAATCTCCCTGAAAGATTTCGAGGAGTTACCGTTCGTGCGGTCACTCTTCTTTAGGTAAGCAATTTAAGTAGCCTTTGTTGATACATCGCGTGGATGGAAAACTTGAAAATTATTATTTACTCAGATTTTATGAATAATAAACATTTTCTTTAGGTACGGACTCTATTTCCCTGATACGAATACCAATGCAGTCATGTATACCGATTCCACGGGGGCAGCAACAGTCAGGATAGCAATGCCAGCTCATATGCAGTCTTCTCTCATCTTCCATTATAACCTTAAATTTTATGACAGCGATGGTGACGGTTACGACGGTATATCCCTCAAGCGTTTTGTCATGCAGGTAAATAAAGCTCCCTGTACGTCATATACATCCCTCAGATATTGTACAAAACGATGATCAAGTTTAATTCTCATTTTGTAAATTTTAATCAATCAATTTTTTACTATATTAATTAATTTTTTACCCTTCTAGTCGGTTGTGGGAAATATCGTTGCCTTCCGCGTTCACGCACCTTGTTCCGGCGCTTTCCTTCTGGACATCTTCGCAAACGCCGTCACGCCAAAGGAATATCTCACTGGTGAACCAATGAAATTTAAGAGTGTATGTAAATTCAAAATTGCCTGCGATGAACTTCAGACCGTTATGGTGCCTCTGCCTGATTGTGCAAGTGGCGAATGGGGACCGACAAAAGCAACCAGACTCTTTGGCCTGGTACCGATCACGCATCAGGTTAGTCATTTATTTTTTAATGACAATTTTCATAAAGGTAAATAAAAAGAAAGCGATAACGTTTGGCTGTCTAATAAAATTTTTTATCATTGCCATATCGATATTTTTTAATTCCTTTCTTTTACTTTAGGAGGCTTTGGTGTTCGCTGGCCGTGAATTGGAAATTCAGTTCCGCATGTCCCGACCGTTAACTGACTTCATGGCGACCCTTCACAAGAATGGTATCGAGGAGAAACGACTCTCGAAGTACGTGTCGCACTCGGTGGCCGATAACGACGTGGTGACCTTCGCCATTAATTTCCCTGAAGAAGGCCAATACGGTCTTGACATCTATACCAGAGAATTGACCGCGGCTTCGCAGCACGAGACTTCCGGCGAGAAACACTTGCTCACGCACTGTTGCAAGTATCTAATCAATTCGAGCAAGAGAAATTAATTAAGAGAGCATCGTCCTTCGTTATTCCTCTACGTATATAAATACGCAATGTGTTCTTATTTACGACTTGAAGAAAAATTTCTTACGAATAGACGCCAAAAATTCATCTCACGTTCCCTAATGAACTGCTTGTTTTTTTTTAAATCTACTGACGAATATCTTTCTGTCATATATATCGAGTCTTTGATGTATCAGTTATATGAAGTTATAACGTTTTTGTAAATGCCACATGCTAGACGTTACTTTCAATCGACATCAATGCAATTAACGTTCGATGAAAATGAGGGGTATATGGATTTTAAAAGTTTCTTAATCTACGTCAATATCTCATAAGCTGATCCTGTTTAACTTATCATTTTATCATTCGGAGTCGATCTGATCAGCTGTCAATTTATTTAAGATGCTGTCAAACTTTGACTATTGTATTTTTTATATATATATATATATATAGTATATATGCAGTACTTAAAAGATTGATTTTAGTATTATATATTTTTATATGAAAACAGGTGCTGAAAAATATGTACATCACATTCAGTATAGGCTGCGGGCCTGCCGATTGTTTATTACGTATATAGTTATATATGTATAGTGCTTTGCAAAGTCGCATGAACGATTTTCAGGTAAATTAAGGAAATACGTAATTTCGGGAAATTTAAGAACGTCTTCATGCTCGTAAGTAATTCGATCAAAGTTACAAACTTCAAATTATGTATTTTTATCATTGGTAGAGAATTTGGAATGTTTTTCTTCTTATTCGACGCATTAAGACTCGGTAAAAGATTTTGATTGACGTTGGGCAATGATCAAGAAAATAATGTTATTAACTATGAAACTTTTATAATTTATTAACAACGTTGTAACGTTCCTGAATTCGTATTTACCATTGAATAGATACGCGATGGGAAATTTAGTTGAAAGAAATTTGCAATATGATTACTTGCACGACTAATTCAGTATGGAGGTCGACAATAAAATTTCTAGACGATCACAATTAATGGAGATTCTAATCGACTACGACGTTAATTAATAACCCAAACAATGAAAAGGAATTAGCGTGACAACGCTATTACCGGTAAGATTAACTATGTAGTAAGATTTTACGAGATAAAAAAAGAATGCTTCTATCTAGTTCTAAAATGTAAATAATCACACGACCGTTAAATAAATCTAGATTTAGTAAATTAATCCGTAATTATACGACGCTTCGTTAGAAACGACGCCAAGTCCCTCCTACGGGAATTTTTATAATCTTTCCGATGTACTCTATCCTGTTCTGAATTTTGTATAACATTAGATTGCTAATAAAAGATTTAATATATAGAACATATCGATTCAACATGCGCGAGTCACTTGGAGCTACAATAGATGAACATAAATACTTTTAATGAAAGATTTAAGGGATTCCCTTATGAGAAGGTCAAGCGGCAGAACCTGCATTGTTTTTTCTTACTCCTTTTATAGCTTTATATTCCCTGGTGGATCGAGTGCCAGGAGAACCTGCATTAGGAGCTGCGCAAAGCATCTTGTAGTTACATAGATTTGCCGCTAAGTGTCGCAAGTAACCCGAAAGTAAAATTGGTGTATGTCATGGTCTTAAATAGCTTTTTCAAATAAATTGTTTATCGCTTCTCGGCTCTCTGTAGCTAAGGTCAAAGTGTAGTATCTGTTCTTATCAGCTTAATATCTGATACGGTCCCCATTGGAGACCCAGAATATTAAACTGTTTTTTGGAACATGGCGAGAGTGTACTTGGGGCTTGCTCCGACTCTGCCGCGGGTTGTCCTGTGTCTTTGTACTACTACCAGGTACGGCCCAAATTATTTAATTAAAGCATAGATAGAACGAATAAGGTTTATAAGTAATTCTAATTTTTATTTAAACCTGAAAACTTTACTACCTCTTATCACTCGGAAATTTAAGTTCAAACCTTTTAAGTGTTGCCCAGCAATATATATATATATCCTCAAACTCCTTAAACCCACTTGCAATTAAATGCTATATAACTATTAAACTAATCAAACAATTTGTTTATTAACTAGATTTTCTTGTTGGTGCTTTGCAATAACGTGAAGAACGAGTAGGATGTTTTCAAAATCTAGACAGGATGGGTAGGGTTAACGTACCTTTTTGTCACGAATGGATTGTATATAAAATTGAAGTATTATTGTAAAATGACACTTACTCCCATGAACGTACTTAATGATAACGTCAATAGATTTCCAGTAGTTATAGTAAGTGGTCTGCCCGCTCTCACCATAATCAGATACAAAGCCCATTTATATCGTTCGCTCGATTTCCACCAGTTGCCAGAAAAAGCAGCCTGAACGACGCTTTCACTCTGTGAACATAGATAAATAGAAAAGTTCCATGATTCATAAAAATTAAAAGAAGAGAAGATCTTGACCGCGGCCATCTTGAATATCGATTAAAAAAATAATTTTTAAAACATGGGTACAACCGATACCCTTTCCCCAGGTATAACAGCCTGTTACACTACTTTCTTGAAGACATAATTCGTTTCCATGCCAGGAATAGACCAAGATTTTTTATATATCATAGAAGAGAAATACATAAACATCCCAAAGTATGATCAGGTGATGCTGTCATCAACTATGATATTATCAGTTTAAGCAAAAGAATTGATAAAACATACTAAAGATTTACAAGCGAATTACCTGAACCGTGCGAAATATTGATAGCCAAATTGTCAAACAGTTGAAAAGAAACTGGATGCAAATTACAGGGACGATTATCAACTCGATTTCCCTCGTGAAGCGAAATATCGTAATTTCAAAGGGATAAATAAATTTTTTTGTATGTTCTCAAATAAGATAGGCAACGAGACTCACTCAAAAATCTTATCGTTATAGTCGATATATTTTTTTAACTATTCGTAAGAATCATCTTTGTACTTCATTTGAATTTTACCACCAAAAGTGTTAGATTCCTCCACAATGTTATTTCCGATACCCGTAATCGTGTATTTCAATAATTTCAGTTTACAGGAAGCAGTCGCTATTAAAGCGACAAGTATTCATAGCGACGTTATTAATACTAGATTTACGAAACCCGTCATTTGACGGATTTCAAATTTCATGTTAAACCCTTAAATTCCACACTGGGGTGAAATGTAAACTCGCATCGGCTAGTGTGGAATTTAAAGGTGCGTGACAGAGGTGTGCAATTCGAAAATTAAAGTTACAGAAATTATAAGTATTATTTTTCAGCAATTTTTGTTGACGCTGATAATCGACGTCCGTAAATCTACTGTTAAAAAGCATGACTACGGAAAATATAAATTGATAAGTAAATGTTAATTCGAATGCTGGACTTGCCGTGACATTGTAAGGATGTCAGCCGTCTGTTGGTAAATATCTCGCGTGTCCTGATATCAAATTTGTTATCGATACAATAGTAAAGGAAAAAAGTCCCAGGATTACAATGCTTTGCCGAGTTATGTAATAAAACAGTCCATTGTATGTATACCTTGCGATGATTAATTTGAAATTTTCATCTTTTTCAGTAAACACGTCGTTATTTGTGAAATTTAGAAGAAGTTGTATCCGCTCTTGGTACCAGAATATGGTGATAAGCTTTTAAGAAGTGAACTTGACGTACTGAGATTGTTATTCAAATATACTGAATTGTTCAGTCCAAACATATCACCTGAAGTTAACGTCCATATGATTTTTATGGTAAAACCATGTTCAGCTGATACGTTTGAACTGAATAACCGAATATAGCATTTTGTTACTTGGATAAATATTTTTGTAACAAATGCTCAAAGAATATCCCGCAACGCGTCGCCAGAGGGCACCTTAAAATATTATTTTTTAGACAAATCACTATAAAATTACCTATAAATTTATGACGTCATAGGCATCTAAATTATTTTTAAGGAAGGGGTAACCCATTAAAAAATATTTTTGAGACAGGGTAACAGTGTCATCTCTCATTAGGAGAGACAAGACGGCGTTTTCTTTGAACATTTGTTACAAAATCTGTTGTATCTAGCTAGTACGAATGAGTATAGGACTCGTGTGATTGGTGCACTCACTTAACGGCTTGTGTACTAAACTTCACACTCGTGTCTTATACTCATTCGTACTAGACAGATAAAATACTATTTTGTTATAGATTCGTATTTCTTTTGTGTAGTTCATTTAATAAAATTTAATATGTTGTAAAAAAATGTGCGATGGCCGGGAATCGAACCCGGATCAACTGCTTGGAAGGCAACTATGCTGACCATTACACCACCATCGCACGTAGAAAACTTAAGCATATTTAATATATTATAAGGAATCATAAAATAGTTAATTATGAAATTGTCAGGTAATATAGTAAATTATATTTCCATATGTATATTGAACCCTATATATTTTGAAAATTTAATATTTGTCTGTATCGGTCTATCATGCGTATAAACCGCGTTGAAAGTTGGTTATAGCTATTAGTTACTGCATTTTTCTTATTTTTAATTGTATATTTTTCATCTTATGGTAAACCTTATAATTGTGCGCGATGTTTCTTAGAAGTAATTAGTAATAAGAAAAGTAATTTTTTTTAAATCTCCCCAAATCACGATAATATTCACAATTTCGACTAACATGGTGATTCCCAATATATTTATGAAACTGAATAGGCTATAGATTATATAGATCGATCTACATGGATACTGCGACACACATATCGAATTATTGCAAGAGACTTTCAAATGAAAGTTCGCCCCAAATCGTCTTTTATTCCGCGTTTTTGGTTCGTGATGATTTATTGCTACGTTTATACTATTTAATATCGCGAAAGACCTATAAATATCCCTCTCTCAGGATCGCGCTAATTTTATTAAACAATCAGATTTAACTTATCTAAATCGATCGATAAATTTTTTAATTTTCAGATTTATTACATTCAGTTATGGACTTTCTGACATTGCTACAGCTTTTTCTATACTGTGCGTGATTGACTATGAAGCTTTATTAATAAAGTGGAATAATAATTTTTTTTTATATCATTTCCTTAGCAATTTCTTCATTTGTCCTTGAATATCGACAATTGGCATTATCGTTTAATATAATTTCAGGTCATTTCTAGGGTACGGATAACATTAATTTAGAATATTTTTGTGATTTTATCAGTGACGTTATCCTATTTTTTTTTGGAAATAAATTATTCTACAATTTTACGTACCAGCAGTGATATAGAGTTTCCGTACCAACAGTAGACAAACAATTGGTACACCATGCACATTAAGTAACTAAAATTTCCAAAAATTTCACTAGCACCTTTATTGGAATCCTGAAACAATTTGACATAAATAGCAAGAAGCTCAGAGCTTTTGAGAAAGTACAGAAAAGCCCAAGTTAAACTCACTTGACTAATCTGATAGGCAGTTACGCAAATGACCAGGCAACTTTCCAGAAATTGAAGAAAAACTGGTAAATTAAATATGTTCTCGATGTCTTTAGCAAATCTGAAAATGATTTTATATTTAAGAATATCATTATATCCTTTTTCACTTTATTTCTATTCCATATATACTTACTGAATAATTGTCATATGATCTTCGACGCACTTAACCAGTCGTTTATAAATCAAGTCGTCATTTTCCTTATTTTTCAATGAATTCGATAAATCATTTTTTATATTTTCAGCATTGAGTACATCGTCTCCAATACTTTGTAGATTACAATTTAAAATTACAAATTGACAACATACGACAGACATGAAACCGACAGTCAAATGATCCAGGGCTAAGTTATGAAAGGCACATACGTGAAGTATAATTATTTCATAGACACTGGTCAGTTCAAAGGCAGGTGATTTTAATGGATCATATGGAAACCATCCATCGCTAGGCAATCTTCTGTTAATTTTATCTAAAAAAGAATACAAAAATGTATACGCATTAAAGCAATGCTAAAATAAAAAGTTAAGTCACGAAACCAGTAATTGATAAAAATAACATATTACCATTGTTAACGCTAAACAAGGATATAATTGACCATCCAGTAATAGCTCCCATTCCAAACAAGACATTAATCGCATAATGAAATAATCCAAGCCAAGAAAAATACGTTACAATCCTTTCATATTTATCCGTTTCTTTCGAGAATTGGCCAGTTTCTACATATCCCAACAGATGGCGTATCTGCTTACGCTTACGAATTAAATTCTGTATCTAGATCCAACAACCATAATTCCTTATCATAAAGGTATTCTGGTAAAATATATTGATAATATAATAATTAAAATAAAAATAAAACAAGACAGCAAACCTTAGAAACGTGAACGACGTTTGTGAATAAGAGAAGCGAGATAGATGTCAATTTGTTAAAGTCACGTATATAAACGATCACGTAAATAAGTTCGGCAAGTAAAATAGCGCCGATTGTCAGTGAGAAACTAAAGAACGTATAGATAGCATAAAATCGTTGATTTTTATTAAGCGACGGCCAATATCCAAAATATTTATTAACGAGTAACGTAAGCTTGACATTATAATAGGACGATATTTTCGGTAGCTTGTGACTGGAGAAAGATGTAATATCCATGATGGTACTTTTTGGCGCGTACTTTTAAATATACGTGAAAATATCACAAACTGGTTCGGTAGCGTCAAAGTTTCTTTCTTTTATCACGTATTGTCATGAAATATTAACGTCAAAGTTCAAACGAGAATTGAGTACAACTTGTCCAAATGATAGAGTCGAGTCGGACCAGATATACAATTCGAGAAGATAACACGATAGGTTAAACAGAAAAGTTCGAAACTTGTTTGTTTGATAAAAACAAAGCCAGGGACACTTTAGTACATAACCACAAATTTCTATAAACATAATAGAACGATTATCGACAGTGACATAGATGGGAGCATTAATTTCTTTCCGAAAAGTCAAATAACACAAAAGAGATTCATCAATTTTGTAGCACGATACGAACTGTATATACCGAGTTTTATCGACCTTAATTATCCAATTAAGTTATGCAATACGTATGAACAAACGTATCCTTTGCAGTCTCATACCGGGTGAACATTTTCTTATATAAACTTTTCTACAATAACAGCGTGAAGTTGATCTAGATATTTCCAATATAATATAAAAAATATTAAGTGAAAGTACATTACATATCTGAATAATCGGAATTCAATAATCATTGCTTCTGATGCATTTCGATTATGCTGTCGCTTATCAATTATCATACCGTTCGTATTAATCTTATCAATGCTAGAAATTAATGGTAACCTAACAAATTGCAGCATGGACACATATCTAATTGGTTCCTACAGTAGATACGTAGTTGTCATTAAGCAAGAACTTGAAAGATCCACAAGTCGTATTGCCAGTGATAAATTGGATTTTTGAAAGCTATAGTAGATAAGGTGAGATTGTGCAAGACGAAAAATCAGAACGTACTGGTTATCTTATTTCAGCAAAGCCATACAGCCTGTATACGTAAGAGCAAAGTGGTGGGATGTAGATGTGATGTAGCGGGATGTTATGACTGGACGTGCGACACGTATTCAGTTATGGACGGGACGTTGGGAGGTTAAGGATAACATACGTCTATTCACGGAGCATCGTTCGTTCAATACTGTTTATTTGTTCGTAGATTCCTAAAGTTTGATCTCTTCGTTCGTGTAACTCGAAGTCAGTTGCTTCAGTTACGATTGTTGAGTGTTCTCGATTGTTTATTGTTTGTTGTGACCTTTGCGAAAACTCCAATGGCTCCCACTCCTTATATTTTGTGCAAGGATATACCTGATATTGAGGTAACTACAATTGTTATGAACAATTATGATTATGCATTTAGTAAAGTCACTTTATGGTTAATTCTTTTTATTTAATGAATGCGTTATCTAAAAAACAATCTTTGGTCAGTGGGTACGGCATATGTATGTACAGTTTAAATAAAGACGTAGTAGAGTTTAGAAACGTTCATCGTCAAGTGACTGAATGATCAGGCTGTACTGAGTTAATGTTGATCAAATAAATAGGTATCGATATTCAATTTATTCGACAACATTCTTTATATGGATTATTTGTTATTTATGTTTTTCGTTTACTGAATTTTGCTTAATGTCTATGAGCAATTAAATTAGGAATAGGTATAAAATGTATATTAAGTTCTTAGTGTCATAGAATTATTTTTAAATGTTAATTAGAATGACCGTTTCAATAAATAGACACAGGGTAATGCATGCATGTAATCTTCGTCGATAAGGAGAATATTGACAATTTTAGAAATCGCATTTTCAGAATCTTTTGAACATCAATCCCAAATTAAAGCCGTATACCAATCTGGTGCCTTCGGCAGAAACTAAAAGGAATAAGCAGCACTGGAAGAGGAACGCTGGTAAACATTGTGACGTAAGACGATTATGATAAAAATAATAGAGTGATATCTCGGAATTTTTGTTGGTGTTGCAACTATTTATTATTTGTCAATTTGCAGTCGTGTGGACCGTTGAAGAATAATTTCGATGATATAAAACCCACGACTCTGAGTGAACGTGGCGCCTTGACCGAAGCGGCGCGCTGTTTGAAATGTGCAGATGCGCCTTGTCAAAAATCCTGCCCGACCCAATTGGACATTAAGAGCTTTATTACCTCGATTTCGAATAAAAATTATTATGGAGCAGCAAAGGCAATTCTTTCGGACAATCCATTGGGTCTCACGTGTGGCATGGTTTGTCCCACGAGTGATCTGTGCGTTGGGGGATGCAATCTTGCTGCTGTTGAAGAAGGACCTATTAACATTGGAGGATTACAGCAATTCGCCACGAACGTGAGAACTTGCAATTTCCTTTTAAGTAAATATAAATATGAAACGATTATAGAATAAGCTTTCTTTAGTTAGATTTTCTTAAGGTATAGTTTAACAATTTTAGAAACTCATGTGGTTCTAGATTTTCAAGCAGATGAGAATACCTCAGACAAGAATTCTTGGACAAAACGTACCTCATGCGGATACGAAAATTGCTTTAATTGGGTGTGGACCAGCTTCTTTATCTTGTGCTACATTCTTGGCTCGCCTTGGCTACGATAATATCACGATTTTCGAAAAGGAACACTATTTTGGTGGTTTAAGCTCTGCGGAAATACCTCAGTATCGTCTTCCGTATGACGTAGTCAATTTTGAAGTTGATCTTGTTAAAGATTTAGGGGTGAAGATTGAATTTGGTAGAGAATTATCTACTAGGGATTTGACTGTTCAGGTGAGATGCTTAAAATTATGATTTTTAAACTGATTAAATAATGACTTTAATTGTTAATTATTCTTGTCCGCAGGGACTTAAGGACTTTGGATACAAAGTTGTCTTTCTTGGAATTGGCCTTCCAGAACCTAAGTTGATCCCTATCTTCAAATCCTTAACCCAAGAAATGGGCTTCTATACATCAAAATTTTTTCTACCAGCTGTTTCAAAAGGTAGTAAACCAGAAATGTGCCCTTGCAAAAGTGCAGCTCTACCCAATCTTTACGGTACCGTAATCGTCCTGGGTGCTGGGGATACAGCCTTTGATTGCGCCACTTCAGCATTGAGATGTGGTGCTAAAAAAGTTTTTGTTGTTTTTCGAAAAGGATTCACTAATATTCGAGCAGTTCCCGAAGAGGTAAGATTTGAAAGCTTAAAAAAATCTGGTCTAACTTCATTTGTAATATATTGCGCGACCAAATTTTTCAATTCAATAATCCTTTTTTGTCATATCATATTGACAACAAACTTCTGATAGATGGAATTGGCACGGGATGAAAAATGCGAGTTTGTTCCATTCCAATCTCCAAAGGAAGTCATTGTTCGGAACAATAAGATAGTGGCTATCGAGTTTTATCGCACCGAACAGAATGAAGATGGCGAATGGATCGAGGATGAAGACCAAGTTGTGAGACTAAAGGCTGATTTTATTATTTCAGCTTTTGGATCTGGTCTATACAATTCTGAAGGTATTTTAAAATTATTCTGTGCATTATAAATTCATATCTATAGATATAATTGCAGTGGTGTAATTCCCTTTGCAGTTAAAACCGCAATGGCTCCAGTTAAATTGAACAAATGGGGTCTACCGGAAGTTGACGTGAATACAATGAAGACATCAGAACCAGGAGTATTTTGCGGTGGCGATTTAGCTGGAGTTGCGCAAACAACTGTTGAATCAGTGAACGATGGGAAAACGGCTGCTTGGTATATTCATAAATACATACAGGTACATAATTTCGTTTTTCAATAACAAAAATCATCAAACACCTAACATTATTAATGTACATAAAATCAAATTATTATTTTCTATCATTCGAAGGAATCTCTTGGCTTATCGGTTCCCAACGAGCCGTGTTTACCAAAATTCCACAGTCCTATTGATGATGTTGATTTAAGTATCGAAGTCTGTGGACTTAAATTTGAAAATCCTTTTGGCCTTGCTTCTGCACCTCCCTGTACCACCAGTGCAATGATTCGGAGAGCTTTCGAAGCAGGCTGGGGCTTTGCTGTAACAAAAACTTTTTCTTTGGACAAAGTATGAGCTCAGTTAGTCTGTAATTTCAATTGGAATCTATTTTTTAATATACATTTCTTACAGGATCTAGTAACGAATGTTTCTCCACGTATAGTGAAAGGCACCACGTCACGGCATCATTACGGCCCTGAACAGGGTAGTTTTCTTAATATTGAATTAATATCTGAAAAAACTGCAGCATACTGGTGCCAGAGCGTAACTGAATTGAAGAAGGACTTTCCCACAAAGGTAATATCTTCCTTTATTTGTTTCATATATTTATCTTTATTTTAATCATAATTAATTTTATTAATAAATAAATCAATGATTTTTTAAATTTTACATCTACGACTTATAATATTACTAACTATTCAGTAATAAAATTATTTTGTTTATCATAGATAATTATTGCGAGTATCATGTGCACTTATAATGCAGCCGACTGGACCGAATTGGCACAGATGGCAGCATCGGCCGGTGCTGACGCACTTGAATTGAACTTATCCTGTCCTCACGGAATGGGAGAGTCTGGGATGGGATTAGCATGTGGTCAAGTGCGTAAAATTGAAATTACTCACCATGTTTTACGGGTTAATAAATGAATTTGATATAAACGCTTCTTTTATATATATTACTTGTTGCTTTACAGGATCCAGAATTGGTGAGGAACATTTCAAGATGGGTACGAGCAGCTGTGAATATTCCATTCTTTGTAAAATTGACACCAAATATTACTGATATCGTTTCCATAGCAAAGGCAGCTTATGAAGGTAATTATTAGCTATGAAGAAAAATTTACTTTCTTTTGTTTAAGTAATTACTTGATTTTTATCCTTTTGTTAGACATAATATCAGTGATGTAATTTACAGGTCAAGCCGATGGCGTGTCGGCAATTAACACTGTGCAAGGTTTAATGGGACTGCATGCCGATGGAACACCATGGCCAGCAGTTGGCACCGCCAAGGCAACGACTTATGGTGGAATGTCCGGAAATGCAACAAGACCGCAGGCACTTAAAGCCATTTCCTCGATAGCCAATAAAATACCAGGTTTTCCAATTCTTGGTATTGGCGGCATTGACTCGGCAGATGTCACATTGCAATTTTTGCAATGCGGTGCATCCGTCGTGCAGGTTGAACAATAATTTGTACATTCTAAATTTGCATAACATTACATTCGACGGAATGCAAAATTAACATTGTATGTCGTAAACGTGAACAAGACATTTTTTGTGGATAAAAATAATTTTTATCTTTCCACAGGTTGGAAGTGCAATACAAAATCAAGATTTTACTCTGATAGAGGATTACACGACTGGCTTAAAAACTTTATTATACCTAAAGAGCTTGGGCCAGGTTAAAGACTGGGATGGTCAGAGTCCGCCAACTTTCAAACATCAAAAAGGAAAACCAATAGTCAACCTTCAACATGCTCTGGGAAAGGTAAATGTGAATAAATTATGACGTTAAATATACTTAGCTAATACAATTCTGTAATTTAATTAGAACGTACCTTACTTCGGGGAGTATCAAAAACTTCGTGAAGAAAAAATAGCTGAACTGAAAGCTCAAACGGATCTGTTGGCTGTAAAATCAACAGTCACTAGACCAACACCCCAGCCCGTTGCCCCGATTCCTACCTTATCGGCCGTGATTGGAAAAGCTTTGCCACACATAGGATCATACAAGCAGCTAGATAACAAGGAACAAGTTGTTGCACTTATTGACGATGTAGGTATCCGATTAGAAGAATAATAGAAAATTTATTCCGATATGGATCAAATCATAAATGATCACGTAATGTTTCAATGTGATAATGAATTTTATTTGAATTATTCATTGATTCAATATTCCAGGATATGTGCATTAATTGTGGTAAATGCTATATGGCTTGTGCCGATTCTGGGTATCAAGCGATTACTTTTAATGCCGAGACACACATACCAGAAGTGACTAGCGACTGTACTGGATGCACACTTTGTTTATCAGTTTGTCCCATTATTGATTGCATAACGTAAGTTTTTAAATTTGATATTGACTTAGTTATTCCCGATTGACGAATGTAATTCTAATGTCTAATGCTTTATTTCCACAATTTTTAGAATGGTTCCAAAAACGATACCACATGTAATTAAAAGAGGAATTCCGCCGAAGGGATTGAATGATTTACCAGTAGATTTACAATGAGAGGAAATAACTTTTATTATAATAACTTTTATTGGAGTCGGAGCTCTAATTACAATAAATAAATTCATTTTATCAAAGAATTATTTTTTATTACACGGTTTCCGTGCTTATATCGTTCTTTCATTGTTTCTCAGGGACCGCAACCGTAACGAAAATCCAAATGGATAACTGATAATAACCAAAAAAATAAAGAACCGAAATTTCATAAATGTTATACCTAGAACCCTAACGGAAACCTGAAATTGCTACAGTGTAAAACCGATACGTATTTTATTAACAATAGCAAGGATGAGTAGGGAGATAGTCAATGGGCCAATTTTCTTGAAACCAATTTTATTCTGACGTTGAATAAATGGAAATTGAATTGAAATTGTAAAATTTCAAAAATAAATATTAATAAATTGAGTGTTTGGAATAGTAAAATAATTCAATAAATTAATAAAATTATACATTAACACTTGAAAATCAGAAATTCTGGCCAAAAATATTTAGAAGTATTGAACGTTGCCCGAAATTGTGTGTGCGCAAATCCGTCGCGCAAAACTCGGCGAGTTGGAGGAAACTGATGAGTGGGGGGAGCAGTTAAAGCAGGTCCGGACTCGGAGCGCTCATTCTTCCTCGAGCTGGTCTATTGTAAGCATCCCTATTATCCATTCCCAACCTTTTTTTCCTTCTATATTTATTTCTATTCTACTTTCTTTCCTTTCTTATTTATCAGTTTCCTTATTTCTTCTCTACTTTTATACCTCTATTCCTTACTTTTCTACTACATCACTTCTGTATTTTTATCTTCCTGTCTATCTTCTCATTTCATTCCGTACCATCTCACTTTCCATTGTGCTTATATTACTTGTCCTATTCCTTTGGTCGGGTCAAGCATATTTAATCGAGTAGTTATATAAGAGTAGTCGCCCTGTTATAGTAGCTACACGTATAGTTCATGGTGTCAGGGTTTGCCCTTCCGCTTCATCCGCTGAGCTTGCTCAGTGGGTCGGGCCCAAGTTGTGGCCGCAACAGGAACTTCTGGGTCTCCCGACGGGGGCCTTGAGCCCCCTTTGGGTACGCTATGGTCATGGTTTTTCGTATAGTGAATCTAATCAGAGTGTCTACCTTCCGCGTCTTTAGTATAATTTGTTCGCTTTGCTAAAAACGCTCCAACATGTTGTTGACCCTTGAGCACTCATGTGGGTAGAGATAATCCTATGTGCCGAGGGGGAGATCATGCTTGGTAGTCTTTTGGCTCTGGGTACAGTCCTGCCTGTGCTTGTGCTCTTGGGTCTGCTTCACTTGGAGTAGGTGCGGGTACTATTGAGCACCTGCTAGTCTAAAGTTATCCTCTATTGGAAACATTTTTCGCGGGGATCAATGGCTGACGGGGTCCGCTGCCGGCGGCGGACACGGTCTCTTACGCTTATCTCACTGAGCTTGCTCGGTGGGTAGGTAGCATCAAATATCGTCCTTCGGGACGTCCTGGCGGTGCTGGCAAGGGCGTCGTCGCGTGCTACGCTCGTGATCTTTGGTTGCGGTGAATCCTTGACTAGGGGTAGACCTTTCGCGTTTAACTTACCTTTTGCGTCTTTCTTGTCGCTCGACTACATTTCCCTCCTTTAATAAGGTTTCTTCCCCTCTACTTCTGTACGTCACTGCCGCAGGACCTGAGGGTTTTTCCTCAATTCAAAAAAAAACACGGTTGGGCCTCGAAGGGGTCGTAGCTCTCTTCTGGAGAGGTAGGACCCTACGGAAATGGGCGGGGTGGGGCCCATTCCGTTGACTTTTCCTTTATCTTTCATTCTGCTTTTTTTTACTATCATTCTTTCACTCCTCATCCTTTCTCCGTTTCAACCAAATATGTACTTACGTTTTCTTCTTTCATATCATCTCTTCGAAATCTTTTTACCTTTTCTTTATACTGCCTTTCTCATACATTGATATCTTCCTATTCTTTCCTTTATCTTCATTCTCCTCTTTCCTTCTTTTTACTTTCTCATCACATACAAAGTATGTAAGAAAGTATTGCAATCCAAAAAAAAATTGACTCCAAGATTTTGATGGAAATACATGTTTTGAGGAATTCTAGATTCTAGATTCCAAAAAAAAAACATTAAGTTTTCGTTGCGACCACGACAGTAGCAGCTTTTTTAGCAGTAGCTTTCAGTACTCCTCAACTGTTTACCAAATCTTTTCTTTTCTTACGTCCTTCCTTCCGACTTTATTCCAACTCCTATTTTAACCAATGTGGGTACTAATAAATATACACTAATCGTTATACGTAGTAACATTTTATTCGTATCGATTGATTACAATTTATTTACATCTCCTGTCGACTGGTATTTTTCGTTAGTTCTGAATGCTTCCGTCAAATGGCGCTGTCTTGACTAGTCCTAGTTCCGAAAAAATCCGTTAGAGGGCGTGGAACATATATACTCCAAAAATCATCTTCTACCAGAGATGAGTAAGGAGATTGCCAATGAGCCGATTTTGACCTGCAATAAGTGTTACATTTCAACTTTTTAAATTTTATTTCTGTACTAATCGTTTGGTGGTGATTGGTAGTCTAATTAGAAGGTTTGATAGTCAATAGTTTTTCTGGAATGTTAAAAATAAATTTTAACGAAAAGTTAACCGAACATATTTTGTTTATTAACCAATTTTGTTCGATAAGGGGGTAAATCAATGCGAAATCGTTTGGTGGTTACGAATAAATTTGTTACAAGTTTTGGTAGTCATTGATTCTGCCAAAAACTTTAAAAAACGGTAAGCGCAATAGTAGCGGAGGTAGGTCACACGATGGCAATGAGTTGGCCGGAAAAATATTAATTTTTTAAGTAAGAACATTCAGTGAGGTATTAATCAACGTACAATCGTTTGATAGTTACAAATAAACAAGTTAAAAGATTTAGTGGTCATTAGTTCTACCCAAAATTGTAAAAAATTATTAGGGCAATGTTAGGGGCTTGGGACATTGGGTATGTTCCGAAATCAATTTCAGTTTCAGACAGTACCACCATTAATGCACTGTGACTATAAAATGCCAGTTACTGAAACTTACACTAGACAGTAAGTATAGGAGACTGGCTCGTGGAAGAATGAACGTTCTAAGTCCGAACAGTACCTTACGTGGTCCCCTTAACTCCCCCTACTCAGAGTCCTGCGCGATAAATCTGCGCACCGATAAACATTTCAAATTTCAAGAGTACTAATTATAAGTGTTCTTCGTCGTGGTTCTTAATTTCTGAGTGTTAATATATGAATATCAAAAATTAATTATTTTATTATTTAGCTAATTGAGTTTCTTAATATATTCAATTTCAGCTTGATTCATTTTCAAAATTTTACAAAGTTTAAAATTAACATTAATCTACTCCGTACATTGTACAAGATTTTTAATTTAGCTTTAATTTGATTCAAGTGAGATGAAGAGGATTTACCTGAATCTATGGAATTTCAGTATATGCATTGTCCGCTTTACCATCCGTCACATTCTCCCTTAGAAATTTGGATTGTCAAACCATTGCCAAGTTTTATTTTGATTTAAATCCAAATCATACTCGAGGCATTTATTGTCGTAGGGTCTGTTTCTAAAATTTCAAAAAAGATTACAAAGTTACAAAAATCCATTCGTTTAACGTTTACACATCATTATCATTTTTAAGACTAATGGCCAATTTCTTCACCTTCGGATAAAATTTAACTTCCGGATAAATCCCCAGATAACCAATCATTTTCAAGTTTTAGAAGTTTATCCGCAGGATAAATTTTATCCGAAGGTGAAGAAATTGGTCATAAGGGCCATTCTACAATGCAACGGAATACGTATCGCGGAACGTATAAGCGGAGCGATATTCAACTTTATATTTCCCTAATTCCATTGCATCCTCCAATCAAAAAGAAGAAAATCGTTTTTAAAACCGAGCAGGGCAATTGTTTTTTTCATGTAAGCCGTTATAGGTTACGGAACGGGGCATACTCGATGCTGCTCATCACGTTCCGTACTCCGTAGCTCATTACGTATTCACGTAAAAAAACAATTGCCCCGCCAATATTTTCATGCGTGAAATGTCATTACATGTCACCTGTCATTACCAACTCTATAGACGAGATCATTATCAATATCGTTAGAGAAATCAAATTTCTCTACGATAAAAGTCATCGTGACATTAAAAATGAAGTAACGACGTACTTATACATATGAATAAACGCATACACATTTTTTTTAATATTTATATATTGACAGATAATGACAGGTGACAGGTAATGACATTTCACGCATTAAAATATTGGTGGGGCAATTGTTTTTTTACGTGAACACGTAATGAGCTACGGAGTAAGGAACGTGATGAGCAGCATCGAGCATGCCTCGTTCCGTAATCTGTAACGGCTTACGTGAAAAAAACAATTGCCCTGCTCGGTTTTAAAAATGATTTTCTCCTTCTTGATTGGAGGATCCAATGGAATTAGGGAAATATAAAGTTTGATATCGCTCCGCTTATAGGTTCCGCGATACGTATTCCGTTGCATTGTAGAATGGCCTTAAGTAAGTACTTAACGTAATTAAGCATCTTTTTTTATTTACATTTGTATCCGTTACCTTGCATATTTATTACACCCAATAATGGGATAGTCATTCTTGAAGCATTGTGGCCTCAGGAGATTGAAGTAAGTAAGACCAATCTTTTGTGATATAATGGTATTCGCATTTTTCAAGCATTTATAAAAAGCTTCATCGCAGTCACATAATAATCTGAAAAAAGATAAGTAATGATAATTAAAATTTATAATTATTATCAAGTCAAATATTCACTTTCTCAACCTCTCGCAGTCATAGTCAATGAAATCAAGTAATTGTGGCTCACTTCGATTCTCATTTAATGTGCAAAGTCATTAATTGACCATCGGACTCCAATGAATATGCAATAATATACATCTATTAATTCTACATAAATCACTAAAATTACATTAATACTCTATCAAGGTCAACATCTCTCAATAATATATACACCTTGACCTTTAACTTCTCCTCTATAATTAAGGCAACTAGGCTGTCGCTCTACTTAGCATTCTCATTAAAGATTTGATCAGCTAAAGTATCAATAACTTTTACAATCTCTTTGAGAACATATTGACCAATGAAAAAATATTACTCAATCAAAGAACCTCAGTATTGATATAAAAGTTCCAAAATATGTACATCACAACTAAATAGCATTTTGCTTTAATATAATTAATCACATTTTAAATAATTTTCTTATAGTCTCTTGCAACAGACTACAATTTTAATTGTATTAACCATACCAAAAGTTTATATACAAATTAGGCTTAGCTTGATAAATGATATGAAATGAATATTTAGATTAACATATCTTGCACGGGCACTTTGTGCCAAAGTCTCACCGTGCAGCAGGCGATTTTTTACAGTTCGGACGCAAAATTCCTTCTGCATAAAATAGCTGTAGTTTTTAAACATTAAGTTTTTTAATAAAACTTTTAGTTTAATAGTAAGTTTAATAATTCGTGAAAAATGACTTTAGTCGCTTCCCGCTTAAGACATGTTAAGATTACCTTGTAAATATTCCATTGTTTTTCAGTCTATACTTCTCGTTACCAGCATTAATAGTGTTTGAACAACTGTCATGATCCCTACAACAGGAGTCAGTGTATTTAAAGAGACCAATGTCATCTTCGTTCTTGGCCTTGTCTCCAGCTCCGCACCAACGTGTACCTGAAGGACAATATGAATATTTGATTTTGCATTTATACGACGATTCAGTGCAGTAAAAAATTAAACCTGGAGTGGCTACTGTCGTCAGAATGTAATGATGGACGATTTTAACCACTCGGGATACGAACAGAAGCATACGCAATCGTCGATTTGGTAATAAAACCCGTCGAAATCTGCGCCGACTACATTCATCATGGCACTACGATCACGGGGATCATTATGAATTATGACTTTTGTTATTGCGGCTATAACCATACAGTTCGCTTGGTAAATATTACAATGATGAAAGCTGCCAGGTTGACTCGTAGGAGACGAATAAAATTTAACGATAAGTCAAACGACCGAAGAGTTTACGACCATCTTGGATTTTTGAATTGAAATACTTTATATTCACGCGTCAATGACTATACGATATTTTTGCTTGCTTACTCGTAGCATGTTTTAATTGTTTTAATTACATACATATATACTGCAATACATATTAATACTGTTTCGTAAATTTGAATAATTTTAAAAATGCATCTTCATTTGTCTCATTGATAGAACAGTGATGCTGTGACACACTGATAATTAATTGCAGTCTGGATATTAAATTGAAAAAACAATAACAGGCAATTATAAATGTAAAATTAGACACATTGTAAAATAGTGCTTTTTCGTTTTCTTATTAAATCCTCAAACCTTAATTTTATTCCCCAATCTAATACTTGAATGAAAAGTTAGACGTGTCATAGAGAAAAAATATTTATTTATATTATTTTAACGGTCGGCCAGCTTGACAATAATAATGGAGAATACCATCGAATATGCATATACGTCACTGCAGTTGTAATTGCGTTCGCCTATACGAATGAAAAGTGTCCCCCACGTTTCCCATTAATTAATTTTTAGTAGGTTTACGCAATGCAATTTGGCCACGATTCGTCGAACAATAACTACAATTCAGAAACTAAATTGCAAATTGATTAAGCGATAATTTTATGAATCGGCGCAACTGTTCCTTCTAATCGCATTTACATACTTCGCAATTGACATCTATATCGGCCATTTTACAATCGTACAGTATTATCAGATTATCGTCAATCACATTTACTATTAAAATCATTGAAGATCTTTGTGCGAAATTCTTATGGATAATAAAATTCCTAACGCTTCTGATTAAAAAAAAAACAACATATTTCACAATCAAGTGCCAAAAATTGTGACCAAAAAAATTTTCATCAACCAGAACTGGGCAATTATTCTGACGCACGGTAAAATTATTTTCACGTGTCGTTAATCGGTTTTAAGTTATGTTCGTTATGCATTGTAGAACCCACGTATAACGGTAATTGCAATACGACTATTTTCCCACTTACCGCACGACCACTTATTAAATCTCCAAAGTTGGTATTAATTATAACTGAAAAATATTCAGATTATAAATTTCATATATTGTATAATATAATTGTAACATCGCAATCAGCTAGAGGAACGTAATTGGCGTGTAACTTAATATAATAATCATATATATATATATATATATAATATAGGAACATAGTATGCAGATGGGTACAACCCTTACTCTTCACCCTCGGTCCCAAGGGATGATACCCACCCACGAGGCGATATGTCAACTGAGGGAATCTCAAATAACAGAAACAACCCCAACTAAGAATCGTATTGGCCTATGTATGATAGCACAGTCCCTACTTATACAAACACATAATATTGATTGCTACCCTTATGACATTAGGGACCAGAGAGATCAAAGAAACCTAGAGAAACCATAGACAATGATCACAGGACCGAATGATCATAACTCATAGAACTGAAACCATAACTTAAAGTAATTTGAATTTTGGAACGATGATAGTAGTACTTAAAAATTTTAGAGCCCCTAAATCAAGTAAGTACAAAGTGTCGTCTGACCGAATAAAATCCAGTGAAGATCCATGTATGGAATAGTAAATTAAGGGTGGTCCTGTTACAAGTGAAGAGAAGTATGTATCTCTAGAGCCCAAGTGTATAATAAATGTATGAAAATTATGCTAAAATCAAAATCCAACCCCTAGTGCTTTCCAGTCCGGCGAGTCCTAAGGGTTGGTACACATGACGCAGCATGCGAAGGATGGTCCTTCAAAACTAGCGAGATATACCGGACCATCAAATTCGACACCTGTGCTCACGAGGAAAGACCACCCCTCCCAGCCCCCAAAAGACTGACACTACTATTACCGGAAATTGACGAGTATCTACCGAAGGATGGTGTTTCCGGGTTGCGTAAGGGTGCCACAAATCAAGTTGAAACTTCTCGCCGTCCTCCATCCCACTTTCGCTAGCCCTCTTTAACCCGGTGGCTAATTCCCGCGATAACGCACGCACCCCCTGACTATTTGTAAGGGTTAAATGCGATTAAGAATTCATCGGTCGACCACCTCGCCATAGGTGGAAGGAGTTTGCGCATGCGCAGTACGTCATTACGTATCAATACGCGCTACTGCGTGACTGTATACCTGTGCAGTAAAGTAGAGCGAGTCGAAGCAGGGAGGGAGAGAGGTGGCGGGGAGGGGGGCGGAGGGGGGGTATACAAGAGGAAGGGAAGCACATTCAGTTTCCGCAGCGATTATTTTCAATTCCCAGCGACATCCGGTTGATGTATTGTTTCGCGCGGGATGCGCGGGAATTACGAAATGGGTCAAGCGTCGACGGTGGCGCTGCCGTTCAGCCGTTTGTGAACTACCGATTTCGTAGGCTTGATTTGTGTTATCGCGCGTCACTGGAAATTCCATCGTGAATGCTTTTTTCATTCTGCCCATGTACAATATACATATATACACGGACATAGACTAACGTTTTACCCCTTCGTTATACGGTTACCCTTTCCTACCCCTCGCCCATGCAATTCCAGACGACCGAACATTTCTCTAATTCTCACTGCGAAACGCACTTGTACGGATCACTGCGTGTTTTTCCTCAGTTTACGTTGGTCGTTGATGTTTCCGTTTTTTCCTATTTTTGTTTGAAACGTAATTAAACGTCCGCAACGCATTGCTCTTCGAAGGAGAAAGCGCTTAGAGGCGTATGAATATAAAAAATCCTGGAAGAGGGGTTGAATGTTTGACACTGCGCAGTCAGTTGGTTTAGCGAAGGCTTCAAAGTGCTGCTAGCTAAGTTATGAATGGTACCAGGCCGGCTTTTCGTCTGAGGAACAGAGAAAAGATGAAAGCGAAAGCATATGAGAAAAGGGGTTAAACGAGGAAAGAAAAAGAGAGAGAGAGGATAAAACTCAACCAGAAGAATTTGAGTGGAATGATGCGTACATTGGAAAATGACTTCAAGATTTTTCTCAATTTTTCATGAAATCCTCATTAACCTTACAGCATTGGAATTAAATATGCTGTTTATTTCCTATACGAACTGATCCAACTTAATGGGTATGCTTGTAATTTATTCTTCTGTTCTAGAAAGCATATAAGAAAAATGAAAATTTTTAGAAAAGGGAATAAATTTTATTTTAACTCACCTGGATATATTGCGCGTATACTGTCCTTAAATCTATTCAAAATGTCGCCGAATCCTTGCTTGGCTGATCTCTGGATAGGCAGTAATAAATTCTGAATGGGTCGTGGTAGGCCAAGTATGACACGTTCAATTTTACTTCGAACCTCCTTGTCCGTGCGATTGCTCGAACTGAAGGGGATGCTGAGTTTCTGGAGGAACCTCTCTATAAGCGAAACATACGTTGGAACGAGATCGATACTATTATCGATATAGTCACTCTCCGTGTAATCCTCGACCAAAGTTTCTTCCGTTAGGCAGTCGCCAAATTTCAAAAGAAACAGGAAACCCAATAAAACGCCTTGACGCATCGTGATAACCTGAAATGCGAATAAATACATTAGCCGATCTGCGGTCTTGTAACCTGTGTGCAGTTAGCCCAGCACTTTCCGAATTTTCTAATTTTGAACATTGTGCTGAATTCTGCTGAATTGTGCTACATTTGTGCTAACTTGTGACGTTAACCCGAAGTCGATAACTTTAACAGTTTCCGAAAAAATTGAAAAATTGTTGTGGTAATTCTTCGCCTGTGCTACTCCATAAAAGCCGTGAAAATCAGAATTTCGAAAAACTAAATGTTGTGCTGTGTTGTGCTAGGCGAGCACAACAAGTTTTCCTCATGGCAAAACCTTCGCAAAGCAATATTTGTCAATGTTCCATACACGGTACCTGTATCCATTGAATCAAAAGTAAAAGAAGGCTAAATTTTGAAAAAACAGCAGTGTGCTATGTTGTGCTAAGCGAGCTTTATTTGAAGAAAGGGCAAAATTGGCAATAATCACTAAAAAATAGACAAAATCAAAGGAAATTTACATTATTATTTAACCTCGCTCAAATTGATCTAAATAAAAAATTGAAGGGTTGTTCTGAGAAGGTTTTGCCATAAGGGAAACTTGTTGTGCTCGCGTAGCACAAGACAGCACAACAGTTAGTTTTTCAAAAATCTGGTTTTCATAGTTTCGGAGTAATGCAAAAATGCAACCCTCACAGAATACCGTGAAGGGTTGCTCTGAGAAGGTTTTGCCATAAGGAAAACACAGCACAACATTTAGTTTTTTGAAATTCTGATTTTCACGGCTTTTATGGAGTAGCACAAGCGAAGAATTACCACAACAATTTTTCAATTTTTTCGAAAACGGTGAAAGTTATCGACTTTGGATTAACGGCACAAGTTAGCACAAATCTAGCACAATTCAGCACGATTTTCGAAATTGGAAAATTCGAAAAGTGCTGGGCTAACTTCACACAGGTGGTCTTGTAATATATCAATTAATAAGAAACTTATTATAATAATCTCATAGGAGCGCGATAACATGAATAAATTTCTCATACAAATAAAAATATTGTAAATTCCTTTTTCTCACAAAATTAATCAGTTCAATTATTTTGCACTACTGTATTATCTGTATGTTATTTGACAAAGCGTTATTTCTGATACTGTCTCTTCCGCTGCTTAATGTGAAACTTGTAAAAATTTTTAATACGTATTTAGATGTGGAATTGTGAATCAAAGAGTGAAAATTACGAAATCGACTTTTTTTTGGGCATGACTGTACGAAATCAGGAAGTTGTATTATAATATGCATCCGTCATTGCGAAAAGTCCCTATATAAATGCGTAATGATTTAAGCCCATTTGTACTGGTATTGCAAAAAATTATTAATAAATCCGTTTTATAAATTCAAATCATCCTTTTATGGTACTATGGTACTACCGTATGTGTACGATAACACTGAATATTATCATCTCAATCTTTGGGTGAATTATTTCATGCATACATGTATATATGTAGGATGCAGTAAAAAAATAACAGTAATAATCCAAATTCTAAATTGCATTTCATTCTATGCAATACTGATCAGCAGATCAAATTCACGTGTGTATCAACATAACTCGGAAGTCGAAAGTGACAGATCGTTCAATGTAATCGTAGGTGTGGATATTATCTGTAATAAAAGAATAATGAGAAAAAAGTCATTAAAATTGATTTGATGACCACCCACCCAATATGCCACGTAATTATTATACTGTACGGCAAAAACAAAACTATATTAGTTTCAATGCACGATATCAACGTGATTTTGATTATATTTATTCATTTGATTTTAAAGATTTGACAAGTTTTTGAATAATCCCGTCGCGTCGCGTCATAAATCTGAATTCGTATTTAATTCTTACAAAAATTATTGTTAAATGCTGAAATACCTCTATGGGAACTTGTTTCGCTGCGTGACCTTGATAGTTTTTTTGACCTTTATAAGAAATACCGAATTTCGTAAAATTTTGAAGTACCCATCGTCGGAATAAGTAAAAGAGGTTCTTAAAGGAATTTGCAATGCAAAGAATTAGTGGAATTAATTTTGCAAATATTCTGCTAGCACGAGATAAACGAAAATTTGTATCCCTCTTTGAGATTCGAGGGTGAGTTATTTATTCCAATGTTCAATAGTTCCCCATTAGAAATAATGAAGTATGCTAAAAGTTGTGATATACATGTGTAAGTAACTATCGAATTTAAAGTCTAGTCCACACGAGCATCGACCAATAAAAGTGCTTCGCGAATGATGCCCGTGTGAATTGTAGCGTTTATTGCTTCTTCAAATAATTGAATCAGTAAAAAGAAACGGATTCTGAATTATGACATAACTCGAAGAAAAATAAACAGTACTTACTGCACTTTGCCATAACAGATGTTTGACATAACCAAGTTAAGTAAAATTATAATAGAATTTCCATTGATAGTTACACTTAACTGTAATTCAAATTTTCCCAGTGTCAATGAGTGCGTTGAATTTCTTGTTAAAAACCAAAAATCACAGTTCGATAAAAATCCAATCGATCACTCGACCAACTCATGATTCGCGTGAAATAGCTAAAATAGAAAATGTCGAAAACGTCAAGTCCAATCGATCCAAACGCCGTACGAGTCTCACGTTGCACAATGCACAATAACTTTTCCATTCCGCACATCGTGACGTATTAACTCCCGATTAATGCCAATCAACGTTCAAACGGCATTAATAATATTTACGATTGTCACAGAAGAAAAACATAAGTAAAGATACTTGTCGCCGGCGATGAATTTTTAGTGGAAAGCGACCCTGGCGAGCAAATTTCAAACTCTGCCGTTGCTGTCTAATTCAACGCCGTAACACTGGTCCACAGGCCCGGTGCTTCAGTATTCGAATATTCGAATGTTCGGTAGTCAATTAGTTGCGTGAATTTCTGTTAACGATATTAAATAATGCAATGGACTCCTACCTGTTTCACAATATAGTAGTACGATGTCAACGAGTCGACTGAGCCTCGTGTTAAAGTCTGTACGATCCTTTATTTGACGTGAGAAATTGTTCCTGAAAATGCCAAGGGCACCATAGGCTGAGTACAAACGGATGCATTGTGATTATTCATAATAATTTTTAATGGTGGGGGGATCGGAATCGTAGGAAAATTAATGATGACTGGGAGTAATCAGTGATATGAGATTTAATTACAAAACAAGAACCGGTCGAGTATTTATTGATAATTGTGCAATTGATTTGATCTTACAATCCTCATTTTTTACCTTGACCAATTTTTATCCTTAGCACGTAATACGATTGTAAATCGATATACTTACAAATTATATGGACGCTGACGTCGAACTTGTTGAAGTAAATAATTAATTCTCTGATTTAATTATGTGAATTATCTTTTGAAATCCCGTACTTATAGTTTCCTCTTGTTTAACTAAGAAAATTTTTATCAATTTTATTATACTTACAGGAGGATTAAACATTTTTCATTAATAAGTACAAAAATAATTGTGCAATTACTCGATAAAATCCATGCACATTTGCTTCTCTTCTTCCTGGAAATAAACAGAATGGCAATCTCTTATTTTTAATGTCATTATTATGAAATATGTCTGATTGCCATTGAATAAAAGGATGATGAAGAAATATTTACCGGCCTACAGTGAAAGTAGCAATTGAAGACTATATGCAAATATATTTCCATTGTGTACAATGTACAGTGCAGTCATCTTTTTTCACCCATTTCACATCCTTTCATAAAATCCTAATTCGACTCTATCGAACGGTAGTGTATTTTTTTTAACTTCATATGTGTCGCCATAGCTGTCCATTAGTTTAACGTTGGTCAATCTTGGTAATTATCGGTCATAACTAAAAAGATTTCAATGACCTTGAAAGCCAGATGATGATGACGACCTCACTTAGCCACGATGGCAAGTCTGCCCAGAGTCCTTTCTATTTACGTATTAATCTCTTGGACGTTCACATTCAAATTTACGGACTCACTAATCCCGCCATTTTGTCTGCGCTTCGACTCGCTGATAAATTCCTTATCATTTCCAGCGAATGGATTACACGGATACTTATCATATTTTTTTAGTTATACATATAATTCAATGTTAACAAATATTTTTTTGCAAACTTTTCCATCCTGGAAATTGGTAACAAACATAATCAGCGAATCATATATGCGAAATTAAATAAAATCAGCTTGTACAAAAAAGAGGTGCGTTAAGCAAAGTATTTCTTTTAACTGCTTAATTATTGGGTTCGCATGGAAGTAATGAGACAGTTGGTTTATGTTTTACATATTTTATTATCTTTACCATACAAGAAGCTCAGTCAGTTATGTAATCTCCATGAGTATCTAAGATATGTTTTTAACGACTGGGCAAAGTTTGGATGCCAAAAACAATTAATTTAAAAAAGGACAAGTTTCGAGTTTTCCAGTGTCTCGTTACTTTCATGCCAACCCACTACATACATAAAAGTACAGAAAAGCAAGGCTTATGAAAAGCAATTGATATTAGAGACATGTATACTTATCTACTTATGACAGCGGGCTCAATGATGAAGCAATCTGGGCCCTAGAATGGGTCTTTCAATTTATTCAAATATTCATACCTAGTAGCTACCATGACGTATTTCGTCATGGTCATAAGACAGTTTTTCATATAATCCTTGACCAGGATGATAAAGCATCAAGATCCTAATTAAGTGCTAATGTTTTTAATTTACAGCTGATTAAGACCGAGAGGAGAGAGAGAGAGAGAGAGAGAGAGAGAGAGAGAGAGAGAGAGAGAGAGAGAGAAACTAGCATGGGTCTGATATAGGGCCCAATTTTTGCTCAGACGGCAAATTAAACTCGTGCGAAAATCACGTATTTCGCGCACTTGTATCGTAATGTACTATATTATCATTCGTATTTCTCTCGTAACATAGTCATTTTTAATCTAATTTCTAACGCATATTGTTCCTTTAGAAAATTTATAAACACTCATTGTCGAAAATTGTCATCGTCTTTATCTTGGTATCATAAAGGCATATGCAACAGTGAAAAATCTGTATGAAAATGTTGGCACATGTGCCAGAACAAGATAAAAACGATGCCTAAAAATTTATATACTAATTGACGTTATTCTTACTTAATATACTTATAAAAGTGAATATAATAACAAAAACGATATGGACCCAAGGGAATTTTTGTGTAAACAATTTTACTCAACATTTATGTACTTATTTAATCTTCGATAATAATATACAAATAAAAGTAATAATTATAATCTTTATGAAGGTTTTATCCGAGTTTCATAGATTTAAGTCCTACTGTACAAATTATTGGATTTGCATGTTTGCAGTACATAAAAGGGATACAATCAAGAGGAGGGACATGGGTATAATACGTATATGTATACACATTTGCGAATATTTACGGACGGTCATATTGTTCAGTGAAATTGGCACAACAATCCCCTATGTTTGGCAATAACAAATCTTGATGAGCTCAGCTTTGCGAGAGCACTTTGTGCTTGTGCTTTCCATAAATAGTATCGTTTAAAGTGCCATGAAGATAATCTGCAGTCATTTTCAATTTGGAGAGACATTTATTCTTCATTTTCTCATAGCACTTATACTTTGCGAAGGTAGGTAATCTAGATAAATCATTATTTTAAAATAGTATTAATTATATAATTACCAAATTCATGATAAAAAAGCTTACAGTGCAGATTAAAATGCAAAAATATTCTGTATTGTAAACAAAAATGTTTGCTCCTTATGAAAATGCAAAGCAACGTTTTGAATCATTTACTGAAATTACATAATTATTAAAAAGATGCCATGAGTGTGTACAAAAAGTACAAGGAAGATATATAGAAGCCAATCCTCCTCTTTAACCGAAGGTGAAAGATCTTTTTCGAAAAATTATTTCAGCACTGAACTACTGAACTGAGCAAATATTGATTCACTCGAGATATGACAGCTTGTCATATTTTTTTGTTTTTCACATGGCAGCATAATCTGGTAATTTATCAGTTTTACCAGCAGGATAATTAATGCCTTAAATAGTATTTGAACAACTTCAACATTTCCTTGTAGAGAAATTTTACTTTAAGGTACACTGCGGGAAATTAATGCCGCCCTTGGATGGAGCTAGTAGGAAGCGTAAGTGGGCAGCCGGCAATAGCGACTAGTGGCGAGCAAGCCAGGCCGACGCGTAGAGGGGGTAGCCTATTCCCATCGCTCGGGACACCATTTATGTCCCGAGTCCAGGCGTCCCGTATAAGAGTGTCTCACAGAATTTCAACGTGAGTCCGCATAAGACCCTCTCACTCGCAGTCAGTGGAGTCCCAGAGACAGCCTGCACTGCATATAGGAGCTTCTCACTTGCGTCAGGCGCGAGTCGCCCATAAGACCCTCTCACTCGGAAGCCAGACGGACACCTAGAGGAGGTAGCCTACTCCCATCGCCCGGGACACCATTAATGTCCCGAGTCCAGGCCTCGGATGCAGGCCATTGCACCACTTGGATTTCCGGATGATTCGAAAACAAATTTCGCATTTCACGAGAAGTATGGAGAGCGGAATTGTCTTGAATAAGACGAATTATAGGCATGTTTTCTGCCGGATATACAGAGCGAACTGATGGAAGCATCACTTCCTCCAGTATGCGAATACATTTTGCAGAATTAACGTGTAGAGATATCTCCACTAATTCGCTCAGAACCTGTCCGCTAGTCCAACCCCACAATCCACGCGAAATCCGCCTGCTGCAATCTGCAAGGACGACGTATCTCGAATGAAGCCGGAAACCAACTGGCCGCCAGACGTGAAGACGCCGGTCAGTTGACGTTTGGAAGACTTTTTTGTCTGTTCAAATCGTAACCTCCCAGGTCTCACGTGCCGTTTGCAGTTGCTGCTCCGCAAAAGTAACGCGCGCTCTTCGATGTTGCAGGAACCTCAAGATTTTTCGGGCAGGTCGAAAACAACCATAATTGGCCTCCTGTCATCCACGACGCGCGGTCTTGGGGGAACCCGGAAATTTCTCCCTCGCGACAACTTGCGCGATGGCCGCGAATAGATCGATCAATTGTATTGATCACGAGGCGGTCCTGCTTGCTGTTTGTAATTCGCCGCCGCCGATTCTGCACACGGTGGTCGTGGAAGGCATGATCCTCTTCGACTTGATACGCGTTGATCCACCGGCGTACAGTTTTTACACTGCATCTGATGGTCTTCGCGATCTCATCAAAGGGTATTCCAGCCTACTACAAGCTCACGATGCGCCCGCGTTGCTCGACACAAATATTCGGTGCCATTTCGATATTAATTTACCAATGTCTCTGCTAGGAATGAGACTATTTTTCAAAATACTGTATGTAACATTTCATAAAAGTGTGCGTAGAACAATGTTAAAGTGACTATAATAAGAAATGTGAAAGTGATTATAATAAGAGAGCTTAATGTTTGGAGTGAGAGGGCCTTATGGACAACTCGCCCTAGACCCAAGTGAGACGCTCTTATACGCAGCGCAGGTTATCTCTGGGACTCCACTAACTGCGAGTGTGTTATACGGGACGCCTGGACTCGGGACATAAATGGTGTCCCGAGCTATGGGAATAGGCTACCTCCTCTAGGCATCGGCCTGGCTTGGTCGCCACCAGTCGCCACTGCCGGTCGCCCCACTCACGCTTCCTACTAGCTCCACCCAAGGACGGCATTAATTTTCCCGCAGTGTACCACTTCGGCACACATAATGAGATATTATACAGATGATTATGGAAGCTAGAATCCACATATATATTTTGTACAGAATTTCTATTGGATCAGTACGCGTTAATTCTTCTATGAAGCTTAGACTAACGTGGGCAATGTAATATAATTTGAAAAAGAGCGAATGTATGTTCAATTATTGACATTCTATAAAAATTTTGCGGAAATGTTGCTACCAGTGCGAATCGTTACTATATTGATGGTGTATATAATCATTGGTTTACACTGTATATACGCGTATAAGGAAAATTACAATTGTGAGTGATTAACTGTATTATTTTTTTACGCCAAATTGAACGTTTGTGTCATTAGATAATTAATGTATTCAAGGGAAATACTGCTTGGACAATTTTAATTACTCTCATCGACCTCAGGGCAGATTTTATTCTGTTCCATGTGGAAGATTCGTTTCTTTTCGATTTTTACCAAAACCGACGTAGAAATATTAAAATAAATTTTTTTGCACAAGGTCAAATTCGTACGCGAAATGGAATAGTACGAGGATTGGACAAAGTGACATTTCGCAATGGAAAACATTATTGTTCTTACACAAGGATCCCGTATGCTCTACCACCTATTGGCCATTTAAGATTTAAAGTAAGTTTTACCGATGGCTATTTTTTATTTTGTTACTTGTTAACGATTGTTGATTTGTATAACTGTATTTCTGAATTCAGGAACCAATACCAATGACACCATGGAAAGGAATTTTGGACGCCACTAGTGCAGCTGAGCAATGTCCACAAATTGATCCGTTTATAGATAGATTTAAAGGCAACGAGGATTGCCTTTATGCAAATGTTTACACGCCACAGGTGATAGTTCAATTCGTATTACAAGCAGTGTATTGATTGAATATAAGAAATTGGAAAAATCTAAAAATAATAAATATAAATTAATGTCGAAATTGCTTAACGTTCTTACAGGTAGCAAAAAATATGACAGATCTGTTACCAGTGTACGTGTGGATTTTTGGCGGGGCTTTTGAATTTGGTTCAGCTGATTCGTCAATATACGGTCCTGACTATCTCCTCGACGAAAATATCATTCTGGTGACGTTTAATTATCGATTGGGTCCCTTTGGATTTTTGAGTCTCGGGACTAAAGACTATCCAGGCAATGCTGGCTTGAAGGATCAAAGGTTACTGCTTGTTTGGGTCCAGGAAAATATCCAAGTTTTTGGTGGTGATAAAAGAATGGTAACCATTGGTGGATGGAGTGCAGGTGCATCCAGTACTGTGATGCATATTTTATCGCCTAGTAGCAAAGGTATAGAAAAACACGAATATATGAATATTTGCTATAGTCTAATGACAGATAATCGAACTTGATATTATCTATGATAAAATATGTTCATTCCATCAGGTTTGTTTCGTCACGCAATTGCGCAATCAGGTACGTCCTTGAATGCTTGGGCTGTAAGTCCTGTGACAGAAGCACGAAGAAGGACATACCTCCTTGGTAGAGCCATGGGATTTTGGACCCGCAGTGACAAACAACTTTTGAAAAGACTGTATAGAGCTTCAACCGAGGAAATAATAGCAGCTGCAAAAAAAGTGACAGTCGTAAGAGAAACGTGCTTTCGTAAAACCAAATTTGGAAAGAGTTTAGGTCCTGATTCCTTTTTTTTTAAATAAATATTTTTATAGGTCGACCTGGCATTCAGACCGACAACTGAGCCGACCGGAACTCCAGGATCCATTCTTGAAGAGTGCTCCTTTGATATACGAGGGTGGATTGATAAGTTTCCGGCCTGACCAAGAAATGGCGCCACTAGGCCTACCTGAAGGTGACAT
>JAYRCB010000527.1:269429-286080 GCA_036026315.1 Trachelus stipa
AGAAATAAAAAAAAAAAATTTTAAATAACCTTGTTTTTCTTAGTCAGGCCGGAAACTTATCAATCCACCCTCGTACTGCGCGAAGGACGATTTTCACCGGTTCCATTGCTTTTGGGTTTCAACAAGGAAGAGGGTATTTACCCACTGGCAGGTGATAGAAATAAAGTTATAATTTTCAAAAAAATCTTAAAACTAATTTTGTCTACCTGATTAATCGAATTTACTATTTTTTCATATACTCCCAGTAAACCCCAATATCCCCAATTATCAGAGAGTAATATAATTTCGGAAAATTAGTATAACCATTTACGTGCGAATTACTGTAACGCATTTGGAATATTAATGCGATCATTTTAGTATTATTCGCCAATGGTCATAATCGTTCCCAATTTTCTTTTAACCCTTAACGCTCCGAGTGTGCCTTTCAAGCACCACCGATGAGCGGCGCTGTACGCCAAATGTATTTTCGGGTCGTTATCAGTAATTGTTTAGAAATAAAAAATAATACTCCTCAGTCAGTTACAAGCAATCAGTAAATACTTTAATATTATTATTTACACGTTCCTGTAGCGTTTAAAATCTGACACTTAAAAACTTGCAATTCGAAGTATGATGAGAATAAGTTGGAGTTCCGGTCGATAGTCACAATTAAAAGTTGGAGCGTTAAGTTTTAAACCCACGTCACGAGTCATCCTCTAACGTCTGCTTCAATTTGCCCCTGAAACACTGCAAAACGAGATAACAGACGAACAAAAGACGGGACGTTACAGGCGCACGATAAAAAAAATTTTCGAAAAAAATTATTAAAAATATTAAATTTGCAGTATTCAACGGATTTACCAGTGTCGCCCGAATGATCGAAGATACGGCCCTGATTGGCGGTCTGCCCGGTGGGACAATTTGGGGAAATGCATTTTCACGAATAAGACATTTCCTCGAAGACACCATTGTCGAAGTAAGATTAAACTGAGTCGCACAAATGAATCCACTTTCTCATTTTCACCTCTTCTCTAATTTTTTTATTTTTTACTTTTTACTACACCCCTATACTGACTCAATATGGTTTCAGGCTGGCACGAGTTTATTTTTCGTTCCTGGCATTCAGCAAACGGCAAAGCTTGTTTCTCGAAAGGCTCCAGTCTTTTTGTACAAGTTTGTATTCAATGGCAAAGGCGGCATACACGATGAAGTGTATCGCACGAAGATTCATGGTGAGTAGTGGATAATGGTAATTGTAATAATTGGAAGTACGCGAGACCGCAATTACGTTACGCACGTATAGCACGTGAAATTAAAGTGCTACATGACACGAAGACATAATAGAGTCGCTACTGGTGTTCCTGATATTTCTAATTACGATATAAAAAATGCTAGTAGACTCAAATATTGAGGGAGCGACGATAACGATCGTTGCTATGGTATCCTTGTAATAATAATAACAATGACAGTGATAAGCTCTACATTAATTAGCTGATTAACGATAGCGAAAAATTGCATTAACATACAATTAATTTATTAGAGAAATAATTAGCCCGGCTGGCGCGTCGCTTTAAAGATAATGTAAACGATATTTCCATTAACGCGAATACACGTTATCCGAAACGAATATTCCATTTAATATTGTTTATGCAAATATTTAGATATTCCAGTGATCATATCGTAAGATATATGTATATTGATTCGTATATTTGCCCGAAGGATCAAAGAGAATCGCGTGGAAATTAGTTTGGATGAAATTCAAATATTTTCCACCATGCCACGACGCCGTGATGGTAGTCCCAAAAGATCTTTTTTGTACCTCTGTAAATTCGGCTGACGTAACCTCATTTTTAGGTGTGGCTCACGGAGACGAAATTCCGTATGTATTTAAGACAATACTTGCCGAGAATTATGCTCCTAATTCGAGAGATGAAATCACGAGCAGACGTCTTGCTAGGTTATGGGCGAACTTTGTGAAACATGGGTAAGTGACGTTTTCGTACTTTTATTCTCGAAAATTTTCTTAAAAATAAAATACGTTATTAGATGGTGTATGGTAATGTACAAAGCGATGAAAATTATCTACAGTTTCTTGTACCATTTCTTATGTCGGTAATGCTCGTATCGCTTCTTACGCCACGAGACTCGTTAAACTTCTGCTATTGGTAATTTCACGAAGGTCCGTGTGGCGGCGCTGGCGTTGCGGCAGACTCGACGAACGCTTTGTAAAAAATCGTTTATGCTCTCGCATGTATACCTGCAAATTGGCTTAGTCTTCTGGTTGGATATTTAAAGCGATCATAAATTAACGTGGAAAAAAAGGGGTTTCGTTGAAAAGGAGTTATTTTGCGTCAGGACATGCCAAAAAACTTTAGTGTTTAATGGAAGCAAATGTATCCTTATATGGGATGTCTAATCATACTGACGGAGCAAAAAATATTCCAGCAATTATCATGAAAAGTCTAATCAATGATTTTATCGTCTTGAATTCGTAACCCTCGAAAGATAAACATATGTCACGTGTTTTATAGTCGTTTGAATTTCGCGCCAAATATCAGGGGCTCTCTTGTATAATTACATATGAATATATGTCAGCTCGTTTATTATAGGTAAATATTTTTACTCGTAATTTCTTTTTTTTGCTGGCAATAATTCATTGTACTGTCCGATGAATCTTATCAAGCAGAGTAATTCGGGTTTAAATGTGGATAGCATGTTTTATGTACTGGGATGTCGTGTTTACTAAAGAGACCACGTCGACCACAGGAAATTACTGGAAAATACAAATTTGAGTATACACATAAATATATATAATATATTCTACGATATTAAGGCACAAAATTGAATACCTGACATGGAATAATAATTTTTAGAAAATTGTTTTTCCAAGTGAAATTAAAATTTTCAGAAATCCAGTACCCACTCAAAATGATGAACTTCTTATCAGCTGGCCCAGGTACACGGTGCAAGATCAGGATTACTTAGAAATTGATGATGATCTTCGTACCATGAATTATCCTGCCAACGAAGCTGCCAGTTCTTTGGAAAATTATATTCTGGGACAACCCAAAGGATACTGCAGACTGAGCAACGTCATAGCGAAGCTCCCTTGAAGGTTGGAATTTTCTATGAATATTCTGGCAAAGGTATTATAAAGAGTATCGAAATGAAATCTTCGCGTCGGATTTTGTCCTTTGAACTCTGAGTGTATGAGGTCGATGGAAATGCATTATTAAAGAAGTCAAAGGAGGCTGCGGTTGCGACGACACTATGTGATATTGGGTTTACGTCTTTTTTTTTGCAAAAAAATCGCGCTCTTTAACCTGTACCCACGAATAGATTCAGCCTGTACTAATTATGAGGGTATGACAAATAACACTGTATAACAAATTTTGCCTTTTTTCATGTCCTTTATATTAAACTATGTGATTCTGTAAAGACAAAAAGTGCTTGATTCGTATATCAAAACCAAAATGGTCCATCACGTACCTACCGTTTTGTATTAGATCAACTTCTCATATTTCTACAAATTGGTTACACAGAAATGTAACAGAGGCTTGAAAACAAAAATACTAAAATGATTTTTCGAAACTTTGAAAAGGTAGATAAGCCTTTTGTTGTCAAAAATGTCGCCAAGATCGTCAAAGTCGTCGCCAAATTGACGACGGTCCCACCGTCAATGAGCGCCTTTCCTTTGCCTGTAGGTTGTTTTTAAGTACTGGCTAAAATGTGGATTTTTGGGACAATGGGGTGTGGTAAACAAAAAATAATTACAGATTCATTTTTTTAGCCAAATATATACAAGAAACATATATTTTTATCTAGAGGACATTTTTCATGTTGTACAGTGTAATCTGACTTTGTATTCTAACAGATAGATCGTTAGGACCAGTCAGACTCTATTGATCATTCGTTGTATTAATGTAAATTAAAAAGCGAATAAAGTTCATCAATGATTTTTTTGTTATTTGTAAAAAGAAATATCAATCTTCTACATGCAATTGTTTTAAGGCAAAGCCAATGTTTCTTTATTCCATATTTATCTGATAATTGTTCTCTTATTCTTCTTTGAATATTTTGCCAAGAATTTCTAATTGTAGACAAACATCTCTGCATGCAGGACTAAAAAATAAGGCATTGTGATTTATGATAATTCTAGAAGCTTCTAGATTTAAATAAATCTTCTGGTTTATATCATCAATAAAGTAGGTATTTGCAGTGTGAAAGTGGGATGGGTATGTATGGGCTGGAGAGACTATATATATAGTATATATAATGTATGTGTGTAGAGAAAAAGAGAGAGAGAGAGAGAGAGAAAGTTGATTATCACTACAATATGAATTTATTATTATTCCAGAGAGTTTTTGGTAGTTTCGCCAAAAGAGCTTTCCAGGACATTCCATAAGGTAGACTAGACTCTAGAGCCCAGACCCCAGAGTAGCAAAAGGAGTCTGGTGTAGAGTCTACGAATCTAGAAAAGCAGCTAGAGTGCACGAGCCACTCTAGAACTTGATACTTTGTCAAGTTGACGACCAAGAACTGAAAGAAGTGCCCTTTTTAAACCCTTCTCTCTTCCTTACGTTAACCCATGACTTTCTTTTCCGTGACGAATTAAAGGCAAACGCAAAATCGATGTAATAAAAAGATTGTGAGCAGGAGGGAGAGGAAGTATCGATATATGAGAATGAGTAGAGATGGGAGAAAGAGAGAAAGACAGTGACAAAGAGGGACACTAAGAAAAGAAAATGGCGCATGTACCAGTGAACGAAGATACAATTCCAAGGATTCAAGTACGGAAAGAATCTACTGCTATGTCTGCCGGCAACTGGAGCAAAGAAATTAATTAAGAATTCGCGACAGTGGCTCCTCCGTTCTTGCTCTACGGTTCGTTTAGGAAGCTTTCTTGGATCGCGTCAAGTCACGAATTTACGTTACAGAAATGCCGCATCGGATCTTTTGAATAATTTTTTTAATGGCGTACCGTAATGAAGTCGAGAATAGAAAAATTTTTCGGTATTTTTAAATTAATTTTTTTAACGTACGAATACAATTTTTGTTTAAAATGTTAGTAACTGCTTCTGGGAGAAACTTTTAACCAATTCGTCTCGTGAGTTTATCTGATTTTCAAATTTCTGTTTCGCGTTGCGTACGCGTTTCATCAGCACTAAGTGCACTGATACAGGTTAGCTGAAAATATACATGACGTATAAAATCTCTTTGATGGTGCATCGTTTTATTTCGCGTTCTCAAAACCACAAAATGGCGTATGGTAAACGTGAAAGTTTCTATACGAGCGAAACCAGCCTTTTTTGAATTCTATAGTGGCAACTACGTTTTTGCGGATTATGGTATCACATAATATTTCGTATAATCGTTGACTATATTTTGTGATTTTTTTAACTGAAATTCACAATGCATATCTTACTCACGTTAGCCAATGAAACTTTGACTAAAACAAAAGTTCGAACTGCCTAAGTTTAAAATGAGGCGTAAAAAAATTTCACTGGCCCGCCCAAAAAATATTCATGAACCATTTACAACGGCAAGTCAAAAAATTATTCAAATTTTATAGCATAATTTTCTTTTCATCAAAACACGTTGGTCCACAGAAACCCACAAGCTTAAAATGAAAACATTTTTTCAGGTGGTCAGTTACGTCCTATAAAAATACAAAGACTGAATGAAAGGGTTTGGAGTGGCGATGTAGAATGAAACGTTAACAAATGTAAAATAAAAAAACAAAATTCTAAACCCAAAAAAGCTATCAAAAACAAAGAAGCCCCCTTAATAAATAAATTCAAGTATATATATACATATCTTACACATATGTGCCCGTTAAGCAGACCGATGACGTCCATAAGGACGAGCAATACGTGTGTTAAATTGTTCCATTATTTATACCTCGATTCTCCAGATAGAACGAAACACCGAGATAAAACTGCAATTTCAGCAAGTATGAGGTAAGATAAAAGGCAATAGCCGGAAAGAGAATAGCGTCGCCATATGCGACGTCCATGCACATACACCCCCTCCTGCCCCTGCCTCACCATACACAGTACTCAAACACACGTGTTCCTATATATATTATATGGATTCAGAGTAATTGACACCTTCGACGTCGTTACGCCTGACGGCAGCGTCGTCGACCTCGTTAAATTTCCCGCTTCGCGTATTCGCGCATGCGCAGTAGCTCAGCCGGTTCAAACCCATGAGTTACGCATAGACGTAGATACCACGAATATACGAGGAATCACATAAAAGTCACGTTTGGCTCGGTTCACGGAATTTTCAAGAGTCATACGAATCCGTCTTTTATTTCTCTCGTTCCTTTCTCATCGCACGAATATTATCGGGCGAATTTCCATAAAATCGTGAAACAGTCGTACGCGACCAATCGTCATGGGTTCGCGACACAAGACCAGTGACAAAGGACAGGAGGGATGCTGTAAATTCTTTCAAGCGGCGAGTTATTAAGATAGCGTGGATTTCTTTAGTGTCTTTTTCCTCCCCATGGATTACAGAGGAGTAAGGGTCGATTTATTAGGACGCAGATAAAGATTGGAGAGTACGAGACGGCTAAAGGGGTGAACAAAACCGGTAGGTTAAGTTCATTCTCATTTTTATAACTTTCATGGTAGATAATAGCACGATTTCCTTCTTCTGTCTCAGCCCCTAACCCAGCCCTGACCTCCCTCCGCTAGGAAAACTTTCAGTTGCTAATTTATTATCTAACCGGTTATATGATAAAAAGCTGAGTTTTTGTGGTTGCCGATACGTTTCACAGCGGATTAGTTCGCTCGGTACAAACGAGATGGCGCCACTTTGTCATTCCGTGTATTTTAATTAATTTCATTCATATATGTATATACATATATCACATGGATTTACCGGCGTAACGAGAAACATATGTCCTTGCATATGTTTTGCATGTACCACAAGTGTTGGCAACTAAATGACTAACGGAAACGATTCAAGCAGATGAAAATAACTCTAGTAAAATTCCAGATTCGTTCAACGAACCCTATTAAATGGTCAATTAATTTTTACTAGTGGGAAAGTAATAAAAAATTTTTTTAATTTAATTTCGTACTTTTCCTTTGATTCTCATGTATCCCAGGACAATCCTGATCAGCTAGTACATAGAGAACATACACTCGTTTGACACTGGTCACTTGAGCCACTTCGATCTTAGTGCATCGGACCAGATGCCTGGGAGGTTAGGAAAAAAAGAAATATGTCGAGCGTGCATCAAATGTTTTGACATTGGCCCCTTTCGTGTTTGGAGGGTGTCTGGCTGTTCCCACGGCGAAGAAAAGGTCGGTTGAAGGAACCATTCGAGGAGATCAAAGTCAATAGATACGTGTTTCTCTTTCGAGGATCGTAGCCAAGGACTTGCTGAAAGATACAGTGGATATGAGAAGAAGATAATATTGAGTCTAATAATAATAATAATATTTAACGCAAAAGCAGATAACGTTAGAGAGACAAGTATGGTATACAAATTTTTATACAAAAGATACAAGCATCGTTCTGAATTTTGATAACTTTTTATAAGACCTATTTTTCTTTTTTATAGTAAAATTGCTCCTAACCACTGTAAATTACTTGTCGGTTACAGGCAAATGTAACTTCGAAATTGAATTTGTTGCGTGTAACCTGAACTGTAATGGACGTTTGCCATGTTAACGGTGGCTTCAACGAAAAGCCTGGGTGACACTCGACAATTAGAGAAAATAACACAGAGGTAATGCCACCGTGCTGAAGTTATTCAATTAAGCAACCTATTATTTCTACGCAAAAGCGCATTGCACGTTACACATTGCAGAGTCTGTAACGCAGGAATTCCATTTAGGTTAACCGGCGGAACACGAGTCTGAATAGAGATACGTGTACTTCCTGTGATATATATTATCGCGAGCTGGAAACGACTCCCATGCATACACGTATGCAGTACTGAATAGAAAGTGCAGGTAATGCTCTTATTTTATAATTTTTTTTTTTTTAACTACACATAACCTATGTCATTCTACTACTAATTGTAATACGTGTGCTTGGATATTTTTATGTATGATAAATCTTGAAAAAAATATTTTTTTACTTAATTACTTGTACCTTGGGTATATGATGCTTTGACAAAGTATAAAAATTGTATGCTACAGTAGGGCGATTCAGCTATTTTAATTATTAATCTAAAAGTTGACACGTGGATGTGTCTGAGACAGATAAGTGTTTTTCAAATGGAGAACAAAAACAAATGACCGTTTCGAGATTAACTGTGTAGAATTGATTTTAGTAAATTTTTTAAAATAACTCATATTTTCTTGTTGCACTCAAGTATATCTGTAGTGTGTCTCGCTTTAATATTTAACCTAGGGCTAAGTCGCGACCGTGTAAACGTTAAAGGAAGACAAAGACGGCGATGTTCAAGTGATTAGCGTAGTTGGAGCGAAGCCAGTGAAAAATAGTGAAACGGTGTCGAATAACGAGGTCATAGAGTCACATGTAAATTCGCCCGATTTTACACATGAGAAAGCTTGCCAATATATATACGCAGACAATTGATTTGCCACATGTGATAATTTAGGAAAAAAAATATTCTCTTTGGATTCGCAGACTGGCTGACAAATGAGAAAACAAAATCGATGAATTTTTAACAGAGGCAAATAATGTTTACAAAAAATCTGAGGATTATTTAGTTCTTTAGAGCATTACTACAGCGGACGGTTCTTTAGACATCTTCTACAGGAACTGCCTGGACGATTAATTGCACAGTGTCTCTTCCGGCAGAAGTTCCTAGTTCCTGTTCCATGTTCCTTAGTCATGAAATCCCCTGAAGTTTGCTGCTTCCTTTCTTCTTCTTGTCGTGTTTGTTCGTACAGTTTGCTAAAATAAAATAGGGATATATACGTTATTAACAAATTTCTGGATACTGGTTATTAATTAAAAAAATAAAATTGTCATTAATTACGGATAAACGTGGAATGACACGTGGTATTCATTGGAATTAGTCCTAGTCATGGCATAACCTAACCTCACTTTCTATAACTGGATATTGAGTGTCTTGATTTCACCGTTTCCAGTGATCGTTGACTCTACCACAGGCTTGTCCACTTTTTATATTTCTTTCGGATCACCCAGTATAAGATTACGTCGTCTGCCGTCTTCCTAGATGAAAGTTTCATCGATTTTTATTCCAACACTCTCCAAAAGACTCGTAACGTTTCTGCATTCAAATCCAGCCAGAGTATCGGCCAATGCGTAACCTTTCGCAACACAAAGAAAAAAAAGACAAAGTTCTGGTTGAATGTAAAATTCATGTGCGGCTAAATCCCCGGAGCTGATTTTCCACGCAATTTCATGCCGCCCCGGTCTATTTCCACGGACATATGGCGGCGGCGTTCAACGTCGTTATTGAACGTAAATCTTTTTCGATCTGAACCATAACGATAGTCGAAGGACCCAAAACCCACTGCCCATTGCCCATTTGCATTTATGGTTACGTTAATGACACGTGCAAGTATAGACCCCATCAACATATACACTATCGACCCTACAAAAACGTACAATACTAACCCCATAAGCGTACACAAACCAATCCTATATATACAGTGATACTGAGCAAAATTAATTATATAAAATAAAAATCAATAAAAATTTGAAAAATCTGAAAAATAAAAATATCGATATCACCCCATCGATCAATCAATTTGGTCCGTGTTGTGAACATCCCTCACTAAAATATTCATATACACCCTGTGAAGTGTACTGCCTGTCAAGTGGTAAAAACTCAACAATCTTAATAAGCTCTTTTACTACACTTCACCAAGTGGATCCCCATCTGGTACAGTCATCTCGAGCAAAGTACAAGTCTACCCCATCCCACCGGCTACATTATTAAATTTCTCAAGGGTTTGACTCTTTTCAAATTTTCAACCAGTGGTTCAAGTAATTCCAAAAGATCAATGGAATAAAAGTTAAAGAGCGTCTGTGAAACTTTCCGCCTTTGCAGTACGCAAAGCAGCCACCACCATTTTACCGACGCAATTTCCTAGAAGAGTTAAAAATCTGTTTACTCCCCACCATCTCATTTTCCCCATCCCGCCATTACCAAACAAAAATAATTTGAAAAATATATCGACTCGAAATCCATTTTCCTAAATTCGAATCGATTGCCTTTAACGGAAACTTCAATCCCGTTACCCGTCAGCCACTAGTCGCCAGTGTACAGTCACAATAGTAAATAATCACGCAATATCTGTTCCTACACCTGGCACGGTAATTCAACCGGCAATAAAAGCCTCCTTGACTAAATTCACGTCGCACTCGCTCTTAGCCGAGATTTCAAATTCAAAATTCTCCCGCAACGACCGTCTCGACAATTTATTGCAATTATACCGTAATGCCTGTGTTAAGGCCTTTATCGTTCCTCGGAGCTCTGGGGGCAGTGTAACCTAACCTAACCCAGACACATATTCAACGGCTCGAGAGTAACTCATGCGAATGTTACAGTTTCTAACCCACACTCTTCGTCTTATACGCGTCCTACAAGGCTCATGTTTAATTCATACGACTCGTGTTAATGTTATCCCTGTTACGATTTGGTGTCTGGCTACGCGCAGCCCCTAACCTCTAATTAGGATAAGCTCGGACAATGTTTACACATGGCTTGCAACGCCGTCATAATACTTCAGGGTTACACTGGTATTTAAAAAAATTACGAATTTTTTTATTTAAACATTTTTTATTTTACGCTCCTCGAATTTCAATATTCCTAAATATATATAGGAAAGCTACGAGATTGGTTGTCGGTTTATCAGTTTTATGGGTGAAACGTATTTTCTTCGACCGATAAGGTGTTTTGCTTTCATCCTGAAGTTGGCGTCTTTAGTTCGAGCGGAGTGAAGTTAGTACATAATTAATTGGATGGGATATAAAGGAATCCTTTGGCGTTCACTGTAGGTAGCCTATAGCGTGTACTGGAAGTGTACGAGCCCCCCTCTCCTCCCCCCCTCCTTTACTTACCCCACTACCCCTTTGGCTTTGGTTTGCCATCACTATTGCTGAAGATACTTGGGGGGGGGGGGGGGGGTCTTCGACACTCTTCAATTTCCCACCTAATTTTCCTGACCAAAGGGCGCAAACACTGAATTCTCGGGTGTGTGCAGGACCCCCCTAACCTACTTACCTCTTCTTCGGTACTTCCTTTCAATTTAACAAGTATGTTACGTCACTTACGCGTCTTGGACTTGCGTAATGGCGTTATTGAGGAATTTCATCCCTTATTCGAAATAAGTATGTCTGTTGTATTTTGTACTTGCTATTTTATTTTCGAAAACTCCGGAAGTGTTTGGAATAAATATTTTAATGTGGATAAACGGATTTTGGATGCTGGGTAAGACGGTGTATGTCGGATGAAAAAAATTGAAATTATTTTTAGAAATTTTGTATTTTATATTTGCGTTTTTTAAAATTATTATTCTTTGCGATTGATATCGTGAGATTGATTTTGGTGTTGAGGTTTCAGGATGCTGTGGATCTGTAAATGTCAAAGTTGCCTGAATTCTCGATTCAGAAGCGTTGAAGGTGAACGGAAAAAAAAAACAAAGATTCAAGGGAAAAAAAAGTGTTGATTTTATTTTTATCTTTTTTTACTTGCTGTTAAACGAGCAAAGGGGATGGAAAGGGTGTTATTTGTTTGCCTTGGTATTCTGGGCAGACTAAGCTCCCTGAAATTTTTCAGTTTTTTGCAAATGACAACTGGCACTTTTTCATTTTAACGAGTAGGCACAGTCATGGGTGATCGATCGATCAACATATTGTGAAGGGAGTTGACAGGGGTGGAGACGCTGTGGGATTAGATGATATTCTGAAAGAAATCAACCCTGGGCTGGGTGGATAAAGTACCTACCCTTAGTTCATTGGATTATACAATTAATACATTGGTCGAACTTGAATGTCATGTCGTGACCCCAAAAAATAATTTCACCCCTTTGAGGTCTCAAAAGCTTAAGGGATGGTTTATGGAGGAATAAATAATAAAATGAGAAATTATATAATTTTTGTTGATTGCCACGGATATCGTGTTTCTATTAATGGACGAAGGGAAGATAATTTTTTGAAAATTTATTTTTGACTCTTGTCAATTTTTAAGGTCGATAGGGGCTGGAGGGACGGATATTAAAATTTTAATATAGTAATGTTGAGGTAGGTTAGGATGAGTCGCGTTAACGGGGTAGCAATAAAATAAATCGCAAAGCAACCCTGGTGCATGGCAGATCGTAATACACGAGGAATCGCAATAAAAAAGGAAAGATAAAAAGTGAAGGGATAAAAAAATATGGAAAAAATTTGGGTCAAGAACCCCGCGGGATTCTATGGCCAGTCGACTATATATATATAAACCCTTTTTGCTCGTAAAAAGTCTGACGGCTGAAACAACAACGAGGCAATTACCGGACCGTTCTGTATTTACGTTTCATTTGGGTTTTTTGTCGCCTCATTAGATGGTTAACTTCGTTCCTGACCTTTTTTTGTTATCGCCATGACGCCACGAACGAGACATTTTGTTATCCCGAAATGGTTTGTTCGTATCTCAGGTACGAACCAAGTAAAAATCAGACCCTGAATTTCGATTAGAAATTTTATTCGAAAAATCACGCGAACGTTATATCTATGGAAACTACACAAGGAGCACGAACTCAAATGGGAAAATTGACAGAAGCTGCTACCAATATCGTCCAGATTACGTTTTCTTTCTGTAAAACTAGTGTCGCTAGTTTCCCTTTTGTACTCACGTAAATATAGCATAATAAATACATGTGAAGTAAGCAGGCGAATATTTACAAGTAATTTTCATTTGCAAATAAACACGCTTTTAACCTAAACATCGTAATAAATATATATAATAGATATAAATAGTTAATTTAAATAAAATCTATATTAAAAAATGAAAATATGGGAAGGGTGCGCGCTGTAAAATATTCAGCAATTGACAAACTTTATTTAAAAACCTCGATAAATCTTAATGATAATAATTTTTATTGAAAGTATTTTTTTAATTTTCATTTTCTATTTCGATTGAAAAATAATTTTATTTAAAGAACTGAATTTTATATTTAATTATAATAATTTTTTTATTACTTATTTCATTTCATTTGTTATTTTAATTTCGCTTTGCAAATTTTTATATTTGTTTATTTAAGTTAAAGTAGGCTAAATTTTTTATTTTATAATTTTCGAAGTACGTCAAAATATAATTTCCAGTTTAAACTCCCGCCTTATACCCCTCCACTTTTTCGGTGCATACAGAACACTATTGCCCTCTTATTTTGGGAAGCTGTTTGTATACATGGAGTTCGTGCTCCTTATGTAGTCTCCATGGTTATATCGCTCGAAAAAATTTTAATCCGTTGGATTGGCGCGCAGTTCAAGGGCTACGAAGAAACAGAATTGCCCTCGAGAGTTTACTAAAAATTTGAGTCCTCACTTGAAAAAAAAATTGGCTACTTTACGTATCAAGGCAAGTGTCACTCGACGTGCATTCTTTTCAGAGTGGAATAAAAAGTTCCCTCAGATATTCAGTTTTCTAACCTCTCTGACGTCGTTAACGTCGAACAAAACACATATACAACATAAATGAGAGAAAACAATTGAATACATCTTTACTTAAGGTATTTCAGAGCAGTGCATCCTAGCGGATTTCAACGGAACTTACCAGACTCTAAAACAGTGTGGGCATACTGAAAATTTCCTAAATATCCCTAGACCGAGTACCCAAAACAAACTATCATACCAAGCAGCTCCGCCTCATAAAAATATAAAAAAAATCTCCCAGAATTCCCGAGAAATTACGCAACTGCCTGCAGCCATGCGTGATCACTTAACGCAGGGAATTCCCTAGGGCCCATTGACGTCGAGTCTAGGGTATTTGAGGTGAAGGCATAGGGAAGTAGCAGGAAAGAATCGTCATGACAGAGGGATGGAAGAGGATAAGGCAATAGGGCTGCAAGAGGGTGCAGCAGCATAAAGTAGGTAGCAGGAATGATAAGGGTTATCAGAGTTAGAGGGTGCTTGGTGACGCGTCGAGTGGCACCCACTGTGCAAAGAAAGTCATTGTCGGCCACGCGTAGTCGAGGACCCAGAATCCTTATGCGAATACACATGTATACGGGGGATCTCGTGATATCGATTGAGGGAAAGAAAAGAAAAAAAAATATGAAAAAGTATGGTACTTGAATTTTTCAAAATTTCTCATCCAAACTACCAAGCGTAAGCGTTATTTTAATTTTCAAAGTTTACCAAGTCCACTTCACTTATTTATAACGTTTCGAGTCTCTCCCTAGAATGTATGCTATGTGTGGTCTAGTATGACCTGATATCATATGTGGTCTGCAGGTACCTAACCTCTCATTGATCCAACCTAGAATTTGTAGAATGTCGGAACACACACTGGACACCAGGGAGCACAAGGCAAACAGAGCGTTTCCATGTGCGACCAGATGGAAATTTTCAACCTCCAGGTACAGCAACTATGGGACGTCTTAGGGACACCTGATCAAATCGATACCTCAGCCAATCGATACTATTCGATTCGATCTTATCAACTTCCCATTTCAACCCAACGTTCCACCTCTTATCATATACAGGTCAAACCAATTGGTTCGTATCAGAAATACAATTTGGAGCACATATCTTGAATTTTGGATAAAATTCATTTTCCCATAAATTCCTCAATGCGTAACCATCCCTTTTGGAACTGGGTCAAAAACGTCAAACCACTTCATAGACTAGGTCTCTGAAACATAAATTGAACATCAGTCATAATAAAAACAAAACATACATTGTCCTTTTTTTTCAAAATTCAATCTACCCATATCAATTTTTTTTCTCTCAACGTCAAATCGAACTAAACTTTTCTAATTACAGAAAGGACCGATCCCATGCTCATTTTCATTTTTTTTCAATTTTCTAGCCATTCGACCAATTCTCTCAGGGGTGGTAATATAGCTATATACATATGTATCTATTATAAGGATGTACTCAGCAATGCTGCGTAGAGGGATTCTCTACGTACGGAAGTATAAGGGTGGGTGGGTTAGTCACACAGGTTCGTGCAAAAGGGGAAACATGTATCTGGAGTGGCAGGTCAGAATAAAAGATGCCACCCTACGAATGGGAGAACGAGAACGAGTGCGCTAATACCAGCGCCCATCCAGAAGGGTCGGTGATGCAATGAAAAACAAGCAAAAGCTATGGCGATCAATTAGTCACTAAATCTATGCGTTTCTCTTATTCAGTGACTCGCGTCATATTCGACGGCAGGCATATGAAATTACTAATTACTCACAGGGAACGTAGATGGCGCTCTCACTAAATTTCCCACAATTTATCTGAAACGGATAACAATGACTATAAATACAATTGCATTGTTACTGGAGTTTTTTGTTGTCAACAATTGAATGCACGTTACGACATCTGCATGAAAATGCTACTCATTTAGTATTTTTGGAAAGGCATTTAAAAAGAATTTTCTTAAAATCAAGACCAATCGCGTGATAGGGTTAATTATTTTTATTTTTTTAAAATCAACAATGGATCTGGGATCTCATGTGGGAATTAATATAAATAATTTTTTTAGGTCTAATTACTAATTTTGATCTGATAAATGGGACTGTTGGTATCTGAATACGTTTTGGGGGAATTTTTTTTTAATTCGTCTCTGTTGGTAGATAAAACAGGGTTTACCATTTTTTTTCACGTATCGTATTTCAGGTATGACGTAAATAAGCCGTGCACGTTACGTCACGACAAAGAAAGTTTTTTATCTTGCCAACTTGGCGTATACCGGTTATCAAACGAATATCGCTGGAAAAGTTTTGGCGCGGCTTTTGAAAAAGGACTGTGCTACTTATAGCGACGGCACGGAACGAGGACATAAATATACGAGGCTGGAAGCTCTGAATTTCCAGCATGCAATCTTTATGAGTACAAAGTGCAACCCCTAAAGGGGCTGACTCAACTTTGACCCTGTCGTGCTGCCGAGTATGTAAGTAATGTATATGTATGTATATATATATACATATAAAAGTATAATTTGGTTTAAAAATTTACCAAAAAAAAAAAATGCAAAAATTTTATAAATACAAATTTCACTCGATTCGTATTATGAAAAACAAATTTTATGAAAACTATCAAAAATTTTTGGATAAATAAATTTTGCACATTTTTTTTCTTAATTCGATACTATCAAGAAGCCCATGTAATCAACTTACGCACGTGTAACGAGAGAAGCGTTAAAATCGTATGGATTCTCATTTCTTACCAAGAAAAAAAATCCGCAGGTTCGTTATTTTCTACATGTTGCCAACTTTTTAGCATTGATGCTGGATACGTCGAGAAGATCTTGAGATTTGAATGGAGCATTTCCTACGGGGTACGATTTTGCGATGGGGGGGTTATGCTTTACCGCACATCCCCTGTTAGGTAAGGGAGTCTTCGACATCGTTAGAAAAGCCTGCAGACACTACACCAGAAAATCCGTCCCAATATACAATATAGAACACCCGGTATATATAATGACCCAGAGCATCGGTATACATGTACGAGGGTGGATTGATAAGTTTCCGGCCTGACTAAGAAAAACAAGGTTATTTAAAATTTTTTTTTTTTATTT
>JAYRCB010000527.1:286180-305428 GCA_036026315.1 Trachelus stipa
TCACCTTCAGGTAGGCCTAGTGGCGCCATTTCTTGGTCAGGCCGGAAACTTATCAATCCACCCTCGTATATATATATTTAAAATTAATTTTAAAAAATTTGATATACGCAGTAAAATCAAGTGAAAAAGTTTTTCATAATTTTCCATACGTATTTAAAATTTTTTCGAATAATTGTAATAAAGAAAAATAATATTGTTGTATCAAGTTAATATCTTTTTCGGATTATTCGAGATAATGCCTTTCACGTAAATTCAAAGGTAATGCTGTTTAAAGCGAAGTGTGAAAAATACAAAAGGGGTATTTTTTTTATTTTCTTTTTAATGAGATCTTAAGAATTGCTCGTAGCCTTTACTAGTGAGGTTTTGATTATTCTCAGCTTGTAAGAGGGGGTGTAACGTATAAGGGAGGACTGTCGACATTAAGCGTTATCACTGGGATCTAGTACGTCAGAGGGGTGCGACGATGCAAGTCCGTCGTTGAAGTTCAGCTTGGGGGGTTGTAGTTGGGGTTGGGGTTGGCACTGGGGTAAATGCAGAGGGTAGTGAAATGATAGGTAGGGAACGTAATAGTCAGATATGGCGAACCATCTAACTGCGGATCAAAGTGTCAAATGCACCCCTGCGAATTCACCTCCATCCCCTATCTAGTCTTCCAACCACCCTTTGTTGCAGATCTAGATTTTACACTCGCACGTTTCATTAATCACTGGAAAGTCTCACTCGGGCTTGAACCGTTAGACGACGCCCTTGTGTCTTTGTGGATGACGCTCGTAATGGAATTGCATGCAAATTAGCCATAGGGGTTGTTTCCGCCATTCGAGAGATTTTCAGAGATCTTGAAAAACCTTATGTATAATTTTCACTTGGGTTATAATTGGAATTCAAATATTATGTATTTCCTTTTTTGAGTAGCGTTGCTATTCAAAAAATGTACAAAAACTTCAAAATCTTCAAAACTTTGATTTGACATTTTCGTTATAAAATTGTTTTACAATAATTTTATATCCAACTTAAAATTAGGTGATTGCTTTAATAGCATTCTTAAAACGAATTTTTTATATACAGGGTGCTGCAAATTTTACGGTGTGGCTGATGACCATGGCTTTGATTGTCTTCGTCACAATCATGAGCTCAGATAAACTCCATGAATGTCTGGCAGATTCCAATTTTTTGTATCCGTCTCCTGAAATTTCGAGAAGTAAGAAAAATGCAGGGAAAAAGACAAAGTAGATGAGAAAACGAACAAGTGCAAGAAATAATGTAAAAGTATATATATATACACACGAGGGGGATTACCAGACTAGACAAGGGTTAAGGATCGCTAAATCTTGGTGGTCCAGCACTGGAACTCATCCCAGACCAAGCCGCAGCACCATGGCTCTTGGCCGTTCCTTGTAACAGTAACAAGAGTCGTTCATCATAAGTGTAACTCACCCCTCTTGGAGCCATCCCCCATTCACTAAATATACCGGATGTTCATTTTCCCTCAAATTACCGGGACCGAGCTTATGGGAAATCACTCATTTGATTGGTGAAAAATTAAATGGCAAGTGGCGCCCCCATAAAGAAATTAGGTTAAATTAGATATACCACGTAGCATCTAATAGTCCATCTTGATGTGGAAACTATCGATCGTCCTTATAATAAATCAATTTGAAAGTCTTGTCGGATTAAATAAGAAGGAAATTATCCTTGACTCAGATTAAATGGTTATTTCTTTAATACCCGGTATACGCGGCCTTTTTTCAGAATTGGACTTAGCCCTGCTGCTTACGGCTTATGGGCATTGTGTCTTGTGGAATTAATTTAGTATGGTTTATATATTAAAGAGCTTTTTTTAATCTCCTATACGGTACTTGAAAAGACACCCGTTAGAACGACGTATGGGTCGAGGATAGATGTAGGCAGAGTAGCGTTAGCCACTTGTAATAAATCGTTATTTATCCGGAGTTTGATTTATCGCGAGAAACGCGGCAGCCCTTTGAACTACGAAAGTTGTGTAGTGCGCATGCGCAGTGTCGTGACAGTGTCGTACGAAAGTGGCAGTCTTTTAAAAATTATACTTCAATCATTTTTTAATATACGAAAAACAATTTTTTTTTACATATTCAAGTCAATCGACTGTGGTTATTAAACAAAGTTTTTTTTTAGGTTTTTAATACGCCACTCTAATTTACTTGTATATGAGAAGATCTATGCCCCCTTTTTTCTCAATGCTTATTACGGCACTGTGGTCTCAATACATACATGCATATGACCAGCAGCAAAGCAGACATGCAACATGTTCATTTCCAAACATCAAAAACACACGTAGCCCTTTAATGATTCATTAAAATCATTCATCGATCAATATACAGGGTCATTCATTACACACCCACCAACCAAAGTTGATTCAACTATACAAATTAAATAGACAGCCCAACCCCAGACGATACGTTGAGCCTGAATAACTCTATAGTCCCGTAAGTTCAAAAAAAAAGTACAACGGACTAACCAAAATTGCTTTATAATCGTTACACATTATTCATAGTTATCTGATTTAATTGAAAATTGAAAATAATATTCATTCTTTTGACTAAGGTTTTAATAAACGTCATTTTTAAAAATCCACATTCAACCAAATTTTTTACAAATAATTTACAGTGTAGAAATATACCATACAATGGACATACCGAAAACTCCCAACTATCCCTTGCACTATTTTCCAGCACGTGATACTTTCAGTGCAACAGTTTAAAAAAAGGGGGGTTGGGTGGGGCGCAAAAAATTGCACGCTAGAAAGAGGTACGAAGCGTCTTCCGGATTGGCCGGACGCACTCTGAACAATTTTTCCACGTCGAGCAAAGGTATAGTTAATGACCCAAAGCAACGATTCCTCTGATTAATTGTTACTGCCCGAGTTTTACGCGATACGTGAAATTAAAATATTTCCAGAGAGCTAATACCGAGCTTCGGCTTGCTTGGGTAATTATTTTTCTCGCATCAAGTGTTCGTATGTATATATATATATATATTTTTGTCTTTTTACCTATAAAGGAAAAAAAACGATAAAGCCAAGTCTGGTTATACAGTGGATACTTTGGGGGAGGGATGGATGCGGTTTTAGGAATGAAAAAAGACTATTAATATCGCTCCGTATAACCGATAAGACAACAATGACTCGAAGACAGTTTTACCTCGACTGAAAATCAATCTCTTCCAATCAGACGGGGATTGGTTTTTCCGATAGTTCGACTACAACCGCAAACTCTTCTCCTCTAAGCTGCGTGACATACCTGGGTATTCAGTGTATTTGAATAATTGAAATGGATCGACGAATACCAATCGACTGCAGTATTATTGACTTTATTGTAAAAGATACTTGCTTTTAAGGTTAGGTTAGCGAAATACATTTTTAAAATATTTTCTTAAAACCAGGATCAAACTAAATTTTATAAAAATACATTAAAAACAATTTTCATAACCTTAAATTTGTCTATGAATAATTTGTCAGTAAGGATCGACGGAACCGGAAGTTCCGGCAGGAGGTACAAGCATAAATATTTTTGAGCATTAAAGAAGATGCTAAATTGAATGTCCGTCGAGGATACAAAAGTTCAGAGGATTTTCTGGATGGTACGTATATATATATATATATGTATATACAAAGTACGGAGAAAACTTGCCATAAAATTCTCAGGGTAGCCACCCTCGAGATTCCACACTGCCTGGAGTTTATACCTTGTATAGAAGTTAAAGAGACCGAGTGATCGTCCATCTACGAAGAATGAAAATACAATGAAGGAAAAACCGACTAGCGAATGAAGAAAGCTCAGGAAGAAAAAAAAACGTCCTCCCTGACATGGTAAGGGAACAACCACGACCCAAGGAGGACAAACCAGGAGCAACCTACTGTCCTTGTCCACTGGTCCTTTTTTTATCTCCGCCTTCGGAGGGTGAATCTGCAGAGATCAGGACGTCTCGACGTAGACGTGGAAAGAGGCTGAAGTTCCCCCCTGGCTCAAGTCATAAGATCGACATCAGTTGTACAATCAGGGGACTCTTTTATATTGCGAGTAGCGTAGCCATTGGCCCCTGGTCGAAGAACTGATGTTGCTACGTGTACCAACCGTACTTGGTTTATTGTCTCCTGGAGATTTATATGGTTAGAACAGCAGTTTGACAATCGAAATCTTTAATTTCTTTTCATTTTTGTAATACGAATTTTTGGAAATTTTTTATCCAATACACCTTGCACGGTCCTTGGTTGGTTCGTTGTTGGACCTTTTGTAGATATACGTAGACGGTTGAGCGTTTTCCATAAAATTCCAGGAGACCCTCCATCTCTCTCATTACACCATGAAGATCCGTCGCGACGCTGCCTGACGTCGTAACTGGAAAATTGTTTGAGAACAACAACATGAAATACAACCTATATAAGTTTAAGATTGGCCAGTATTACTTGGCAATTTCATAAACTTTCATGAAAACTCTCTACTTACGGGCACTCGTAGCAAGCCTCTTGGTTTTTTACTTTGTCGTCCATTGAAAAGGAAGCTGCAGAATGAAGGGACCTTCAATCTGTGTTCTGCTTCTTCATGGGGCATAGGTGTACGATAGAAAATATATTTATACTGTTTTTCATGCTTCTATTGGGTATCTGTAGTTAGGTTATTTCCTTCAGCACCCCTAATTAAGGGTCGTGCATTGCTCCGGCTTCTCAATTCCCAGTTCAATCTGCGTCGTCTGCGTCCCTGTGGAAAAAGTGAACTTTGTTTTATTATTATTATAAATATATTGTGTATGCATTACAGTGCACATTGGTTTTAAGGGCAACAGATTATTTTGTTGAATTTGGGACATAATGGAAAAAAAAACAATTGAACTGAACGTCCAGTTATTTGAATTATATATGTATTGGCTTTTCGTCAGGGAAACTGTAATTAAGTATAGAAACTGGCATTGATTAATTTAACGGAATCGAATATTTTTTTTATCGCATGTTAATTAATAATTAATTATAGAACTTTTTTTACATCAATATTTTTTTAGGCTTGTTCTCATCATAATGATATGCAGTATACAGTGGTTAATTATAATATGAAAATTTTCAAACTGACGACAAACCGCTTTATTTGAATTTTCATGAAAAGCTCATTAGGATGAGATTAAAACGTACGACGCGAACCTTAATTGCGAGTTACTAAAATGGAAGGCGTCAAAACGTCAGCCATACGTCTATGCACTTAAGCACTTAGGCAGTTAGGCAGCGCAGTCAAGTCAAACAGGCAGCCATCAGGCAGCACAGCAAAGGCTGAAGAAAGTATCGCGAAATAAAGAGGTCAAAAAGCAAAGGACGTTTATTCGTGTTTAACATAAAAGATCCTTTTGGTCTCAAATATGTTAATTATAATATACCACAGCCGAGGAATTTCATTTCCACAGCAGCCAACGTAATCGAATAGTTTCCCTTGACGAACAGGCTCGCAAAATGGTCGCTATTTGCAATTCAACGACATTATGCTTAATTTTCTGGATTTAACCATAAATTATGTCGAGTCCACAGGATCGGCAAGAGAGAGTAATTTCTATTGGTCATACCGGACAAAAATGTACTATTCAAATTTCTTTTTTGGAATTTTTTATTTTTACGTAAACCGAGAGTCGGTAAGGTAGGAATTCTAATTAAAAAGTTTAATCCGAAGTTCTGATTTAATTATGAGAAAATGTGGACTCGTCTCGAGTTTTAAAAAAAATCTCTATTCTTTTTGGACTTTCTAAGAAAGTGGAATCTTACAATGATTTTGCAAAAATAACAAACATATAATTTCATTGACTTAATAGAAAGATGATTTTCGAATAGAATGTGTATTATTTTTTAATAAACAATCGGATTATTTATAAACACAGTATTTTGCTTTGCTTAACATTTTCTTACATGTATAAAAATTTATTGTAATTGGACAATAAATATCAATAATTACTGATAATAGTCGTTTTCGTAAATTGTCTATATCGTGTAAAAGATTACTTGTGAAAATTTATCAAGTTCCACACAGTTATAATGAGCCTTCCTCTATGCGGGAAACTTTCCTTTGTTCTGTGATGTCACATACAGTATGTAACACATGTATATACTATATATATAATACTTTACATTACTATACATATATTATACTTTGAAGTACATGAATAGAAATGACGAATAAAATAATACGATCGTAATAATACGTCACGTTAATGTACGTGACAATGTATCTAATAGTAGTAATGGCTTTATTTCCCTTTTATGGATACAACGTAGACTTCCGTTACCAAATTTTCTTTCCTTATTATGAATAACATTGTATCTGATAATATAACTAATCTGTTTAAAATCTTGTCAAAAGTGGTTATGCATACCCTTGTGAATAAATTAAAAAATATATGCATATATATAATCATTAATAATTGATTCTAAAAAAAAATTGAAAAATTTTATCACAATACTTATCCCCTCTAAAATAAGTAAAGACATTCTGACACGCGACTAGGCATATTTCCGAAAAATATATTTCATATGCTTCCATTCAAACAGTCCAATTTGTACACTTGCGAATAATTGTATAATATACGAATATATTTTACGTGACGAAATAATTGGTACAATAAAAAAAAATAAATATTGCATATTAGTATAACAATGATTTTAAAGCTTATCAAATAAAAGTAAATGCGTCTGTCGATTACCGATTGATCTGCAACTGAAAAAAGTGAATGATCAGTTGGATTTACGGAGTTGTCAGAGTCCCGTTCGTTATCGCGATATAAAAATGTCGAGAAAGCCAGTATGAAAGTGATCGTAGATAGCAGAAGCAAAATTGAATGGTCATGCAGCGTTCATTTAACTTAACGACTTAATAATTACCTTCGCTCAACGTACAAAAGCTTAACGAGACTTTGCAATCACGTAGCAGCTTGAACGTTCCAATTCTCTTTATATTTCGACAGGCAGCCATTGATTCAATCCTTGAGAGACATCGAATCGCATTGAGCGGCTACGTTCACGCCGTTTACAAACCCAGACGCTAATAACTCGGTCGGTAAAGTAGAAATATTTAACCTCAATACAAATACCGAGAGTACGAAATTTTTCTAAAGATAGAAAATAAATAGTTTAACGTAATAAAAATTAATTGTGAAAGCCCGAAAATTATCGAAAAAACATTCTATCGCGGTAATTCGCGTCGAATGGCGCTGCGGGCTGTGTAATGGAAGGTAAATAATTTTAAAGCATAAATTCAATCCTTTTCGCTCGACATACATGTTAATCCTTCAATGGACGCAATCGTCGGTAAAACACAAACCGACGCAATAAATGGGAGAAGTAATATGGTTTTATAGATTTTTCTTGTTAACCTCCAATTCCCAGTACGATTTATTTCACCTATTTGTTTTAGACAAATAAAAAAAACAATCTTGAAATATTCCATCCATTTTTCATATTTCCTGTGGACTAGTAATTTGTAAAATCTTAGGTTACAGAAAAAAAGGATTCAAAATCACTCTCTCAAAAATTCTACTTTCAGATATTCCTTCGTTATTTTACTCAGATCCAATGTATTATATGACAGATAAATAAATACTCCTACGGACGATATTCATCCGTGTTGACAATTTTTTTATGCGTTTCTCCAAGTCACGCCTCTGGGGAATTTTGTTGGTCGCCGTCAAACACCCCGACGAACCGATTTACAGTTACGGGGGTGATAACTCATGTGACTGTAGTTACCAGCTGAAACTTCGCCATTGACGTTACGAGCAATCTTATGCTTAAAGAAGGTAGAACGATCGTGTCTGATTGTTCAATTAGCCGAATAAGAAAAAAAAAGATTATTAAGAGAGACCATTTTGATAACTGTAAGACCCGACCTTTCTTGAATTCTCATCAGTGACTATGATCTTAGCGAAATCCGTATTACTGAAATTGTTTAATTGCGCATTAAAACTTTGATTGGAGCCCCCACTAGGATTTTGAAAACAATTATAAATTTTATGATGAATCCTATATACAATTTCAGTCTGATTCTAATAAAGAGAAATCAAGAACTGAATGTGATTGCTGTTATTAAATTTCAGCAAAAAACGTCGAAATGCGTTTGAAAATTAATACCGAGATTTTAATGAATATCTTATGGCGAATTTTCAATCCAGGCGGGAAAGCAGGATCGGCGAAAAAAGATATAATAACAGTACAGCCCTGATAGGTAACAAACGTTATTAATAACTGGACGAAAGATAAATAGAATAGTTAGGGGATATCGGGAGGCGAATATTAAAAGCTAAAAGTAACCTAATGAAATATCATTCCGTATCTGTGGTGTAGGCTAATTAAATACCTAGTACAGTCCAAGTTCGATATTGTAATGTAGTTGAAAAATACAAGGTTAAAAAAATGCTTTAATGGAATCATTATGACGCCAGGCGAGAGAAGCTCTCATATTTTTATTTTAACATTATAAATTGCATTTGACCCGATAATCATAAATTATATGAGACCCTGGAGCCCTTTGCATATCTGGCAGAATGTCGATACATCAGTTATTTATCGTCGGTGAAATAATCTTTTTTTTTTAGAAATGTCAGGTTCTAGGAATAATTTGTTCAAGTACATACCGAATGGTGAAATCGTATTTCCATACGATATTTTTCAACGTCGGCCATTTTGCCTAAAAAATTTGTCACTGGCATCACAATTTGTTTCCATTGTCACTGACGTGATAAGAAAAATATATCGATTTCATACAGACAAATCCTACCCTCAAGCTCGCCCAAAAGATCTTTCCTAATAATAATAAAAGAATATGATTCCCGAAAGATAATATTATCCATCCCCAACATAATATTACGTGATATTCATTTACTTTTATCTTCACGCCAACCGTCGCACGACATAATACGATAGAATAGAAAGATAGACTAGAGTACCGTCCAAGCCCATGGCAAAGCAATAGCAAAGTGAAAAGCCAAAGTTATCCGAAGCACCGTGAAATGAGTCGCGTCTGCTAGAGTCACTGTTCTAACGCCATAAGAAAATGTAACAGGTTTTCCAGACAAGCGTCTACAGCAGTGTTAAAGATAGTATTGCCAATAAGCCGCCAGAGGGTACTGGCGGCGGCGAACGATATTTTACACTATGTAATCTCTGTGTACTTATATTCCAGCGCAGATTCCGTCTCGAGGACTTTCAGGATTTCAGGCTTTGCTTATTCGTAGCCGCAACCGACGGCAGCGAACGTGCGCGACTCTCGGCAACTTCGGTTCGTGCGATCCTGACGCCTTGGCTCGTCAGTCTGTGCCAGTCTGTGCGCGACCGTTGCGTGCGTGAGACCTCGTTTCTTGCGTTGGCAAACTCGAGCGTGCTATACATATTTTAGAGGAATCTTTTCTTCTTTCTTTCCGATCTCTACATACCCGGGGAGTACAGTGAGAGTGAATTTCATAGCTGATCATCTGTGTGAATTAACGTTCTCAATAAACTCGTGTCCTTTCATATCTTTTTTGTGGGACGAACTTCTTCGCTTGTACATTTTTTATTCTTTCTTGTTCCTCGAGAGTGCCTTTGTTTTTTTATTAAACCGAAGTAAATTGGATTATCACTGGATTCTTATACCGCGACTGATTGCAAACAAGGTAAGCAACTTTTTATATATTAACAAACAATTGATTACTGAACGCGATCAGTCACTCCGATTATCTTCGTGTTGAAAAGTGTGTACACTTTTCTTGATTTAAGTAATGTACCACGAGTTTAATACGTACATATATTTCGGTAATAATTTTCCCATTCGATTTTCTCAATATTACAGTTTTTAACCCAAATTTCCAATATCGAGAATAATTTCACGCTAATGTCCTCTCGTCTACCTGGTGAATCTCCACTCGTTTCTGTATACTCGATATTCGCATATCAATTGCCTATTCGTAAATACTCGTTGCATCTAGATTGATGCACAGTAACGACGCTACGTTGTATTACGTGTATACAGTTTGCATGGTAATCACGCATATGTATACTGTACAAATATTATTCAGCCACAACACGAGCGAGCTATACGTATAGATACCTGCCGTTAAAAAACAAGCAAATTTAAGAACGCAATTCAAATCAGTGAAATACAAAGGGATTATATTTACCCAACTAATGAATAAATGACGTCACAGAGTCCATATCCATAAAAACGTCACACGTATATTAGATGCGGTGGACAAGCTTGACCGTTTTAAAAAAAAATAATTCGAAGAACGAAATTTCACTCAAAATTTTATTGTGAAAATGAAATTCGAAAAGCAACAAATAATTTACACATCAAATTATTCCTTCATTATATATATGCAAGTGGAGTAAACCGTTTAGTTCACACCTATGCACGTACATTACGTCACCCGAAGGGAATCGCGCAACAAGTTCGCGGTTGTTTGAAAAATACAGAGACCCAAAAAAAGTGGTAGAAGGATATAACGTAAACTTATTTAAGCAAAAAGATGAAAGATCAAGGAGCATCGAATGCATCGCAACGTTTTCAAAGTGCAAATTAGATTCCACGGGAGTTTCAGCTCCAGACGTGGATATAGGTACTTCCGGTGGGTCCGTCTCGCGCTGTATCAGGATAGCATTGTTCCAGCGAGAGAAAACGGACGTAACGTATTTTACTCTGGCGGATTCGCAGTTGCTCGAAGGAGGAAGTTAAGGACAACAGGAAGTTAAGGGATCTTTGGTGCACGCGTCTCCTCGTATATACAGTACAAATAGCCGCATATAGCATATTGCACTATATACAGTATATATATATCCTAGACAGTAGATTACGTAACAGTAATCTAGCAACGCCTCTAGCTTTCAACTGCAACTACTGCTTTTTATCCTCAAAGGAGACTGTGCAAAAAAAAAGACAAATTTTACCCACCCCTATAAACAAGGGTTGCACTCTGATCCTATCTGCAAAATTGTGTTGCCCCGTAACGCCGTTGCACCATACGAGATGGGTCTCTAATTTTTTTTCCCTTTTTATTAAATCATTTTTTCCTCCACCAACCGTTCCGCCACTTTGACCTAACTGGTCGCGTTTTCCTGGCCGCCATCGATCGCCTCGATCGTGGCTACGGCACTGTAGAGAAATCTGAAATTTTGTTTGCTCCGACAAAAGAGCCAGGCGTACCCAGCACTCTATTAACGAAATAGTTTTATCTTGCAGCGTCGAGGCAACCTGTAAGGCGCTCCTGTATGCGTGTTTACATTTTTTTTTGTACCCATCCACGTTGGTTATTTTTTGATAAAATTGACGCGTAGTCATAATAATATTTTTTTTTAATAAAGCAACCGTACCAATGAAGGTAATTTGAATCTCGAAATACCAAGCGTGTGCGTAGGATTTTGGCAAAAAATAAAATTGGGTCTGCATATAACGCGATATTGTGAACCAAATTTTTTGGCGTACAATGGCCGTTATAGGTATAAAAGGCGTTTGTCGGATTTTTACCATTCTTTTTACAGGTTATATACGTATATGCAGTTGCATATGTCGACGATATTAATAATAATAAGAATATTGTCCATATTGTCAAAATGTTCGGACAAAGGACAAGAATCAGTTACTTAATTAGCTGCTTTGCATTCTGATCCCTACAGATCAAATTCAGACCTGTCCTTATCCTAACTCAGGTGTAACATTTGGCACTTTAAAGATTTCTTTGTTTTTTCCTTAAACAAATGCAGAGGGAGTTTCTTAACTTCTTTGATAATTAGATTATAATAACAAGCCGCAAAAAACGAAAATGATCCTCTCAATTTCGCTGTCGCATGAACTTGACGTCATCAGTAAGGTGCTTGACTTGGTTCGTAATTACCGTATCGCAAAGTGGCGCCGTCTCGTGGTCAACAATTCAACCACGTGATTCGGAGTTCCTGTTTTGCAGATTTTATCAATGATACAACAAATGCGTAGAACACGTCAAAGCTTCATACTTATCCATGCCTATTTCTCAAATTCTGAATTTTATTATTTCGTACGAAAATCTGATGCATTTGTTTTGAATTCTTTGAATCTTCCAGGCTACGTCATCGACGTTGCATGCTCCATATACAGAATCTGCATACTCAAACATCGATAGTACAACAGCTCGCGTAATATTCAACTTCGCTTCGGTGGACAACATATGCCTGTATGGGTAGAATAATCGGCGTCTGGTTTATGCAATCGAACATTTTGCCAAGACATTTTGACTCAGAGTTCAGTCCAGAGTTCATAATAAATTAGACTTAAAATTTTCGCTGTTTTGGTGCACTCAATTTCATTGTTCCTTAATACTTAATTTTAACGAGCTCGAAAGTTCTCTTTCGTTCTACCTATGACTACTGCTGGCGATTTTTTTCCGGATTAATTAGAAGAGCTTGCTCTTCAGTCCAGGCTCTCTGTATTATCTAAATCTCTTATAACTTCCTTGTTGGCCTATTTTATTTTTTGCCGCGTAATAGCATTTTATTAATTGGTTGTCATCGGCATACAAGTACAGTTTTGATTTTTCTATGATTGGTGGTAAATCTGTTGTGTGTATGAGAAATAATAAAGGTCCGAATGACGAACCCTGAGGTACTCTCTATATGACATTTCTTACTTGTGACGATCTCAATTTATTTATTTCGTTAACCGTAGTTCTATTAAGTACATAACTGTTCATCCATTGCAATGCTACTTTTTTTATTTTTGGGTTAAAACGTTGGAAAATATCGATATCGAAAGTTTAGTCGATCCGATGGAATTTTGCGATATGATTGATAATCGTAGATTCTTGTTAGGAGGAAAAAAGAAAAGGACGCCATGATTTAATAGCGTCATAGTGCCACTGCGCAGGCCCGATACGAGGCTACGTTCACGTCTTACCGTTCGCGAGTGTCACCTCTGTGAACCTGGAACTGCGTGACGTAAAATTTCGAAAATTCTGTACCTTTGTACTCCTTGGGGTACGAACGAAAAGAAAGTTGGTACAAACAGGTAAAAGTGGGATACAATCCAATAACAATTTAAAAATTATATTTTTAACTCGGGATTCCAGGTTTACAGGGGTGCGGATTTCGATTCTCGATGCGTAGGAAACAGGCAAGAAACACAAGAAATCATAACGCGAGTCAAGTCAGTCGCGAAATTCCATGTGGTTTGACGGTTGAAATAAAGGAGGTTAGAAATACATAAAAGACGTTCGGGACGATCGTATCGGTGAAATTATGTCGAGCGTGAAGAGTGTCTACGTTCATGGCGTTTGAACGTATCCTCAACGTCAACCGTTGCATTTGGATATTTCAGAAATGTTTTTAATATTAAAAACTTGACTATCAAATCGATTGACGTTTGGTTTATCCTTAAGCTATTTTTCTCTGAGTTTCCATAGAAACTACTCAAGAAATATCAGTCGTATATCGAATTTTTTAAATTCTTTTTCACGATAATTACATTATTCACGAGTGCATCGAGAGTGGATAATATATAATATATGGATCAAAGGATACTGTTTCTCGCGAGTCTTCTTTCTTCTTTAATACGAAGAAACACAAGATGGAGGAACGTTTTTGTAAAATTTCTATTGATCGATAGAGATTGAGCTTTTTCTTTGTATTGTCGACGCGACGGTTAACCTTAATACATTGTAATGGGTGGTCGGAGGTGGTATACCTGTTTGACTGTTTTCCTTTGGAAAGGTTGCGCAAGAGGAAAGGACATTTGATATTCACAAGGGAGGCGCGTCGAGTGAAATAGGGGATGGAAATGTGTTAGGGAACTGGAAACGAGTGGAAGTATGCAAGAACGTTATGAATTAACCCCAGGTGGTAAGGTTTGGAACGCTCGGAACGACGGATTTGGAATTTTGCAAATGTCGCGCGGTGAGTTTAAATAAACGTTTGTATGGATGACGTAGTAACGCCCTTGGTTATTACGTAAGAATTCCGAGATGTCCGCGTTGCGAAGTTAATCTGTCAAAAGAGATTTGAGATTTGCTTAAAAAATACATTAAAAAAAATTGTTTACCGTGGAATGGGTTGTCAGTTGTATTTTTCTAGTAAAAAAAAAATGTAACAAAACTACCGCAAATTTGCTTGACATTTCCTTTATAAAACTTTTTTGCAATTAATATTTGACCCAAATACGAATTTTGATTTTTCGGAAGTATCTCTTTTGTCAGCGTCAGTTTCAGGCAATGTCGAGCACCGACCAGGTGAAAAACATTGCTCGCTACTGGAGTCGGGAAAATTGTAACGAAAAAATAAATTTTTCAAAATTAAAGTAACTCGCTTCCTAACTTTTGTCTAATCGTTCATTTTTTCATCGACTTAAATCGGCCTTACGATTTCTTCATTCGCATTTTATTGATGCTCCTCTGTGATTTCCAGTCCAGTGAACGGAGAATGACGCGTATAATAATAATAATAACAACAACAATAGTAACAATAATGAGAATCTGATTGTAACGACCGACACAATGAGTACGTTAAGAATCGATCAAATGAATGAAATGATAGGCGCCAAGTAGCCGAGTCATTGTCGAAAAATGATTTTGCCATGAAACATTTGTATCGATTGATTCGATTCGATAAATCTTTCGAAATTTGACTTTCGAAATCGTCCAGAGATATGGCGTCTGACTCCGTGAAAGAAAGTGGCGTGTAATGAATTTCGTAATATTTAATTTCATGATCACGATGATCATCGATCTTCGATAATGTCTAATTAAGGATTAATTTTTTATGTGGATTTTAGGTATCGTTAAAAAATTTTTTTTTAATTCGTCACGTGTTCCCGTTTAACTTGCAATATTATCAGCACGTTTCTTATAAATGAGAATTTTTTTTGTCTTCTTTACCCACAATAACGTTGCTTGCTGTGCCAAGGCTTGGTCCCATTAATATGAGTTATGTGTTAACGGGCTACGTATCGCAATTACGCCACTGGAGTTGTAACCGGTTTGATTCTGGATGCTGGTAGGGTGAAGCTTTGGATCATAATGTCATATGATCGATCTGGTTATTTACATTGATATTATCTAAGATCAGCGAACAAGTGTACAGATTAATTCAGTTACCGCTGTATCACTTGATACGCAAATAAAAGGAAATCGGTATAATGGCAAAAAATTTTAATCGGCAACGAAGGTTAATAGATACTTCGATCAGTATACAGAAAATGCCTTTATAAGAATAAAAGTATAATATCAATAATGAAATTGCCGATGTATGGATGTAGTGAGTTTGTTAGGAATTAATTTTATTTTTTTTCTTATTAAGGGCCGTTGGTTACTAGTATACAATGATTGATCAGTACGATCAATACGAGTTGATTCGTAGAGTCGTTTTCGTAGCTGAACTAACCTAAAAAAATCTTTTCTTTATCAAGAAACTTTTCCTTCCGCACGAGAATCACGATGTGGATGTAATGGATAATTTATCCGAAGATAAAAAAAGTTTTCCACTCAAGATCGCCTAAGGTTCGAAATTTCTGGTTCTTTCTTATTTTCGTGGATCGAGGGCGGATGAAGGGGGGACTGTGTTACGCCTCAAGCACGAATCAGTAAAGTTAACGCGATTGTTTCTCCGGTATCGATTAATCGCGTAAAATTTATTAACACGCGAAAATATATTTTCTAAGTCAATGGGGAACTGGATCAATTTTTTCTTTCGTCTTTTCTTAATTGTGGTACTACAAAAATTATGAATATTGATATCTCGGGTAAATAATATGCTTATATTTGTTAAAAAATTATATTAAAAAAACGTGTTGCACAAGTAGCAGTTCAAACGCCCTGTTGAATCGCGTGACAAAATGGCCGTAAAATATTGTATATGAATAATGTATAATGTCTACGACTGTGAACAGTTTCAACCAACGTACATAGGTTACCAATGATTATCAATAATACTTCTCATGTGGTGTGATAGGTTATATTATGAAAAGGTTAGCAATAGTCAGCTCGAATACGGGCATGCCTCATTGGCTATTTGGCTATAAAATAAACTCCATGTAAGGAGGAGATGGGGTTGTGACGTCACGAATAATCACAAAATTGTTTTCGCTCCCGCACTTTATAGAAAATTTTAACATCGATTTTCTTAATATTCAAGCGATAAATAAATGATCTAATCAGCGTTCTGACGTTATACGATCATATTCTAGCAAACTACTTGGACAGTTTTTGAATTCCCGTGAAAGTTCAGTTTTCCATTCAAAAGAAAAATCTCACGGATCGAGTTCGTACGTTGACTAGCGCAGTCCCGAAACGCCCGGAGTTACGAGAAGTGCCGCCGATTGCGGCGGCGCCACTTACCACTCGGCCGAAACCTAAATGAGATCAGTGTCACGGATTACAAGCCAGACAGAAAGGGCGCGGGCCCTCACGTGCGTTACCAACGATATTTCTACGTCAGTTTGTGGCTTTTAATATCCGCAAACGAATCGTCGTCCTCGCGAATTACTTCCCGTCGACAAACGTCGAGCAGCCAGCAGTTTGTTGGGCACGTAGAAACAAGAAGGAAGCTGAAGGTTGGCTGGCGACGCGTCCTAACCTCTTTCCGTGCTATCGTATCGCGTGCCTGTCACGACGAACAAAAACGTCCATTGAGAATAATGCTAGCTGGACATTTTCTCGACTTTGTGAAAACAAGCCTTAAACCGATTTGTGATAATTTACACAAGGAATATTCAATGGTGACACAAATAACTCATGTTCTCCCAGGCGTCGTTGCGCTCGTCGTCTCTTGCGTCTATAACAGCATGCAAACCGAACGGCAACGGTAAGTTTACTTTGTAACGATAGACTGACGAGATAATTTTCACGTACTTGTTTACCCTTTAAGTGGAATAATACATAAACTTATCAATATGCGTATTAATGCCTAGATACTTGAAGTGTTTACAGAAATACATAGTATATTTTTGACGTTGTATAAACGTTTTATAATGCGTTCATCCAGGCATATGTTTCTCTTCGGTTGATGAAGCAACTTGCGCGCATGCGCAGTTCAATGCTTGCACATGATTTATGTATTAGTTGGTGCATATCAACATTGTACGTTTCAGATTCGCGTATATTTAATCATAACTGAGTCGATTTTACAGAACAAGCTTAACGTGTTATATCGTGTCAAGATTCGAAATATCTTACGTTTATCTTGGTCTCCGTGAACGTTATTAAAAGATTATATATATTGGAATATATGTGTGTCCATATACACATATGCGTTGTAACGAAAGAAAAATATTAATAATATTATTTTTCTCACAGATAAAAAAGGTAGACAGGTACTCCGAGGTACGGCACGATCTTTCGCTTATAATTGACTCGATATTCTTTCCGAATTTTCTGGGACTACGCAATACGAAAGAAACTAAACGAATGTCGACACGTTAGCGAGATCGCTACCGGCACAGTCATAGACTATAAAGTAGTGCCCTTTTCGGCCAATCATCGTCGCGGAAGAATTACTCACTAGTATTGCTACGCGCAAATATGGAAGCATGCCACTGGACTCAAAATATAGACTATACGAAATTAATTTCAAAGCGATATATCACGAATAATCCTTCATGAGAAGGACGCGATAGACTCTATAAATAATTGCCGGAACCTCTTCGTTGTCGCCATTATACGATACACGAGAGGTCGGTCAAAACTTAAATAGACAAATCCCGTTCATAGTCTAAACCGGTGGTATGACGTCACGTCTAATCGATTGACCCGGGATTTTCAAAACTATCACTAGCTCGCTGCCGTAGCTCCAGGGTGTCCAGGTTGCTCTGGTGGTGATCTTCGTCCGGACCAGGTCGGGACGGCTAGGTGTCGGAGTTCACGAAATCTCACGCCGGGATAGCTCCTGCTCTCCATACTCTTTGGTACCGTTGATGCCCCCCTTTTGGGAACCGGTACCGGCTACGACGAGAAGAACGAGATGGTCCAGGGCGATCCCTTCCTCGATGCCGACCACCTACTCGATTCGGGCGTCGTCGCGGCGGGGTGGAGGCGTCTATTGATTTTGGATCGTCCTCTACTATTCCAGATGTAGCCTCGTGTTAATCCTCCAACAGCGACGTGAAGATGTTGGGTGTTGTGGCCGAATTCGTATGCATGAAATGGGTTTACAATAGAAATTAACCTAATTTTCGAAATTTCCAAAAATTGTGAACATGGAGTTTTTGACTGGTAATTCGCGTAAGGTGATATTAAGGGACGGCAATACGTCGCGCATGATAAATATGATAGTCAATCCATTTCAGACTCACGACGTGAAACAACGTTACAGTATATAAAAAGAGCTTTAAGGTTGAGAAAATTGTCCAAAAAATTGTTTTCTTACGTTTTTTTTGCGTTAATCAAAGTCCGATATGAAAAATTTTTAGGCCCGAGTAAAGGGACTGTTCAGCAAAATGCTGAAATCGTACCGTACAATACCGCTGTACGATTGCAGCAGGTACTTTGAAAAAAAAATTTTCTTTCGCAAGTGTTACAGTCGCCAAACATTTCTCAAAGCATTTTACCTGAAAATCAATATTTTCATAAGCTCCTGAAGTCGTCGTATGTATATACGTATAATCTCGTATGAAGAGGATTAAGTGTCGTACCTTATTGACGTTTTCACATACGACGATGAAACACATGTGGGACGTGGAGGCGTACTTGTGCTGCTCCTTATTCCTTGAAGCAATCGAGATACTCGTGTGCTGTAACCTTGTCAGGTATGTACCAAATGCAATTGCAGTTTCACGTATGTGTCATGTGTGTACAGGACGTATCGCTTGGACAGGAAAGTACGTTGATGCCTTTGCAATGCTGAACCTATGCGACTGCTTTGCCGTGATACTTGAACTTTTTCCTCGGAATTGCCTGAAGCAGATGAAATTTTTGGTAGGAAGTATTTTCATGCCTTCGGGGACATCGAGAAGGAAAATTTGCTGATATGGGTAAACACGTATGTAGACGTTGCCGTATGTGATACGTAAATCATACTTTGTACTGGGTAAATAATATATATGAAAAATTTGTATATATTTTTGTAGCGATATACGTCGCTATTTTTGCTGTTTGAAAAAAATATTTGTTTCATTTTTAATTGTTATTAATGTACGGTGCTTTTTCGGTCTGGTCGACTGGTGCGCACGAGGTCAAAAGAGGGTCCGAGAAGTTAGTCCCCCATAATTTGAAAATTCTGGTTCCGTTGTTTGTTCTGAGTTGTTCTAAGTTTGTTCTATA
>JAYRCB010000527.1:305528-316476 GCA_036026315.1 Trachelus stipa
AGAACAAACTTAGAACAACTCAGAACAAACAACGGAACCAGAATTTTCAAATTATGGGGGGCTAACTTCTCGGACCTGTCAAAAGAACATCAAAAGTAGAGTACATTCAAGCTTGTTTTACTATTGGCTATTAGAGTTGCTGGGCTGTTCGAAATTGCCGGGAAATTATTTTTCAAAATTGGCCCAACCTTTGAATTTGAATTACGCGCGCCCTGTACGGATGCGATGAATCAAACGAGGACGAGAATGGGCGGGTTTCGTGATTTTTTGTTTGTTAGGTATTTATTGAATTTAATTTTACTGTGAAAGAGAGCGCACTTTTTTATCCACGGTAATTCCACAGAAGGGAATTTTTATGAATATGAAAAAATTTCCGAACTATAATTACTCGCATGAAAGTTTCTTTTGTTGTTGTCAATTCTCCTGGATGCTCTAATTTTTCGACTCGAAAGTCCATTTCTGACTGACAACAGTGAATTCTGCATGCTAATTCTCTTTACTCGAGATTCGTTATGAGGAAACGGGAAATATTAAAAACATTTCATATTTATTCGCAGAAACGATAATTAATTAAATTCGAAACGAATGACGTAATTTTGGAAGTTCGTAACGGCAGAAGATATTTCGAAACTTACGTCTTTACTCGTATTTATACTTTCGGCAAAAAATTATCTAGCCGCGTACGATCGTACGAGTGGTTGAGCGAGAAATAAAGAAATGGCGGGTAATTCAAAAATCATGAATCGCGTTTTTTTAAATTTTATCTGTCGATGCGAAAATACGTGCGCGATGTAGTTTCCGAACCACGAAAAAGATGATGGGACAAGCAATTAAGTTTATTTACAACGAGGCAATGGGTAACGTGTAAATCAGCGAATAGATTCCGTGGCTGAAGAAAAAATAAAAAACATGGATACCTGTCCATGTCCAAGTTTCGGTAGCTCTGCGCATGCGCATAAATAAATTGCATGCATAAGCAATGCGCTATTCAAAGGATCTTCTCCGACGGCTGCCGTTTAATGCTAAACTTTTTCGAGATACGCGTTTTATGCTGGCTACGTCGCCATCGCGTATAATTTGCATGCAGCTACATACGTATCGGCATAAGAAGGATATAACGCGAGCTCAGCATCCTCTCTGAACTTTGTTTTCGTGTCGTTGAATGTTCACCAAAATGCCCGTAGCCGATACGCCAACTTATCGTGGCTCCAAACGATTAAAAACAGTGTCCATTAATTTTGATAAAATTAATTTTCCGTGAATTCACTCTCGAAAAGATTGGCATTCTTTTTTCTTTGTACCGTATCATGTGTATCTTTAGCCTTTTCATCCTATACTCCCACGAGGATTCCGTACGGCTTTTCAGTTGGCTGAATACACGAGGGTCAGATTTTCTCGTACAAACATTCTGTCAAACAGTTGCGTTGGAAAGAAGAGAAAACGCGAGAGATCGTAAGTATACTATAAATCAGATACTTCGTTTAGAGAGTTAATTCAGTAATCACTGTTAATGTCACTTTATTTCACTATGTTAGTCATGGGTCTGTCTTCGTTACAGACGAAACTTTCGTAACCGAGCATAACCGACGCGACGTACATTTTATCAGGACTTTGTGACCAAACGATTCTGCAAATTTCCCTTGCGACGCGTTTCCGCCGCCTCGTAAACGTGGAGCGAGCAGAGAGAGGAAAGTCTCGTCTGGTAGGCAATGGCGCGGCGTCAGTGTCGCTGGCGACGAAAGCGTGAGACGACAGAAGCGCCTTGGCGACAAATAAATTATATCGTGAAGTTTCGCCGCAAGTGGCGCTGCGACGGTACCAGCGGGAACTTTAATGGACGACGAATAAATTGACGAGCGACGATCGTCTCGTTTCGTTTCGTATACCAAGATGTCATGTTTCTCGCTTGATCCTTTCTCGTAGGAGAAGTAAGAATTTTAAGACTCGTTCAGAGAAGTGACCGTAGCCCAATGGTTAAGGTAACGGATTCACGACCGAAAGGTTCGGAGTTCGCGCCCAGCTTTCAGTGCCAATTTATGCAATGGGTTTTCATGAGAAAATGTAAGTGAATAACTCGTAGATTAGGTTAGGTTATTTTTTCGCACAACACTTTGGACTCCTTGTGTGAACTCTCTTGTATTAAGTCTTCTACACACGTAACACTACAAAGTGTAAGGCCCGTTTCGCGAGATACGTCGCCATCTAGTGTGAACTTCCAATCATGATTATAGTACAGCAGTTACTGGCACATTTTCCCCCATTGGGGATACAGCCATAAGGGAAGGATGGAAAAGGATCCTTCGTAATGTCGTCGGACGTCCTCGCAGATACTTGGTAAGATAAACCGTACGGCATTATATCTGTATAGTGGCGCGTCTTCGAATTTCACGAGGGCAAAAAATTCGCCAAGAACCAGAAGACGAGCAAACTGACAACCGACGTTTTCTTGGTTTAATTTTCTGACTCGAAGGTCCTGACATGGCAATTGCTACGGGTGTGATATAAATTCTCTGCTACGTGTAAAATTTGACACGTTTACCGAAAACACTTGAGAAAATTGAAAATATCTGCTTGATTTTTTTTTATATCAGTTAAGAGACGACTAAAGATTAATTTTTTCCGAAAAAATATAACGAGTGAAATGCGAGCAACGTGGTCTTTCGGTAATCGTTGATAAGATCGATGTTTATTATTTTGATAAGTTTCGAGAATGCCGGTCAATGGATTGCACTCGAAATTTTGGCAAGTGTAAGCAAGAATTTATGTGTTTGCGTAAAGCACTGAATAGATTTCTCGATGGATTCACCGCTGGAAAGATTTCTTGGCTGCGGACACGGATCGTCCGGCTATTTTTCATGGTTTCTTTTTACCGTAGCCATTCAGTGGGACTTGTCGCATTTTACTTATCGGTTCACGTGACTCCATTGAAATTTTGAGAGGGCGTACGAAGAAGCTCTGTACGAGTGTTGGTTGAAAAAAATGTACATTTTCTTTTTTTAATTATGGCAAATATACATAAACTACGAAGAAATTCGATTACGAGAAAAGTGATTGTGTTCGTAATATGGCTGTTTTAAATCGAATCGAGGTGATTGATTTACAAGTAACAAATTAAATTATCTTAAGTGGAATATTATTGCAAGTGGCAAGTGTAAATAAAAAAAATCTACAGGAAGGTTCAAAGGTCTTCTTTTGTAAAAAATGGTCGAAGGTCCCGAAAAAAGATTCGCGACTCTCGTGCAGTCAAGTTGGTCACGAGGGGTGAACGGATGTGACGTAGGTGCTCGGTGAGACAGAGTAGGTGGGATTGATGGTATAAAAGTAAAGCGACGGGAAGAGCTGAAAGGGCGGTTGCCGTGACTGAGGGGGTTGTAAAAAATAGTGGTGAAAATCTGAATAATGAAATGTGCTGCGGGACTAATGGAAAATTCGAGTTTAGATTCAAAGGTCACACACTTCGTCTGGCGCTGACTAATCTATTGACCAGAGCAGTTTGACTGATAAGCTTCTGGAATTTGGTAAGTAAATCGTAAACACGAATTTTCGTAATTTCAATTTCACTCTTCTATCTACCACTGGTTTCGTTGTGGAGCAAAAATAAATTTTCGAATTCTGCAACCCCCTTAGTTACTGGAAATAAATATTTTGCATTTTTTTTTCTTTCCAAGTTTTTCGATGTGAAACTTCTACGTTTTTACCATCATATTAATTACTTTACCTGTAACGGCAGACTTTTAACAGTCCATGGAAGCGTGACGTGACATTTACGAGTCGAACCTTTCCAAGAGAAGGTTATGACTTGGGGCTGTTTCGATTCGAACGATTGGACCTCATTAACTTTTCGCCATTATTGGTTTCCCTCCGTCGGTAAGGAAGAGCCAACAGGTATTTAAATGAAATGTACAGGAGTCTCTGATACAAACAAACACGCAAGTGTCAATCCTTGATAATTAATCTTGGGCCAATCAAGCAAACGCTCTGTGTAGGCACTTTATTTTTTAATATGAAACGTAATAATTAAACTCGAAGAATTCTTCTGACTGTTTAAACGCAAATAAATTCATTTCAATACTTTTAATTCACTACTCGCTCTTGGCGTTAATTAAAAGTTCTTTCTTCGCCCGTTAATCGTCTACCAGCAACTTTTACTCAATTCCTTCTGGATATTGCACGAGGCACCAAGCGAGAACGGATGAATTATGGAAAGTAAAAGAATATTCGAAGGAACACAGTGGAATTAGGATGTCGGCCAAGGAACGGTGGAAATGAATTAACCATGAGGAAATATTGACAGTTTAGCACAATAGATCTAATATGGACGAAACTGTGACTAATTGTATATATACTGTATATCCCATCCCAAGTAGGACACCTGAAGTTGCCGCGCATCGAAAGCGAATAATTAATAATCGCATCTGCCGATCGAATTGCCCTCTCTCTTCTGTGTGGTAAGTTGTTTTAACTCGTTTTCGATCGCGGCAACTTCAGGTGCCCTACTTGGGATGGGACGTACAGTATAGTCGGTCCACGTGTTCAATGTTTTGTTTTGACAGTTGGCAAACAATGAAATCCTTAGGAAGTGACACGTGGCTTTATGAAGACTCGATTGTTTTTGTTCTGTCGAAAAATAAAAATACACTGAACTCGTAGACGATCTTTGGTGCAGTACAAGGTGTGCATAGTTTGAAACAGGAAATTAGGTACTCAGTTAACAGGTTGGACTAACTTGAGTACCGGATATTCCTATTGGAAGGAATATAAAATGGCGTGCTTCGAGACACCCATCAAGGGACATTATTTAATTTCAGGTGTTTCACGTACACCTGGCGGCGGGAACGTCAGGCACGTACCTTAAGGCGTTTCCGGTTTGGCTGCAGAATCAAGATGAATGTGCATCGGAGTGCTGAATGATGAAACGGTCGCTCATTGTGAATTTGCCAGTCTCGGACGGTACTGGCTGCGAATTTCTCGTTTCTGGATCTATTTACAATAATTATTTATCTTGTCTTTCAAACGGACTCAATATGCGACTTTATTGTTCCTTTGAAAACTGTTGATTCTTCCATGGTAAACTTATGCTATGCTAATCAAGAACATATGGTATACGTGTCATTTAATATATATATTTAACTACGATAGAGGACATTTTCCGATAGTATCGATTGAAAGGCTTCGATTACTGCGATAGCTTATTATTATTGTTATTATTTTCACAGGCGTATCCAGTCAAAGTTGTATCCTGTTCAACAGTATATCTGGGTCATATAAGTGAATTTTTCGTGTTTCCCCCATTATCGTCATATTCACAGTATGTAATTTATCTATATAGAAAATTTCCCTATTTTTCACGCACTGACATCGAAAATTGTTCCGAGTTTCATGATTCAATGTACATCGATTCTGGACGTTTTCAGCCGCTAATAACATCCTTAAGATTTTCGTTCTTCGTCACTTCCGGTTTACAATGCAATGCTACGCCGCTGTATAAGCCTCATGGAAAGCGAAAAAAATATTAGTATCGGATTGTTCAGTTTCAGCGTGATAAAAAAAAAATAGTAATTTTCTTATCGCGCGGATACTCACTAAATGCCTGAGTAATCAAGAGAAAACAGTTTAGCAAAATTGTATATTTATTTTAAAAAGAAAAATCAAGCGCGCATTATTGTTCACTGTCGCGCACTGAAAAGTCATATTTTTCAGAAGCGATAAGCTCATGAACCGGAAGCACGAGTACCGTGGTAGAGGACGAGATAAGAAATTGAGGACGCGAAACGAATGGACCGAGAAGGATGAGGATGCTGGGTGAGAAGGGTTGGGTGGAGGGACGAAGGTAGGGGTGGTCGATACCTCCCCCTCCCCCTCCCCTCCTCATCGGACGCAAGAATTTAATATTCCCACGTAGCAAATATCCGTGCGAATCTCAAAGCGAAGCAAAACCTCGGGACCATCTTTTCCTTTCATTTCTTCTCTCATCTCGCCCATCGTCGTGCCCGCAGCCGTACGTCGTTTTCATCCTTTTCCTGACAACTTTTTTCTTTATCTTTTTTTTCTTATTCATCTTTCATCTTACAGATACGCGTATGTGTATCCATACTCCTGCTGCTCGAAATCTGTGATATTTCTCTCGCGACGTCCTTCGTGCAAGCGTCGCGGCGACTCTTCTACTTCGACGCTCTGATCCCTCTTGATATTCCGAAGGACGACACCCCTTGCGATGGACGAGCTGAGACCGTATCGGGCATTTTGAAAAAATATGAGAAATCAGAACGACCTGAGGATTTGTCTTATCGTCAAATTCATTTGACGCTTAGGGTAGGTTTTTGGAATTTTTTTTTTTTTTTATTATACTGGGTCGATTATGCTCGCTTCTCTTTTCTGCTTTTTCCATGTCGATTATTTAATTTTAACAGTTATACCGGGTGAGTCGAATTATATATGTGTTTATATGATCACGTGAGATTTTTCACAGCTACCTGTTAGGTGTATTCCCATCTTTTGACGCGTATTCTTTATCTCTTTATGCAACGATAATTTTTTTTTATTACGTTTCACAACGTCGAAATTTAAAAATGTTATGCCGCGTTTCCAACGTCTGCTCCATAGGCGATTTCTATGTCTGACATGCAACCTTCGCATTAACCGTTCTCCGGCAATCCACTTGTACAATGGGCAATGCGCTGCATTCGAGTTATGACCTCCTCTTAGCGAAGTACTTGCATACAAGTGCATCGTGTCTGACGGGCAGACTCAGATTGCTGTTCGTTATTGGGCCATTTACGGCTACGGAGAACGGCTGAGTCTCTTTTGTTCTGTGAAACGAGCTTTATTCGTACGGATAAAGGAATTTTTTTGCTTTACAAAATCCCTTTTTGGACTCGATGACACGTGTGGATATATTGGATTAAATATATTCTGTTTATTATTCTAATACGATATATGCATTCAGACGTCACGCGACCCTTTGCCTTTTTCGCACAAATTCCAAAATATAAAATTTTACCTAATCGTACAGTTTCGAGTACCGACCAACGTGTGACGCTGAATTTTTTAAATTAAATAAATTAAATTCCCTTCGTTTGACAAAAAATGTCGTCATTGTGAAAATAAAAAAATGTAAGATGCACATAAAATCACGTACGATATAAAAATTAATTTTTTACGTCACTTATCAAAAGCGTAAAAAAAATTGTCTTTGGATGCTGGTGAAATTTCATCTCAATCCTACTCCACTACTTCTTCCCGTACCCACTACGTATGATCCCCTAAAAACAATCCGCCTTACCTAACCTCACGTTTCGCAAGTGCTCGTAAAGGAGGTTCGCCGACTACGTAATACCTGACACGTGGAAAGCACTACAATAGGAGATAGTCTGTTTTGGCCCGTAAAGACAGTAATCAAGTTCTTCGTGACAGATAACGTTGTTATTTATAAAAATGATAAAAAAAATTTTTACCGAGAAATCTCACAAATGCACTATAGCGATGCAACGTAGCATATGCAATTATCTCAAGCGAGTATTTATACTTGACGTATCATCGGAGTTAATGATCTACCGGCCACGTGAAACCGGTTGGCTATGTTGAGTATTATTTTTTAAAAAATATTACGCAATATTTTTTTACCCTAAGTTTCTAAAGCGACGGCACGTGCACGGGCGATCATTGCAAATGTATGTTTCGCGAAGATTCTGCATTTGGGGTCAGCGTACCGTTAATCGTGACTAAGGTGCCTTCTGGAGTCTGATGGAAGACGGAGAACAGGGGCAAAGCCGTATGACGCTCCAGGCTACATGAGTCACCTGGTCTCGCGTACGTAATTGTTACTCTTGCGTGTAATAGGAGTGAGCCATGCGTAACGTCATCAAGCTCTGGGTTAAATGCGAATTAAAAATTTGAGGTTAGGGTCTGTTTTGGCTAATTTATATTTGTGAACTTATGCCATTTTTATTGGATTTCTTTTTTTTTTTTTGGTACTTGGATTCATCCCTTATTTGGGGTGTTGCTTAACCTTGTTAAATGTGCTCTTTAAGTTTTCAGAAGTTTTGACTATATGATAATTCCCATGAAATTGCATCTGTCGATTGAATATTGTTAGGGGTGGTTTTGGGGGTTGTTGATCTATGTTTACCCAGGAACGGCCAATAAAGTCTGCTGTATATCAAGTGGGATGGTGCAGGCTTTGCACATATGGGGCTTTCACGTATGGATTACATATGTGCGTTTGTTAATGTATATATGTATATATAGCTTGTTATATATACTAGGTTAAATATATTATAGCAATGAAGATACTTTGATTAATATGTAATATGGAAATTTTGATAAAATTTTTCATCAACTGAGGTAGTAAACTAATTTTGGAATTAATTGAATTTCGAAATTACCAGTTTTTGGATTACTGTGTAGCTAATTATCTGAACTTGGATCGATTCGAGAAATGCGTTCTAAGCTGAACATGTTTATTTTTTGAAATTGCGAAGCTATTGATTTTGTTCTTGGAGAGTAGAAAATTTTACGTTTCAGAAAGCGTTTGTTTTTGCAAAAACAGTCTTTTGTATGATAAAAAAAGTCTCATCCCCATAATTTATCCAGGGATAAAAGTACATGAAAAGAGTTCATCGTGGTAAAGAAAGACGTTTTCCTTTGGTAAAAAAAAATGTCCAGAATAATCGACTCGAACAATATTGAAATTCAAAAACGCAAAAGACTATTCAACGAGCCCTTTCTGTGGGGAATCATTAATCATCCCGATATTCATAAGAATGATTGATTCCTGCGATATTTTTTTTTATCGGAGTTATCGTTCGACTTTTATCGGTAAATAAAAAAAAAAGATTCAACCCCCTCCCTAATCTTTTTCCTTGAAATAAATTTTTTAAATTTCGACTTGTCTCACTCCAACGGCCCCGAAGATAGTATCGTGTGTCAGACGTTGACCCAGTTTTCGAATTCTCCGCTTCGCAATTCCTTGACCGGGAAACGACTGCGGATTTCTACCTTACCGACCCGGACAGTAAAAACTCGAATAGCCATAACCTAGAAAGTACGTATACCGCGAGTCGTCCCAAGAAGTAAGACGAGTCGAGTCTGAAGTTTATGGGAAAAAGTCAGGAGACAGATAAGCAAGAAGGTGGCTAGAGAGTGAGGGAAGGGTTAAAAGTTAACTCGTACGATGGAAAATGGCGGATCTTATGTATTTTCGCACGACACTATATTGCATGCATTTACCATCTTTACATATGTATATCAGCACGCAGAGGCGAAGAACTCTGCCGGTAATACAGTGAGGTTACAGTATGACACGTGGTTTGATATACGACAAGTACGAATGATTTATAGAAGTCAAAGAGTGAAGGTAGGTCGCTGGGAATACCGTTACTGTTCTTTTTGGTTGCAGCCGAGAGAGGGTGAGAAAATTTTGAAAATAAAAATTGAGCATTTGTTTTATGAAATTTTTAAAGCATTTCATAACCAGAATTCCCGTCTTTTTTAATTCTTTATATTTTGATTTTTTATTACAAAAATTTTGTAAAGCACTTTTTTATCTCCCTTTTTTTTATAGACCCCATCAATAAGGGCGGGATGCGGGATTTGTGGGATTTGTATTGAATAAGAATTTTTATTTTGTTGGCAATACCTCTTCGGTCACGTAAGCCCTCAAGATGGCCGATCGCTCTTGAAAACGAATGGATTGACCCTTTTTTGATATCGACCCCCTAGTGGACACGTGAACGTGGCTACGTTTCTGAATTTTTTTTTTTAAGTGTAAGCATCGTTTTCATCAGTGCCAGTCGTGGCCATTGTTGGATCCAGACAATGACTAGTTGAATGGTATTTTTTGCAATATCGATTACCAAGGCATCGCTATGTCCTCTCATGCTATTTTTTTTTCATTAATCAATTGACCCATCACCCTTTCCAATCATCTTCGTCAATACTCGATCAATGTCTGTATCTTCAATAATTTTTTGCGATTACAAATTACACGATTAATCCCAGACGTCCTTAACACGGAATTTTCAAAGATAAACAGACAGAGCCTTACGCAATGCCAAGGATCAAGAAAAGGGATATTCCTGTATGAATTAAAGCAAACAGCTAGAATTCTTGATCCTGGATTTACTGACTTTTCCAGCCCTTATATCTTGAATTCCAGAATAGGGGACGGGGGTTGGGGGGTATCACCAGGCACTTTCCTTGCCTCCAGGGAGAATCGTATAAATTAACGCAAAGTTTTATGACTCGCCAAAAATATTTTTTTACTCTCTCCAGCCGACTTCGTTTATTAGACCATAATAATAATCATAATCAACGCTTACGAGATTGCTTTCTTAACTTTTTTCCGCTTGTTTTTTCTTTCTTGTGTAATTTTAATTTTTTTTTGTCTCTCTCCTTGGTTACAGTGTCAATGATTCCTCTAAGGGATTGGTCGTGTTGAAGGGATCGGAGTCATGTGGTAACAACTCCATTAGGAATCTTACTCCTTGTAAGATTTTCCATCTGACATTTTCAGGTATGTCTTATGCACTTATGGCATGCACGTGGGGCTGTAAGGAAACAAGGGTTGCATTTTAGGTATATAAAATTATTTTTTTTTCATGTTATCATTACAGCATTAAAATAAATATTTCAGTTGTACACTCGAATCAAATATAAGATTATCCCGTTCAACCTCCTTATAAAACTGACACCCCCAATTTCTCTGTATATTTACACAAATGTTCATGAAAGACACTACGCATAACCTACATGAAATTATGAGGGGTTTAGGATTTTATTTTATATTTTCTCAAGAAAGCGATTCATGTGGCTACACGCACATATAGTTTTAGGTATTTGGATGTGATTTTTGGACTCACGGTCACAAGGCAACTTCAGCTACCGATTCAGATAAATTTCTTGCCTTCTGATTCCCTTCGAGTCGCCACTCTGATCAGAAGCTGCGCTC
>JAYRCB010000527.1:316696-341549 GCA_036026315.1 Trachelus stipa
GAGAGGCAAAGGCCTGTAGACCGGGCGGAGATACAGTTTTGGTAGGGTTAAGGGCAGGGGAGGAACATCCTGACCCGTGTCGAGGATGCGGTGCTCAGCTGTCGTCCGATGCCCTGGCCCGATGATTTGGTTCAAAGGAACGACTCGAGGGAAAGGTTAAGAGTTAGCGGCTATAAGTATCTCGACCAATCAGAATTGTTAGTTCACGAATTTGACTGTTGTTAAAGTCAGTCACCCTACCTCAACCCAGCAGTCCAAGCGGTCGCGCATTTTCGTAACCGTCCGCTCCCGTTCGTGCATCCAGTTGCTGATTTGACGCATCCCAAAAAATCTACAGGATCCGTTAGGCTACCGTCTCTTCTGATAGGTTCCGTCAGAGCTTTCGATTTGGCGGAGTTGAGAATTTCCCACCTCAACTCCCAGGCCATGTCGGCTTGTCAGGTCCCGGAAAAACAAAAATTGGCTGGCGCCTGAAATGCGGATGCATAGACAAAGGGTGGACAGTCGAAGTTGACGTAGGTTAGGTCTCGGATTTTCGTTATCGATGTCGAGTTAAGAAAATTTGGTACAGTCCGTGCCGTATAAAAATCCAATAAAAGTCCCCTTTTGCGATCACACACGGTATAACATCCCTTACACAAGATTAGCCCGACACTTCATAAAGGTACCACCATACAATACACTCCTTCCATTGGCCAAGAAAAAAAAAACCGAAGAAAGGTGCTTCAAGCCAATGACGCAGCCAAGGGTTGGGGTGTCTGAAAATGGTATGGCGCGTTCGTGCACATCAGTCACGGCTTAGGGATTAGGGTGGTTCTTGAGATCAGGTAGGGGGTGGCTCAGGCAGGCAAGGGTCAATATTGTTCCAATTAAACGAAATACGAGCCAAAGGTTTGTGGGGTGATGGTATCCAACGTGAAAATTGAACATTTGAAAAGCTAACTGTCAAGTTACTCATATTAGTTCCAGCTTTAGCCACGGACGTTAGAATCGGCGCTAGTAGTAGCTGTCGGTAGGCGAAGAGGCTCTGGGCGAAAGAGCGGGAAAACGAGTCCACATGAAATATTACATAGACGATTAAGAATTGACAATTACCCGGAAGGAAAAATTCGTCTGCCTATGGAATTGCAACAACTCCGTGGACTATTATTATTATTCCGAGCGCGTACCGTCGGGTGTACAATATGACGAGCGACCCGAGGACGCCGAGCGAAGGTCGGGTGGGTCGAGACGCACTGTCGAGTATTGCGGGTTTCTCTTTTTCGAACTAGCAGAACGTCCCGACCAAGGATTTCGTAATTCCCGCGGTTATATTTCGCGACAATTTTCATTCGTTATTCTTTTGTTTCCACTAATGAAAGCAGGTCCCCCCTTCGCCGCCACCCTTCTCCCTCGTCTAGACATCGACCTCAACGTTAACTGTCCTTGTGTTTGCGTCTGAATTTATTCATTCGTAGATTTGCTATCTTCTCTTTAAAGAGAATAAAAAAATTCGCAAATCTTGCAGTATTTTCGAAATTAATTGTGCCGGGAAATTTTTGGATTTTTCGATTTTAGCGGGAAGTCTAAATTTAATTTTTTTTCTTCATCCATTTTCTGCAATAGAATACAAATGTAAATCGGTTTCAACGAATACGACGTTTTTTTCGTTACTCGACGTTTGAAATTCCCGCGAAAATCATAACGGTCGGAGATATATATGGCTGCCTGATGGTACCTCGTGATTAATGACGGTCAACGTTTAAATATAGATACGCTACGTATTGTCTGCGGACCTGGACAAAAGTATAATTAATTACGGAAGACTCCCTGGCATCGGTTGCTCCTAGTACGAACAATGAAAATCAAAGGTAGAAAATGGCGCAGACGTCCGTTAAATATTCTAGGATAAAAGCACGTATTCTTTGAAAAAGTGTGGGTGCGCGCGCACGTGTGTGTTTTGCCACATCCGTCATACTGGAAATCTGTCAACGGACGTTTCTACGGCTGCTTAGCGAGCGTCCATTAGCCGTCTAATTAATGTAACAATTAGCGTGTACTACGTGGGGTGGAAACTACATCCTGTAGGAGTTGAAAGGGGTGGCTCGAGTTTGTCTCGTTCTTTTTTGTGGGGGACACAAATTTTTTACCCGGTAAATCCCAATCTTTTCAGCAAACCGGTCGGCATTGTTCGTCACTCTGTGAACCTGATGAACTGTGCTTTGAGTCGTCATCATTATTTTTGCACGACGACCGTCTAACGAACGGGGGGTTTTGGGACCCCATGATACCAATGGGGATGATTCACTCTAAGAGGGGCCTGGCCCACTTGTTCATAGGTTGGATGCAATTTTTTTTTAGATTTTGAAAATGGCTCTTACGTCATTAGGTATTTTGAAAAATTTTGAAAAAATTTTTTTTTACTTATCTGTGGCTCCGCATCCTTCCGTAGTAGAAAGACTTTCGATAGGTCGAAGGCTGTCGATGGTTCGATAGTATCGATGTGAAATCTTTAACGTTCCGGACATATAATGGATAATGGATTGAAATTGGTCCCGGTGAGACCATCGGGCTGAAAAGATTGTCTGCAAATGGCGCGTTCCCTGTATCTACCCCTGAACCGATACAACCCCTACACACCCTCTCCTCCGAAAAGCTTTCCAATTGAATTAAGTGACGTCATCGTCTCGCGCAGCCATCTTTTTTTTTCTATTATCACCATCCGGACTACGTTAATAAATATCGCCTAAGGTTCAGGGTACTAGAAAAATACTTGATTTTTAAGGAAACATGAGGATTTATGTAATTTACAAAAAAAAACATTTTTTTAATGGAAATAGAATATCGATAGAATTGAATTTTCCACGTTTGGGGCAGTATTTTATTTTTACCGCAAATTACGTGGTACGTATATAGGGTGGCTACGGTATTACAGTATCGAAACGTATTGCTGCGCTAGCGAAAAATGGCAACGAATTTACGACGCGGTAACACTGCCAAAATTGCACTATTCGATACGCGTGACATCTACCGGACAAAACACGCGACGGTCTACACTTTGTTCGTATATCGAAAAATATGTTTCACGTCGCCGACAAAACCGATTGGAAGTCGTTCGTTACATCGAAGGCGTTCGTATATATACTTTTATATATATATACACATATGCTATTCGTTTTATTTCTTTTTACCCCCTCTCCATCAAGAGCAGATACTATATCAAACTGATTTCAGTCCATCCCAAGTACATATACGACACTCCAGGGTGTCCCAAGGGATACCACAGCATCCACTTTCATCCCCTTTCGCAGAAAGAATCATCGTACCGATAAGTACTTCCGTAAAAAGTATCCCCAACCCCTAAAAAAAATCATGTGACAATGTCAATCGAATTTTCTCCCTTAACGATGACTTTTTATCGTTCGATTTATTGAAAGAGAGAAAATTTTTTTGTTTAACCACCCTTAGCCAATTGGTCAACGGTAAGCCACTTTAGGGTAATATCCTTGGACTTCAGCAAGTCGCTCCCTTAATTAGTCGAATACCAGATATGTGAAAATATTATAGGCAATTATTTATGTAACACATAGAATATTCAAGAAGAGGAAGCATCAGTCTTACCAGGGATGTTACACATATATACGGAGGGTGCAAGAAGAACTAGTAAGGGGTAGTAGTAAGCAATTGTAGCTAATGGCGGCTAATAGTCGCGGGGCTGCTACTTATTCAGGTCAATTGCTCGGAAACTGGAATTGGTGGGTTCACAAAGTTCCCGGGGAAGGTGCTGGACACAGAGGGAGAAGGTGGGGTAGATATACGGAAGGGTGGGTGGTCGAAGAGGAAGTGGAGGATACGGATGAGAGGTCGAGACCAAAGGATACCGCGATTCTGTTTAGTGCAGGTTAGGTTGGTAAGGGGTGCGATTGTCGAATGCCAAAAAGGGGTTGTCGCGGCAGGACCAAGGCTTTGAATTCGTTCGCTGGACCAAATTCCAACCCTTGGTAATTTAGGGTGATATCGAGGAGTGTAACGAAGTGTTACGATTTATTGAATTCGTCTCTTGACCTTTGACCTTGTCTTTCTGAATGAAACGTCCTTGAAAATTGATGAAATTTTTTTTTTTGCATCATTTTTCTCAATATCTGTACGCCGAGTATATTTTTCAATGGACAAGTCGTTTTCTGGGGTACTGCTAAGGGTGGTTTTATTATGCTCCGTTCACAAAGGGCGATAGTCATTTTTGACTGGCAGGTATGTACAGTAGTTTATTCTTGTATATATTTATTAGGTCAAGGATGAAATTTTTAAGGAAAAAAGACAAAGTTGGTTGATAACTACAAATTTCATCCTTGACTACCCAATATGTACTTACTTATGCTTGCCTCAATACTGTTATAGCCGTAATAACGGTTGACCTCGGTATACTGGATTTGGTCCCGGGTCAAAGTTCAATTTTGAGCAGAGGATGAAAATGGAGAACAACGACGTCTACGTCGACTACGACTACCCCCTCGTCCTTTTCCACGGTCTTGGGGTTATCCGCGATCGCTTTACGGTTACGACCTGTCACGTGACCCCGCTGACCTTCTTTTTTGCAATAAACTCCTTTGCGAAAGACTTGTTATCCGATTTGGGCTTATTTAACACTAGCAATCGGGTTGAGGGTAATTTAGATTTTTTTGTACGTTTAGAGTAATTTTAATTTTAGCTAAATTTAACGTAAACTTCGTTCGAAATCTTTTTGCGGCTATTCAAATGCATCGTCACGTATTTATACGTATCTTGATGTACTGGAGGTCTCTACAAGTGATTATTACTTTTGTGTTTGGTTTTTTACGCTGTTCAAACTGCTAAAGTGAATTTTACTCAATGTACGTATTGTCGTCGTTGATTTTCGTGTTTCTGGAAACGAGGGCGAATCGAATGTATCTTGTTGACAGCTGAAGGGTGATCAAATTTTGATCGAAAAATTCGTCAATTTGGTTCGCGTCTATTTTTGACAATTTCGAGTATCGTCGCCATTGGTAGATACGATAAAAGATAATCTCGTACTAATATTTAAGGAGACTTCCGGTATTTCGAAAGTAGTTGGCGTTACGGGTGAAGGAGGTAAAATCGAGGACTTTGCAGCACCGATGGGTCTGTCTGTTGAGAATTCCAGGGATTCTCCGAATCTTGGAACAGAACACGAGGAAGACGTTGGAGGACGTGAAAAATGCGCGGCTCGTTTAAACTTCGTTGATGGAATTGCGTGAATTCTGTTGAGCGAGACGAAGTTCCCTTATCTTTAAATCTCGGCGATATTACCCTTGGGTATCTCATTATTATTTTTATTATCCGAAATAATCGAAATTTCTTTCATTCGTAAGTTTATACAGCTGTCCTTCTGAACTGTACACAGACAAATTTTTTGTCGAATTTCATTCTGAATATTTGAAATTTTTTTTCCTTCGTCGTACTTAATCATAGCAGTTGAAGTACTCGAGAATTTTATCCAAAAATTTCTATAAGGTACGTGGGTAGATATTTAAAAAGAATTTTTATTTTTTGTCCCACTTCGAGTCACGTCAGTCTTTGTTTATACTTTGTGCGTCGATTCAAAAGGCAATTTCAAATTTCGCGCGTATTCAGCGTGAACTTCGTCTGGGGCCAACTTCACTCGTCTTACTAAAACTTAAACTCGAGCAAGTCGGTCGCCGCCGCGAGTCTTGAATTTCAGTTGGATCAAGTTTACCGACACTCCACTACACTTAACTTTAGCCAGTGTCCATTGCGGCGACCGGACGACACTTTGTAGACTTTGTGTCTCTTAGGAAGGTTGGCCAATACTCTAGGTAATTACCTTGGACTGGTGCCGTGTTGGAGTCGTGCAGTCTCGTACGTTGCCCGTAAATTTAAAATGAATTCCGAGCGAGCTCTTCTTTACCGACCGAGTTGACGGCTGATCGAAAAACGTGCCCGGAAAGTATTAGAGAACGAAGAACGAAGTTTTACGACTGACTACTGACAGCGACTGCTTATTCCAACAGCCACGAACTCAATGTGAACCAAATGGATGCTGGGTCACTGAAACTTTGAGAAGGTCGAGAAGGTACGTTGCAATTGGCGAGACGAGCCGCTAAGAGAAAAGTTTTGTAAGACTTTTCAAATTGCATCAAGCATATTAGCAGATAACTAGAGAATAATTGTTCGAAACGGAAGCAAAATATTCCGCGATCGAATGGACTCCTTGCAATAATAAAAAAATCCATTTTACACGTCACAATACTGTCGGAAGTCTTCAAAAGATTTTTTTCAAAAACAATTTTTTTCTCGTCCATTGAAACTGATGCTGTTTGCCATTTCTGAAGAGATTTCCAATATCTCCCTGAAAGCGACCAAAGTGGAACGAGAGAATTTTTCCTTTCATAGGAATTACCACTTGTACTTCAGCATCTTTGATGATCCCTGTTGGCGTGGACGTCGAGTGCGAGTAAATTCCCATGAGTTTTCTGCAGCGTTGCATTATTTATAACGGCGATTTACTTGCCGGTGAATTCGCGAACGAGCACAGTAATTTCATTTGCTCCGACGGCCAGACGGCTCGTAGGCATGCGATTTGCGCGATCGCGCGATTCTTCGTCCTGACAAATGACATATGATGGACACTCTGGCTTCGCCCAGTTTCTGCAAATGGCTTTTGATGGACGCCTATGCGCTTAACTCGCGTCCGCCATCTTTTTCCAGCGATTTCTAAAATTAATTTACCAATGTCTGACACAGAACCTATTACAACCAGACACATAAACATACAGAGCGCCATTTCCACAAAAACTATTAGCTCGAACATAGTGAATATCTCGATTTACCATATTACAAAAATTTTTTAGAAATTAGCCTTTGAATGAAATTTTTAAAAAATAATTATAAAAATTCAATTTCACGATCCCAGAATAAAATTAGGTTACCGGCTCGTTCAACCGACACAATTGAAACCTAGTTGAGTCTCGGAACCTTCGTTTACTTTTCCACCTTCTGTAGACAATGCATAGGATATAATTGCGAACGAAAAGAAACATTAGCTTAAGTAACTTTCGGAAAGTTTGTATGAGCCCTTAAAAGTTTCACGGCTTCAAACAAGTAACAGGGACTTCAACGTCCACGAGCAAAATGGCAGTGATAAAAATGAAACGAGAAGCCCATAAAGAATGAAAAAAAAAAGAAGAAAAAGAAAACAGTCCATCAATAATAATATAATTAACGTCAAGAAAGGAGAAGAAGTACGTTCTCTTAAAAATACAACAGATGCGAAGCTATTGGGCAAAGCGCAATGCTGTCCGACATCTAGAACACGCCTTTAGGTTGTAGTACATTCCTATAGTCTGTAACATGTAACAGGAGTAATTGCAATTGCCCGTAAGAGCCAGCGTAATTACGCAGTGGTCGAGTAAAAGAATTCTTAGCCCGTGCCATAAATAATCTTTATTCGCATTCGATCGATTGGCAAGGATCTTTGGGATCCTTGGTTACTCGGAAGGCACACGCGATACGTACATACCTGGTTTACGGGCCCGTGTCTCATACACGTATACGACAGGAACCGGTTATGCAACGGTGCTCTATATGTTTCATGAAGGAAACACGCTCGTTTGTCTATCCTGGAGACAGGGAAGGTATGCCGCTGTTCCCAGGTGCAGCGATGCATGGGTTCACGAGCTTGGTTTACTTATTACGTATCGCGAGACCAGTGCCTGTCGATCGATGGTATCCAATGCCGAAAGTATTGGATGAGAAAGTAAAAAGAAATGACTAAGGAAAAATATATGATAACGTGTACCTGTGATACGAACGAATGAATAGCGTTTCGTCGTGCGACCATATAATATCCTTGCACGAAATTTGAGGTTAGCCATGCTTTGACTCACTGTCGTGAACGAACCGCGAAACATCGAGTGGCTGACTTATGCGAGACAGAGCGAAAGACCTCGAGATAAATTTAGGGAATCGTAGATTTGTACTGCCGAATATTGCGGACACAAGACGTATGTACATAGAAGAGCGAGAGACGAAGGTGGCCGACGGCAGCTCGACAACGGAAACAAAGCAGTTTCTAGAGGCACGACGGGAGGCCCGAACGTGCTTCGCAAGACAAACGTCGTGTGGCGCTGAGGGAGCCTCGGTGAATGTTGGCCAATCGGCGCGTCCGTTATGCCGGACGTAGCCAATCGCTGTTGATCTTTCAGTAACTCGTGATAGCTTCGACGTAGGCGCCTTCGTTCCTGGCAAAATAGCTCATTGAATACCCTGGAACGGTCAAGCGGGAACGTGATCCGAACGTATAATTTCGTGAGAGCTACGGGTACGGGCCTTTGGCGATTCGTCAAGTGTTTGCGAATAGATTTGCTCGATTGACAAATCGTACGGACGGAAAAGATCGAGGTAGATTGACGATGTTCTTTCCTCTCTCGTTTGATCTTATGAATTAATGCAACGTACGTTCTTGGGTTAGTGCGTATATAACTTTACGATTCTTCGGTTTGCTCTGGTACAGTATTGTCAAATAGTAGTCTTAAATTTATTTAGTGACAAAATTCACTCGTCAACTTAACGTATATGCAGGTTATGTTCGAGTGTTGTTCGTGGGATAAATGTGCGGATTCATAGATTACAATGAAAGCCGAACCAGAGTGAACTGTTAGTTATTCGTGAAGCTTCTGATTTTCGGCAGACAATCTATGAAGTTGAAAGGGACGATCGAGCGGCGTTAAATTGCAAGGTAAATCTCGTGTAAATTGGATCGGTTGATTTTAATTGAAGGTCCCGTTGGTAGCGTTCGATTTGTCGGACTTTGCGCGATGCTTGAAAATCTATGTGTGATTCTAACGAGTGAGAAAAAAAGATTGGAGCAACGAATCGATTGAACAACGTAGAACGTAAAAGTCCCTAATTAACGTAAGTGGAGAGCCAACAATTTTACGTGTTTATAGAGGAAACGGCGCACACGACACAAAAGAGACACGCGCATTAGCCAATTCTCGAGGGCTGGTCATAAACCATAAACAACCTTCGAAACTTTCGTTTACCGATAGCTCTCGCGGGACGTCGCTGAAAATTACTTTCGTCGCCATTATCCGCGCAACGTAAAACTTTCGAAACTCTCGGACAATTATTTCCGACATTTACCGCAAGCAATTTCACACAAAATACCCCCCCCCCCCTGCTCCCCAACCTCCCACTGTGGCTTTAACCACTTCCGTGGCAATTCTTTGAGTTCGGAAAGCAGAGATTGAGCACCCCAGTACCGTCAAATTAAAATACTTGGAACGAACACTGGAAAATTATAGCCATCTTTCTCAAACGTTATTACCAATATATCCAGTGTTTAATTTTGCAAACGGATCATGAGATATTACAAAGTGAAAAGATATATATTAAAAATTTACAATGTCAGTCTATATTTTCGACTCGTGATCAATGTTAATTATACATTCTTGAATTTAAGGTTGAGTCATGCGAAGAATAATAGAGCACGGAGGCGGGGGGGTTTACGACGACTTCGTTTGCGTGCGATATTTTTTTTGTCAAGCCTTGAAAAATCTTTAAACTTTTCCAACGGGACGAAACTTTCGAGTGGCTGGTATCTTTTCGGATATGAATTTACGGTGTTACGGATTCCCAGGATAAAGAAGAATCCTCTTTCCCCCTGCAGCAAGGCTTCCCATATATATTCTGACGTCTTTCCTTCCCACCTTCGATCCGCCCTATACTCGTGGGGCACTCACAGCCCCACGTATGGTAAACCGCTACGCCGTAGGCCACGGCACATCCACGTCTTTCCAAACGTAATATGAAACTACCTTTGATTCGAATCACGACGGCTCGTGAATCGAGCTCTACGGGCCCGTGAAGCTTGAGCCCATGATCTGTGGCTATTGAACTTTTCCGACCATTCCGCTATCCACGGGACACGATCCTGCTTCGCACGTGCTGCGCGGGATTCGAATTCTGGAGCTTCCCAAGTTGGCCGCAATGCGTCATGGGGCGCTTTTCCAATTATGACAGTTCGGCCTGATTCGAGGTCTGTAACGAGAATATTATGAAATTAGAACGATAATAACTGTAATTGTTAACGTAATTACGTTTGTTTATTTCTCAGGAACAAGAAAGCTTATCACGGAGGATTCTTTTACGCTGCAATCCATTACCTGCAGTGTTTTAAATGGTATCGATTAACACGGAATGCCTGGGAGTACATCGTCTCGTGCAACGGAACAATTTCCGCGAACGTCAGGAATGCAATTGCAGTGGCTACTACTTACGGTTATGCAGTTGGTCTGCGCTGAGTGCAAACTGTGCGCTTTTTTTTATCTCCACGATCTCGATTCAACGGGATATCGCGTTTGCAACTTACTGTTATTGAATGATACACTGGGTATGTCGAGTTACGATTATAAGTTTGTCAGACGAGTGAAATCTTAATTGATTGTAATTTGCTACGTGCTTGACTCAATATGACATAAGTTTGTCAATTTTCTATAAATTCATTTGTCGTATGCAATAACTGGTCTATTTGCAAAAACCTAATGTACAAGTCAACTATCATTGTTAAAGCTTATTACACAACTTGCTTCGGTTGGCTGAAACTTGTTATATTTCACATGTAAATAGTTATGTGTTTATGCAACTGGGTTACGGAGCAATTATCATAAATATTAAGAGACATTTTGGGAATTGGGTCGCATTAGTCAAACGTAAATCAGTGTTATTAGGATTGAACTATTAATTTCAATTTTTATTATTTCTATTGTTGCCTATAGGTGAGGTTGAAAGGGTAGACAGTTCTAAAAATATTTAACATACAATCGGACCAACTCATTTTTCATCAGCTTGATAAGTAGTTCATACACATTTTATTATCTTTCACGTATGTCCTTTATCTCTCTCTTATCAATTCAGTTTGATCGTCAATAGCAGGATACGCCTAATGATCGATAGCGGTACCTGAGAATTTCATAATATATTTTCTGAACGTTAGGTTAGCCCCGAGCGTAAACCTGTCCTGGGATTAAATTTGATTGTAATGGCGGACACGAGGCTTAGAAATCTATAGGGATCGAATCTCAGCAAAAGACACGCATGGGTACATACATGTAGGACGCGGGAGAACGTAGAACCGGTTTCGAGAATCCCTATTAACCGATAGAACCGATCTAGGCACTTGGTTCGAGAAAAAAAAAATATAAAAATTGCTCCAAGCGACACGGACAGGATGTAAAAGTCTATATAGACGATCAGGACGTTTGGCTCTTAGTTTTTATTTCCTGGCAACCAAGTTTCTTCGGTCTTTCAGGGGTGAGAAAATACGTTCTCCATTACTCGAAACCGTAAGCCGACCGCCGTTTTTACATGACAAAGAGAATCATTCGAGTACGCAACAGCAAACGGAGTTTTGGCTCGAGTGAATAATGGAAGGCGATTATTTGCGAAGACCACTTGGGCAATACCGGCGCTTTATACGTTTGACGATAGGGGCGCTGTACGCTAGTGTACTATATGCTTAATGGACGTCGCCAGTGTCGTGAATAGGGTGGTGAAAATCCTTTCTTGAAGGGGTTTGAAAAATATGAGTTTAATTTTTTTTTCAACCCCTTTGACACTTTAATCACACGCGTTTAGCCAGTGCATTTTGAAATGATTTAAAAAATGGATTAATTATATAATATTTTTTTTTTAACAATTATACCACTTCGTGTTCAAACGTTCTTAGCAGCCACTCGTTGGGACGGCAATGCAAGCTGAGTTGACTTTGTCTATACTGTTTTGAAAAATATGGAAGATAAATATTTTAGAAAAAAAATTATTCTTTCAAAACGCTTTTACACGGGCACAAAAAAGTCTACGATACTCGAGTAAAAATTTCTCAAGGAAGAATGACCGAAATGTCGAGCATAAATAATTAATAAGCGCAAACGAGATGCAGTCTTACAGCTGCTCCAGACTCCCTTGTACAGATTTTAGGCCAAAGAGGAAACAGTCCAATCCGCCTGGCTACTCTTAATGAAACAACACTTCCGGTCCCCCCTCCTGACCCCTCCGCACTATCCCCAAACGTAACAGCATCCACCCCACTCACTCATCCCCTAAAGTCCACGGAACTTTTCGCTTATCAACTTGCCAGGGATATTTACTCTTAATTTTTTTTCGCTTTTGGCATTCTCCAGCAGGTTACGTAGTCTTTACTTTTCGTCAAAGAAAATTCGTTCGCCTTAACCTTTAACAGCGTATATTAGATTTTCAGGAAGAAACTTCTTTACCGACCGGCACGGAGTACCCACAAGTTAAAGGGTGGCGGGTCAGTGGGACTTGACGATAATAATAATCAGCCCAGCGTGAAAAATTAGCAGCGTAAAATATGATAGAATTTATTTAGTGAATCTAATATAAAGAAGGGTAGGTCAGGGTCGTGAGAATTTTTTTCTCCAATTTTTACATCCACAAACGTACTGTCAGGGTTGGTTTGGAAATTCTGTAAGACTAAGGGTGAAGTATGGGTAAGTCTCGAGAGAACTTTTTTGCCTGCGTTCTGGATGATATAAATAAAGAAGTACAATGGGTTCTCCATCGACGCTGAGCGTCTAGACGCCACCTTATATACGTATATACATATTATACATTTTTTTAATATTCCCTTACTCGAAGAATTTTCTTTTAGAAAAAGCAAAACTGCCGAGCGTTAAATTTTTATCAAAACTGGAATCTGCGTCGAGTATTATTCTTAACGTACTCCTATATTATAACCATGAGGGATTACAAAGAGAGACTGTGATTGCTTTAGTTATTGATATTATTTTCTTTATACAAGTAAACAGTCTGGATTTATGGAATTCGACTAAAATATTTGTCTGATCAAAAAATATTGACATTACGTCAATGCGAAAGGTTGCACTTATCGGAATGAAAGTAGTATGCAGGAAAGGTCCGCCATTACTCAGCCAGGAGACGATGATTGGTTCTCCGTTGAGCGTTTCAGCCATCCAATCGCTTTGGGATATCGTTTGGAGGATGTTGGATAGTAAAATAAAAATTGTGGCTGAGAGGGGGGGGGAGGTATTAAATAGTTTTTCCAGAGAGAGATGATGACGCGTCATCACGTGACAGCATCCGATGCAGTCGTCCTTAAAAAAAAAGAAATTCATAAATCCATAATTACGATCTAAATACCGGTAATAAAACAGAACACAAAAATTTCGGAAAATTTACTAAAAATTCTTTAAAATTGTAAAATCACTTACAACGTGGAAACTACCGTAGTGAGATTTTTTGCAAAAAATATCTAACCTATTTTCTCGATCGCAAGCAGCAAGAAGAACAGATTAGCGGCGGTTCGAAAGTTCACCGTACCAGAAGAGGACTTCCCCCGTCTCTTCCAGTCAGGTACCCCGTAGTACTCAGCATCCGCAAACCAGCACCAATCTCCAGGAATCCTTCGTTCCTCTACGTTAGGAACATCAACCCTTAACTGGAGGGAGGAAGAAAAGTAGTCAGTTTCTTACTGGCAGCATCCAGTTAGCCATCGTTATCCGCAGAGCAAGCTCAGGTTCGGTCATCTCGAAGCGTCCCGTCATTGATTATCGAAGGATAGCGTCGATCGAGCCGGAAGTACCCATCGGTGGAAAGAAAATTAAGAGGGGTAAAAAAAAGAAAAAAAAATCCAATATCATCTCCGGTCAATCGCTGACTTCTCGTATAACTATCTCCATTTGAGATCTTGGCCCGGACTACCTCTAATACTTGACCCAAAAGAGATAAAGGGTATCCAGGATGTCTGGGATGACAAGTATGGATACTTAAGAACGTCGAGGTCAAAGGTTGGATGAAAGATTTTTTTTGGCTCCTTTCAGGTTTGCGCTGAAATTAACGTTCAATTGATATTGGCTAATTTTATTGGACACGTGACGACTTTGACGTTTGATTTTAAAAGTGGCGGGAAATTTAAATGACATTAATTTTGTTCTTAAGTTCTCTGGATTTTTCATTTGTATACCTTGTATGTATAGGTATATCTCTATGGTATCACTCGGAGCGGGTATAACCTTTGATGGTACGGGGTTTCCTACCCCTCGTGGAGATAATTGCTTTCGATAATGTCTTCTCGAGGTGGGCGTGAAACTTCGTATCATTATTTCTCGTAATTTAGTTCTGTCGTTGGATGAATTATTTTCAGTGAAATCTGATCGGATCGATTGGAAATTTTTCATCTATCGATAGGCGTTGGTGAATGTGTGAAATTTAAAGAGTTTTATTAGAGACGAAGTGCGTTGGGATATGTGAATATGTATATATAATTCTTTACATACAGATGATTATCGATTGGATCTAAAAAAAAATCGATAATAAATTATCAATCAAATTTATTGATCTTGAATTCGATCGATCAATTCATACAGTTACTAAGAAAATTTTTACAATAAAATGTATTGAAAAAAATTGTAACATTTAAAATTAGATATTTTTTTAAATCAAAATTACAATCGTATTTGTTTGGTACAGTGTCAGATAGATGGACCGATAATCGTTGAGCTCATCAATGACAATTATCAGTACGGGACGTCGATTTAGATTTCAAGCTCGGATTCGTAAGTCGGACATTGCGTTAGGTTGGTCAAATTTGTAAAAAAGAAAAGATTAAACTGTCCACGCGAAAATTGATCGATTATCGATTCGAGTGATAGCGAAGGAAGTTCTGATCGTTATCCTACGATTTGAACGCGTTTCTCATTTTGAGGGTGAGAGAAAAAAGAAACGTATCCAAGGAGGGGTAGCCATAATGAGGTCCGATTGCCATCGCGAACCTTGCCGAGCTGGTAAATAGGCTTTGCCTCAAATGAAAATTGCTCCCGATCTAAAAGTCTTTGAAATTAGTTCGAAAATGTTCCTTTATTAATGACGTATTCAAACGGAATCCATGATCAAACGTTAAAGCCAGGAGTCTTCGGTGCCGAAACACGCGAATTGCCGATTACTTGTTTCAACGGTTTTACTAAGCAAAAGCAACAAAGAATTTTTTTTGCCTAGAACCCACTTCCGGTTGCATTATGTTTTCGTGCTGGTTCCGGATATGAGTTCAATTCATTTATTTCTCTAAGTAGCACAGTTGATTGAGGATCCTCTCCGGGCATCAGATCAAAACAAAAGGATGATTTAATACCCAGTGAAAGCTTATCAATGCAATTTACCTAAAACATACATTTTTGTATAATTTCTACTTTATTTTTTATTTTAATGACGGATTTTTTGTATCATATCATTTTCAGGAAATGGATCGCTGACAAGTGGTAAAAAAATTTTACGTTATATATATATGTTGCAATGTATAAGACATGTCTTCTAATGGACCTATGAAAGTGGATGCTGCATATTACGTTACAGATGCATATACAAAAGTAGTAAAGGCGAATCTACACGTAAGATTTTTGTGGTAGCGTTCCTTGATAAAAGACCGTAAGCCGGAAACTGGTAAAAACTTAGATAATGAGTTTAACTTGTCAAAAAAAGTAGTAAATTAATTAAAGACCCCCGGGTATCCCGTCTAGACATTATTTGTGTCCCGTCTCGCCAGCACCTAGCTCCGGTATGCACGTAGATTGAGCGTGGGTGGACGCTCTTCGGTAATGAAATATCACTGTAATTGACTTTTATTATAGGAAGCGACATGGCGCCGCAGGAGGAACCATCGTCAATGGAATAGAGAATGTTTGCGTTATATTTTATTAGGTATCCTATTACCTTCGCACAATGCGTTTCGATATCGGTTCGGTCGGTAATATAATCGGACTAATTCCGTCGTGTAGGCACATATGTGCATACATGGTAATTTCATATATATGTACCTAAGGAACATACATTTGTACTTAGCTATTCAGGTATATATAGATGTATGATGTACGAGACTATTGGGAAAACTCTACATTACCGACCGAGTGTCTTTGATTCAGCCGAGTCCCGCATGGCCGCACGCCCACTCGTCAAAAATGTAAACTACGCCTGTCGGGAGTTCAACGTCAAGACGAATTGTCGCTTAGTGAAAATACACTCTTATTCTGGTTCGTTCCTAATCGAAGTTTATATACAAGCTTGTTTAGTCCCGCATTTTAGACACGGTTAACAAGTATCCCGGGCGGTGAGATCGTTTTCCAAAAAATTTGACAATGGACTACCCAAGGTGGCACGTCGTGGGAAAGCTCCCGAGATCGCCTCCAGCTTCGCATAATTCCTTACGTAGTACAAACTTCCGATGGCCATTAGTGACCGACCCTGGTCCCGGCGACTGCCGCTAATGGTGTCGTTCTCTTGGATATCCTTCTTCAGTTTCTTCTCGGAATCCGGCACAGAGCCTAACCTCACAAATTGACTCTACGGACCTTGCAGGCGATTTACATTGAAAAAAGGCTGCAGTAGGAGTGAGTGAGTATTTTTTAAAAATAATAACAATGTCCGTTCTCGGTAGCTTTATTGTTTCTATGTATTTTTTAGTCCAATTTCCTTTTTGACTTCGCTACCTCAAAATCCTTCGTCGTCGTGGGAACTCATTAAGGTCATACTTTCTACATATATGTGGCTACTGGTATATAGGTCAGCGAATGTTCCAGTTTGAATTTTCGTGCAATCTGCTCACTCGTTAGTTCACGTTACGTGGCCTGGCAATTGGAGGTGGGAATATTACAAAGGCTGATAGCTGGCACGTTTATTGCTCTTGCAGACATCAGAGAGTATTCGATCATTGATGGTTATGACGGTGGTCGTCAGGATGAGCCTCATGGAAGGTTTAAAATTCCATTATCCATTTATTTTAGCAAAATTATTACTCTGTGTTATGTATGATTTTAAGATAATTGCACAATCCTTGTGAACTTATTAATGCAATCAGGTCGCTATTCAATCCCGTTATTTAACATCTTCACGCGGTACACTTCTCAGATTCTTTTATGGCACCAACTTTTGTTATTACGTACCGACAAATTTTGCAATGCCAAAGGAGCAGAAGAAGTCTAATTAAAAGTATGTGCAATCTTAACCAGGCAGTAAAAATATAAATTTTTTTTATTATACTTGCCCGGACGTTTAATAACGTTCAAATTTTTCCAGTGTGTGTTCAGTTTATAAGAAATTAATATTGGCATTAATTTTATACCGTGTTCGCTATCTGGAGCGTGACTAATAATCTTGTTGATTATAAAATATAATTTTATCATTTAAGTACAGAGAAGCCGTTTGAAAAATATTCTCCAACCGTTACGACGATGATGGATTTTTGATTGACTCACGGGTGGGGGTAAGGGGGGTAGGTTTTGTATTTTTTTTCACGTTTTACACAGTGCCCTTATCTTTTCAACCACTCAGTAGTATCTACTGTCTCGAGTGTTCTTCTCAACGTCCAATTTAGTGTCTCGGGTAGTCTTTCCTTTTTATCTTCCCCCTCCATGCCCCCTATCTGCTTTTTCGTCCTAGCGCGTCTCCAGACGGTGGTGCGATTATGTTTTTGAGAACAAAAATTTCCTAGCATTCTTTTGCTTTGGGTGTCACACCACGCTGGTACCATTTTTTTTCATTCAGATTAAAATCAAATTCATCCAAGTGCTGAGCTGCCTTGGAATCTTCAAAATAGGCAAAAGCACCTCGAAGGAGGAAGAGCAAGGTTGAAGGGGATGATTTCTTAACTAGGGAATTTAAAGTCACCAGTAACTTCGTTGAGTACAGATGTCGCCAGTTCCGCTCCTTGTCGCTGTGATCAAATCTGTCATTGATTCATGAAAAAGCTATGTTCTAAGGATTTATCATCCGTGTACACAGAGTTAGGTTATAATGACGGAGCTTGTATTAGGCTAATGTTAGTTATGAGCTCCTGCACGACCCTCGTCTTTGTTAAATGAACGTGCAGTCTTCCATTATACCAGTGAATGGGGATAACGTTACCTTAAACAAAAGGTTTTTGTAATTTAACAGACCCCATGGAAAATTCGTTTTACCCACCATGAGTGAAGTATAGAAAATTTTTAATGGCATTTTACCATGAATCATATACAGTTATTAATTAAAATAAAGCACAAACGAATTAAGTCACAGTATTTACATTGTCCTTGACTATACATTTAAAAAAATGTACATTACTCAAAAATATGTCCATCATTTCTTTCATTCTGGTTCTTTGCCAGCGACAATCTCAATGGCAAATTGCTCTTTTGTCTACCAGGACAGAGGGTGGAGACCGTGACGCGTTCTGTCGCATCCCTACCTTCCCAGTGGCTGACTGGGGGGAGGAAAGAGACAGACTCCTTGATCCTTCGGGCTTTCAAGGTCCTTCGCTGACAAGCAAGTTCGCCGACGACCCTCAAGACGCTATACGAGAAATGCAGAGCTCGTCGAGTTTTCGAGTAATTCCTTCACTCCCGTCTCAGCTGAGGGACCCCTAGAAAGGATTCCCTTGGGAACATCGGGACTCATGTTTAATTCATGGTAGAGGGGGAGAAGAGGGGGAGGAAAGCCCCAGAGCGTGCCAACTGTTTGATCGGGAACGACAGTCGCCTAGAGTAATTGGGACGCGTTCGCTGACGTATTGGCTGCCTTTAACAGTGACAAGATATAAGTTTGGTAATGACTATTTATGCTTTAGGAAATTCGCTCAAGTTTTACAGAATTCAAGATTACGGTGCTGCCATCTGGGAAATCATTTCTGCACTTCGACAATTTTACCTTTGCTCTTTGACACTTATGCTTCTTGGCGTTCTAGTCCTTCAGCGCCCCTGTCGGACATCTTGTCAAGCTGGAGCGTCTGCTCGGACTGGTTCGACTCGTCGCCGCTAGTGGCGCTGCGCTGCTCGGCTTGACTTTTTACGAAATTAATCTCATTGACGATACTTTATGGCGTTGATATTTCATCGAAAGTGCATTCGCCATAACCTGCATTTGGCCATGTCGCCATGCATGTGTTGTACGCCCGTCCTCACGGTTATAATGAAATCGTATCTCATTGGAAAAGATGGCCGTCTCTCGTGGATGCAAATGGAATTTAATTATCAGGACACACGTCACAAGAGTTTCTGGTAACCGGCGATGGCTGCCAGAGTAACATTACTTGGGAAGCTTCGTATTATCACCAGCCCATTGTGCAGCATCGCGTACTCATTAATTATTGTGTTAATTAAATTGCAATGAAATAACGATGTCGGCATACATGAAATACCTGGGAATCCCAGGGATTCCTATTGCGTTATCCTTGACGTTGGACGATCCTCATTTTTTTTTCCACCTGTAAAATACAATTCGGATTTTTCACTTTGACTCGAAAGAACAAAAATAAAAAATGCAAAGAAATTTTTTATATTCCCCTAATCCGATATACCATTAATATACGTAATTCTAATTTTTTTAAATATTTTACATTAAATCGTCCCAAGATTAAAGTGAAAAAAATTTTTACAAATTTCTTATCACACCATAACCCTCTATCCAATTACCAACCATGAGAAACGAGCACGAGGGATTTTAATCGGTAGGATTCGAAGTCTGTTTTTCTCGTGGGGGATTAAGCTACATCCATACTGCTTTAAGGCGGATCCCCATCGAAATCCCATTGGACTCTTATCTCTTCACGCCTATGAGAATTTATGTTACAACAACGCACCTCGTTTTCACGAAGGAGAGACGACGCTAGGAAAATGTTCTCGTGGTTATTAATTAGGGATTAGACACCTTGAAATTGGCTGTTCCTAATCTGAGAAATATTTAAGTTCACTGTCTGGAAGGGGAATGACCCCCCTCCCCCATAAACTGGTTGAATTTGACAGGTGTACACGTGCTTCTTTCTTTTTATTTTTTTTTACTTCCCATACCTTCACCTGCTGGCTTATTCCTTTTCTTCTTCTTATCTTTGTCACTCTCATTTTTCATCCTTCTCCCTCAGATAGTCCACCAGTCGTATTTCATCCAGCATCACTTTGTACCTCGTGCGCTACCATAAGTACCTACTTCACGAAATCTCATTAGCGTTGACAATTCCAACTGGATGGATTTTAGGTTATGTACCACTTGGACACATTCCACGAAGTAATGCTCAAGAATGAGATGAAACTACACAACTGCATCTTGCGCCTCTATTAATTCGACTGCTAGCAGCAGATCAAAGGAAAATCCTAAAACGACTTTCACACGCATAGCCAACCATATGAACGTTAATTATATCCCAGCTGAGTAATAATTATCTAATTAAAATCCGTCGTAAAATTTCAAAATGAAAAACATGTTACAATCGTAACAAAACCAATTTTCGTATATCTTAAAATTTTTAATTTCCACAAAATTTTTTTTTTAATAATTACCAATAAGTAATTACCTGAAAACCACCAAAAATAAAGTGTAATCGTTACGTCCCTGACAATTTTTCGCCGTAAGGTTATTCACGTGTCTCTGGCTTCACGATTTAATCCGTCTTCTCTCGGAAGCTCCGGTCGGCCATGTTAATTGTATTTTTATGTGCGTCGTTAAAATGAAAATCGAGAGAGGCTCCGTGCCCGATAGACAACCAGAGTGACTGTTACAACCGTGAAAGGTAGGCAGAAAGGTAAGAGCTGATAATAAATATTAGCCTGTTATATATAGGTATAGAAAAACGTGGTCTCTCTCGAAAGGTGCAGGGCACCTGCCTTCATTGGGCCTGACTGCGTCTCGTAGATATATATATTTAAGACGCTAGCTGTGCTGCCTCCTCGACGCCTGGTAGTTTCGGTGCGCAGAGCCTATACAATAACACCAGATTTATATCTTGGCTGGTAGCGTGGAGCAGAAAACGCCCGTAAAGGACGGGTGGGCGGCCATTGTGCATTCACGTTGTACCAAGGCAACATCGACGGGAGCTTCGACGCTGCCAGCAACCGCTAACAACGGTCAGCCGTAATAATCGCTGGTTACGGCAGAAACAACAGGACCATTTTTTGCCGTTGAGCTCACGAGGGGACGAATATGACGTTTCCAATATGGCCACGGGTTACGCAGCGTCTGGAAGTAAATTTTTCTTTTTTCAGTTTAAAATATCCACAAAATTTCACGAACAGCCGGTATCGTAATTGAATTTCTTGAATGTTGCACGAATACTGGGATGTATTGGCGAATTTATTTCCCTGCGGCTTTCGTTCTGCTTCACTTTCTTCAATGTGTATGGTTTTGAGGGTTACGGACTGCAGTCGATATTTTCTGACTTTTGTATACACGTATGTACTGTGTGTGTGATACTGAAAATTATATTGATATTTTTTTTAATGCATATATATATAGTAACATTATATTTACGCATAAAGAAAAGTATTAGTAGAATTTTTATCTCGTTGGTATTCCAAGCACTTTACCTTAATCTGCCATTTTGACGTCGATTTGCTAGCATGTAGAGCCTACGTCTGGTTTTCGCTACCTCGTAAATGACGAAACGGACGACGGCTCCGATCGTAAATAGAATTTGATCAAAGAGTCAAAAATTATGCAAAAAATGGTAATGAAGGCAAATTTTGGATTATTAAAATTACATACATTGTTGTCGTTACTTTTTTTTTCATATAATTTGGTCGCACGCTAACGATAACTATAGCAAAAATGTCGAAAATCCTGTTGTATTAAATTTTGTATTTTACTCTGTGCCAAGTGGAAAATTGCCAATGGGTAAAATTCTGCTTGAATATTTTTAGTATTAAAAAATTTTATAACGCTTTGAAAAGAATTTTGGTGCAATTTTTGTTTTTGGTTAACATACAGATTACGAATGCGTCGGTGGAATTTGTTTTCCTTAATGCACGTTTATGAAAGATTTTTTTTCCGTCACCGTGTATTCCGTTCAAGGAAAAAAAACTTTCTAAGCCATCACTGACTCCGTAGACCCTATAAAATTGATTATAAATTGTGCTGGCTTCGACTTGGCAGCAAGAAGCAGGAACATTTGTCGGCTTCGTATGCATGGGACCAGATCTATTATGCAGATGACTCGATTCTGGTCTCGACTGGGCTTTTTATTCCAGCCGTTTCTCTCGTTCCGCGTTTCGTGTCCCACGTTTTGGGTTTCTGCCTGGCGTACTGTGTCTGACGTATGTATCGGTCATTACATAACCCTACATTGATAAACGTAACAGATTCTTTACACTAAACAAATTTTTTTCATAAATCAATAACAATAGTTAAAAATATTTCTCAAAAACAATTTCAACAAAATTTGCCTTTTTTTTTACGTTCAGAAAAATTTTTCCTCAAGACTGGTGAAATATCCGAATACGGAATGACTATCGCTTAGAGTCTAAGAAGCCATAAAGAGGGTATCTCCACGAAGACGACTGTCGCTCTCAAGTTCGATTCGGCGCATCGCGATTTCTCAATGGTAGAAACGGTCGAGTTTGTCGCTAAAACTTCCAATTCTTCACGCTCATTGCTCCAACTGCTCGCATCGCTTCCACCCCTAACTGCAAGAGAACCCTAAGAAGATGGGGTTGGGAATGAAGAAAAAAAAAATTTATTAATGCGTTTGAAAATTTTTTGTTATTAATTTTTCATCTTCTACAGAGCAGCTCATAATTAGTCTCATTAGATATATTCATCGGCGAACAGATTAATCATCGCATAATAACGGCACGAAGATCAAGTACTAAATACCCAAGACGTTTACGTCCAATTAAGCAAATCTAATGAGGGTAACGAAATATCCTACAGATAATAGCGTCAATAAAATGTTGTTTCTCAACATTTTCATGGATGCAGTCATGAAGATAAATCATGAAGATGAATGACGTAATAGATGTATAAAAAATATTAAACACTGCATGTATATATTATATACATATATGACTAATTTTAAGGAATCTTAGATAAAAATATAATCGCCGTTCACTAGCTTCACTGAAATTAGATAATCAAAACTCTGAACACGTTTCGCGATCTATCGAGCTTACTGCGGATAATTCCTACGAGTTCCCATAGATGGCGCAGATGCGAGTTAGACTGCCGGAGTCAGTTAATCGACAAGTTTCTATAGCGTCGACCTACGGATCTGCGATTATAAATTAATACCAAGGGTGCTGAGGGGCGAAGGGGGCTGCCTTTAAGAGGATTAAATAAATCGATTGAACACTACGCTAGACTATCTTATTTCCTTCGCCCATTTCGAGTCATTAACATTCGCAATGTTACTTTTTGCATTCTTCCCACATTTCCAGCACTCGCCATACCTCATTTGACTCGACGATATCATTTGGTGCGGTCAGTAATCTCGTTATTGACTTTCGTCTTTTTTTATTGACGTTTAATTATTAGTTGAAAAAAATACTTTTTTTCTGTAATATCGATTATTTAATATATTTGAAATTTTTTGATATTGTCAACGATCGAAGATTCGTATTCGTTACTTTTCTTTGGATTTCTACGTTCTTTCCATAGCTACAGGCTGTTCTGCCAACTTTTCTCCTATTTGATGGCCTCGTTTGTACCTTTATGCTTTTTCGCACACGATATGGACGCCTCTGGTACGTTTTCTAGAATTCCTCCTTCCGACTCCTTTTACTCCTGTTTCTAGGTGCTTTCGGTATCCTCGTCCTCTTTCGACGCTCTCTCGTCTTCGTAGTTTTTATTTCGTAAGGTGATAAAAGGCGATGCTTGAGGAATTCTTACTCGTTTACAACGGACGAACTCGGCGCTTGATAAATCCTCACTGCGATTCGTCAACGGACGGATTTTCGTTTTTTGGTTAGAATCTGGAATTCGTTAGTGGTATTGTTATTTTATGTATGTCGAGAATAATCATTTTGACTATTTAAAAAAAAAATTGTATTTTTTTATCTCTACTATTTTTCAATATAGCGTTAACACGTGCATTTGGTATGAAGTTTAGTATGGAACGTGCTAAAGATACTAATACTAAAAGAAAAGACCATAAACGCATATCAACAAATCCAAAAAAAAAGACGTTCAAAATTTGAATTGCCCCTTCATACATTTTCATAACAACGACAGTTTACAATTTATTTATTCACAGATCTTCCATACTATCATACAAATCCAAAATAACCTTGGTCTATTATTACCCGAGTTTATGGTAAGTCAAAAAATACTACCAAGTATGGTTATCCTAATTATAAAAAAAATACATATACCAGTCCACGTTAACCGCAAAGATATTCCATTTTGCCTACCAGTGATAAATCTCGAAGAATATATTTTCGCAATCGTTTCGGGATCCGAGTTAATTTGACTAGGTGCTTTTCCACCCCCTTCCAAACCCGTATCCCCCACCCCCTACGCTCTCTACCCACCACTCAATGCATTTCTTCAGCGAGAAAAGCCACTTTCCCGGACTAGTAAAAAAAAAAAAAACTTGGAACATTGTCGAATAAATCAGAAATCCGGCTTACTTATCGCGGCAGTCCGCGCCATTTCGGTTGCTCGCCGCAGGAGCGGATTTTCACCATAAATTTTCGGAAATCGGGAAAAAGCGATTCGCGCAGGATACGCGGCACTTTCTTCGCGCTTCTATTTCATTCTCAATTCATTGGAACGGATAACGAGAATCGTACATATATACATAGACTCTGATGTGATTTTTGGACTCACGGTTACAAGGCGACTTCAGCTACCGATTCAGATAAATTTCTTGCCTTCTGATTCCCTTCGAGTCGCCACTCTGATCAGAAGCTGCGCTCTCGGATTGATTCGTACGGTTACGCCGATGCTCTCGGAAGATTTTTTATTGTTGAGTCGAGGTCGAAGTGCTCGAATCTGCCTCGGGGAGACAGTCCCGAGGTACCGAGTTGCCCGGCAGAGGAGAGGACCCGACGGAGACGTCTCCATGGACCGGCGGAGATCCGGCTGAGAT
>JAYRCB010000527.1:345357-382388 GCA_036026315.1 Trachelus stipa
TACCCTTTTATCATATTTTCGATTAAAATATTTTTTGGTCACGTGCGAAACGTCAATATCGTTTAAACGACCAATAAGTCAATTCTTCATCAAATGGAAAAAGTCCAATCACACATCAATCAAATACGTAAAATCGTCCATTATCAATCCGCATGCGAAACCAAAATTCAAAAAAACAAAATTCGAAAAATTACGAATAACAATGTATACATATTGGTATATATATAAAAAGGCTAGTATCCATTTTTCGACGTTAACGAGGTCTCCTTGGAAGTCACATGTGACTGGTCGTGCAGAAGTCGTTAAGACGTGACGGGATTGGGTCGACGGCGTGATCGCAGACAATTGATCGTTGTCGAAATTAATCAGCGCTCTTCTGCTCTGTCGATCGATTAATTAATTACCTTAGCACGAAACAGTGCCTGTTATCAGTATCAAATCAGACCCTAATATATCTATATGGACTATAATAACGATAATGATAATAAAATGCAAAAAAGTTCAAAAAATGTACGTAATATTTTTTAATATACAGGAAAAAATTTTTTTTAACAAATTTCCATAATTTCATCATTTACCTAGGATTTAATTGTCCACAACATATCCCTGTCCATAATTTTACAAATCTCGATAACCAATCGATTATTAATACCTTATAATTGAATTTAATCGTACAAAAAAGTGGCAATCCAACCGCGATCAAGGATCTATAGATCGAGTAACGGAAAGTATAAATCATTTACGTGGACGGTATAGAATATAGTTGCAAGTGGTAAATCTAGCGTCAGAGCGTAAGTGGCGTAATAGATAACGAGAGAGAGAGAGAAAGAGACGAACAGATCGAAGCTCGCCCGAGAGCGAGAGAGAGGGACAGAGTGCAAGGACCGCAAATCGCAAGAAACGACCGATGGCCAGCAGCCACGCCTTCTCGCTAACGAGCAAGACGATCCTCGAGCCACTTCGAAATTAAAAAGCCACCGTCAACTCCGAGATTGTCGCACGAATCGCGTGAAAGCTTAACCCAACATTGTAGAGTATTACCATATTTCGCTACGATGGAAACTGCACTGGTATTTTTTTTATAATTAATCGTCCCGAACGACCCCGTCGTTCCCTTTTTTTTACACGATCCTTCATTTTCTCAGGTTAAAATTTTTAATTAGCTCTCTCTCTGTCCTTAGTCTCTTGTTATTTATTCTACTTTACTCCTCTCTTCGGCTCCCCCCCCCCCCGCCCACCACCCACCTTCACCGAGGTTACCTTTAATGACTTGCAGCCTCATCAGTCTTTGCACGTAGGTCCCGCCTCATTTATTCGATTAAGTACAACTTACTTATTGCGTTATAACGGCCCTGGCGATAAACTGGTCTGATCTGACGGAAAACTATAATCGGTATATTTATATATGAGAACTGTGTGTAAAAGCGACGAAAAGAGGGTATGTACTGTGTAAAAATGTTTTTTTTTTAGTATTATATATGACGAAAAGTGGAAATATTAAAAAAAATTTGTTTATGGGAAATTAAATTTTTTTGGAAATCGAAAACAAAAATTGTACCTTGTCATGGTAGAATTATTTCTTTAAATATTTTCTTATGGGTCGATCAAACTTGCTTTATGGTTATTACCTGAGAAAATTGAATTCATATCGAATAGACGTGTGGATATTCGTATAAATTTGTCTGGTATGGGATATGTATCATATGTGAGTCTTCCATCCTCCGTATTAGCGTGGTTGATTCATCTCATGGTGAACAGCCTGTAGACCTTGTCTCACCATGTTAAATTATCCCTTGGGAGAAATTAAATGAAGCGCAATTGCAAAGGTGCAATTCCGTTGAGTGCAACGTCGGCCGTAATGCATTTATGCAGTCACGTCGTCAAGTAGGACTGATCGGTGCAACGAAGGATTTTAGCGAACATCGAGTGACTCTTACGTTGCATAAGAATTGAAAGGTACTTGGTTTTTTTTTAATATATGAAAAATATATTTTTGACATTAATGATGTGAAAATTTTTTTTTTTTCAATTTTAATAAAGGGTTAGATATTTTATCGAAATCTATAGTGAACGATGCTGGATGCACGTTTAAGCGTTTTAATATTTCGTAAGGGTTGCGAAATTAAGGGATGATGCTGCGGAATACGGAGAAGATGCATTATTGGAAATGCGTGTACTAAATGAATATAAAATGCAGTGGATATATATTATAACTTTATTCTATTAGCGCAATAAGGAAGGACCATCTGTAGACTTAGGATCTCTACATGAGACTAACCTCTGGTCACAAATACCAAAAGAACTTTGTAACTTCAAGATAAAGAGCTCTATGATATTTTTCCATATGAAATCATTATCTATGTTCATGTTATCTTTTAATGTCGATTTCCTTTTGAACTAATAATCACTAGGAATAGTTTTTGGTATAGGATAGACAAAATAATCCAACATGAAAGTCTATGCGTACGTCAAAGTAGTAATGTAAATAAGGGTATAGCAGGTGTAATGAGAATTTTCGAAATTACTGAAGCCACCCTTAAAATTTGACAGTTATTGTAATGTCAGTCGCAGTCAGGAATGATTGCCTTCAAAATTTTCATTCGAAATCATCATTCATAGGAATCACGAATTTCATACTGAAATAGCAAATAGAACGAGTTACATATTCATATATGATTACGTATGAGTAAAGACACGTGACATGGAATTTAGTACACATGACAGATCCATATATTCCCTTATAACACTTGCAATATACAGGGTGTCCAATTAGGAGGTTAGTTAAAAATAATAATTTATACGACACCCGGTGCACCGTAATATTGTTTCAATGATTTCAACGATGCATTTTACATACGTATACAATTTTTTTTGAATTTTCTTTAGAAAAAAATCAAAAAACAAAATTTTTACTAGGTACAAGCCTGTTTATAAAGGTTGTGACTCATTATCGCGTTCATTTACCAAGTACCAGCGCGAATACGCAAGTGTCTTAATGATCCGGAGAAAAGTTGAAGTGCAGGTTGGAAAAAGTTGGATATCTAATAGCGTGAAATGCAATTCATCGTTGAATGCATTTTGAGTGCACTTTTCTGACATCTCACTAATCCACGTGTTTCGTTACGTTTAATTGCATCGGACTGCATCGCCGTCATTTTTTATCTTATCTTTCACCAAACTCATCGACATTCGCCGAATGAATAATGCACATTTTTATTCCCATTTTATCCATACAAATCATTTTTGCACATAATTTTCCAAAAATCCGATAAATTCCTCAAGACAAAAATATATCAAAATTTCCTAAATCCAAAACTCATTAGGTATCGCCTCCGTCATTAACCCACGATCCAATTCATTTTCCAGAATCCTGAGCTTGCTTCCTCGACGTGATCCAATTGGCTCCCAGCCAAGTGAATCCGAGTCAGGAGTTTTCCGCCTAAAATGAATGACTCGCGGTGAGAATCGTCATGTTATAATTAGACATTGTCCTGAGTAGGGGAGGTGACTTTGAAGGGGGGGCGGGGGGGGTAGGGGAATTTAAAGCCCAAGTAACGTCCGTCAGACGTGGACGTCGTCACCCGTCAAAGAGGAAGAAGCTGTCGGCAATTTGTGAAAGAGGAACTCTGGTCGCGTCGGTTATAAACCGGAGGTCGACTTTTCCAAACTGACTCCACTAGAAATCAGGTCAGACAAAGCACCGAGTGGTCTCACAATTAGACTTTGCTAACCCCACGAGAGGACCTGATGAAACGAAGTCTTTTTTATGTCATGGAATTAAAATAGTTAATTTATAATTTTTACATGAAAAATTATAATAAATAATAATTTCTACGAATTCGAATGACAGAATGATTCAAACTTAATGTATACCCGTTATTAAATTAATTACGTAATAATCGGCCCCCTTATAATCGATCCACGACCAAACAGCATAAATAGCACGCGTAGCGCTTATACTGAAATTATTTCTTTCCAGCTGCGAAATATTCGGCCAGTGTAAACACAGCGGGCCAAGTTGGGGTTGCGCGTATTTCGTTTATTTGCGCGCCAGCTGATAGTCCTCAGGGATGTTTAGTCTTGGTCGGATAGTCTGAAGTAGAGCTCGTGGCTAGACGTTAGTAAAATTACGAATAAATATTTGAAGCGGCGAACTTCAAGTTGCTACCGTGAAAACAGTGTATGCCTGGTTTGTAGGCTGAGTCATCGCAAGGATTCGTGAACTCTTACGATTATATAAATTGTTCTCTTGTTGGTTTGCTGGGCGACACAGGATTCTGAATAAATATTTATATTCGAATTGGAAACACGCGAACGCGCACTTAAAGGATAGTCCACAATGAAATTTATGCAGGATTACCTATTATGCATAGGTATAGCCAGATAAGAATTGACGGGATGCAAATTCTATTTTGAATAAAGATAAAAGTCGCGAATTATATATTGCGCGCACGTAAATGGATAAAAGTTAATTTTATTATATTTTAATATATGAATATTGAATATTGACAAATTGAAGAATTAATTTTACGAGCAAAAATTATAATAATTTTTTTTAGAGACCAACATCCCAGGCAGGTTATTCAAAAATTTATTTTTAAATCTATTATTTTTTTATAATATCTCAAGGTCTCTTATCTATGTCACGTATCGTTATATATAATGGTATCCAGTGTGTAACTACCTTTACAGCTACTGTTATCAGACAGGATTGTTTTACGGTTAAGATCTGATATGTCTGATATCGCAGACCTAAACGACCTGAAATAAACCGGAAATGTATATACAGGTGGGATTTGGAGGTTATCACCAATCATTGTAAAATGGCCTCCCGATAGTCGCACCAGTCGTATAATAGTAGTTAGCATTCATGAAACTATGAAATACATTCACACGAATATCGAGTTGAGAGTTTCTGGATAATAGTGAAATAGCTCTAAATGGGGGTAAGGGGGGTGGTATCTTGAAGCGGGGACTCTATTTGAAACAATAGGATCGGTACGGACTTGGTCTCGGCTGACCTCAGATTCTCAATCGATCGTTTGACAGTGACCCGCAAGGATCCCCTAAAGTTCTACGGGTACTGATATTACTTGTGATTATAGTGTTTGCGTAATAATGATTCAGATCAATGAAAATTGCATATTGAATTTCAAAGTGAACGAAATATATATATACAGCGTGAATAGTGGCTGGACGCATATCAGATTTGTAGCAGTTGGGTCGTTGGGGTGGGTGAATTTTGCCGAGCAGGGACGAAGTGGGGGTGGTAGTGTTACAGAAGCGGAACCGGAAATCAAAACGGAGTGTACAGTGACGTCATTAGGGTCAATTGTGGGATGCATGGTAATCAGACTCGTCTAGTTCATTCGTATACATTATACGAAATGTAAAGCAACCGCGAATATGTTAAACGCGACTAACGGTGGGTTAAAAGTGCAAAAAAAATTTTTTTGCAAAAAATTAACACTTTTAGTCGTCGCTATGTGAATACTCGAACATTTTGAGTACCACGAGTGATAACCATGGTGGGAAAGATGTTAAAAGAAAATTTAATTAACAAATTTTTTTAAATGCTAATTTGAGCTAGAAGGTAATTTTATGTGAAACAGTATGTTTTAAGGATCTTGAAAAAAATGTGCGAAAGGCTCGTTCACTCGGATTTTGGATTTCAGGTGAAAAGCTTAATGTCACCCCAAACTGTATTTAGTTGATGGTTACACGAGATCGTAAATCGTTGAGCGAAAAAAAAATTTTTTTTTGCCAACAATGTAATCTGCTCTTATTATTTTGCCAAGAATTATAGGGAATGTATAATAAATGTCCGCGCAATGATTAGATAAGACGAAGAATGTCCGGCGCTCCTTTTTATAACGTGGCCATTATGTAAAATTTCTCGGTTGTCCGAGATAGCCATGTTCTTTAACCGTTTGGATGGTTTCGTTTCTAAGGGATGAAAAATAAAGTGGGCGAGCGACGTATAATTTAAGGGCGTAAAACTTTGCAGTCGACCAAGATGGTATCTGCGGGTTGAAACGAGGCACGATACGAAAGTTGAAGATTGGGTCGGTAGGGGGTGTTGATAAAAAAAAAAAGTGGAGAATGATATACAAACTGTACGCCATTTTGTGGCTTTATTACCCGTTTCCGGTTTCCGGCTTGACAGATTAATCGCAGAGATTTTTACGCGCGCGTGACCAATTTCGATTTTGAGTCACGATATCTCATGATTTATTATGCAACGTTTGACGAAATGGTCACAACCCGGTCTCTGTGTATTTTATCGGATTTTTTTGGGTTAACATTTTTTTTTTTCATTTCCTTCGATATTGATTATTATAAAACGTCATTTTTGAAATACTCACAGTGCTTTGAGAGGGGGAGGGATATAACAAATTTTTCATTTTTCATAACGATTATTTTCTCCGATTATAAACTGCGTATTAGGTGCAGGTAACCAAACCTGACCTAGCCTAACCTTATTGAAACCCAACAAGCGTGACCTACCCCAATTCAAGGCTTATCCAAGTACTCCATAAATCGTAAATTAAAAAAATATCATAGAAAATCTTATGCATAAAGTAGAAGTAAAGTAAATTAAAAAAATTATTTTTACTGAAAATCTCTCACGAGTTTGAAACAACTATTGATACAGTGAAAAATAGATTAGTAAATTTTGTTTAAGTTAAAAAAACTCAACATGGAAAAGCCATTGTCGTCCCGACGCCAATAAGAAAAAATAGACGTATATATATATATATATATATATATATATATATATACATAAATATATCCAACAAATGCATCTTCTGCACATTTCCCAAGATATCGTCCGGTCCATAGCTTATCAACTTTTGCCAACAATAATAGTACGACTTGCACTTTTCAACATTACAGTCCGATAAGAAACGTCATATCCGTATCAAGATCGATTGCAGCAATTCGATTGGCCCGACGAAATCAAAGAAATAATTTTGCACGAATAACATTTCTCGGCTGTAGCAAAAAGAAAATTAAGGATAATAAAATCCATGAAAATACGAAAAAGACGGACTGCGATAACGGCGGCAGAGATTAGAATTCCTCGAAGCATATTCATGCAGGTGGGTATTTATGTACTGCGCACCGTGAAAAGTCGTCGCGACTCCCTGAATAAGCGCCGGTAATATGATGAAAATGCGGCTTTATGCTTTTCTCACGATATTCCATTATTTCTCTACATATAAGATATATACATATATATATACTCATAAAATACATGTATAGAGTTGACTTGCATATAAATATTCACAATGTACCCTTTCAACTTTGTGCTTTTACATACGACTGTACCCAATACAAAGTCCCATTCCGAAGGAATGGTTTTTGAGAAAAAAATTATCTTATCTTTTTGCCACAATTTTTAACTGTGATTATTATTATTATGACTCTTTATGTTATTCATATTTACATTTTACAAAGGCGCAAAATAGTTACCCTATATACTACCTTGTATTGGGGTATATGTATGTAATATTAGGTATACGAATTAATAAAATGATCGAATGCCCCAGTATTATTGTTATTCATTAAGCATCGCCCCTGTTCGAATATAAATTCGATATAAAGAGAAAGAAGAAATAAATATAAAAGAAAAAATTTTTTTTGCACACCAAATAATAAAGATAACAAACGAATGAGAAAAATGTATAACTGGTATATAAGCAAAGCGTATGGGGTAATTTTTCACGTGAAGTTGGCGTAATATCGATGCTTACGTAATACGTTCGAAACCATCTTTTTCGCTCGAGCATCTTCGCTACACACAACTGCCTCAACCCAGCTGCTACAAATAGTATCAATGGTACCATAAATAAAAAAAAACGCAAAAATTGTTCGCTATGAAACCATCGTAAATAACACTGTCAGTTTTCATTCTTTCGTTCGATCTAATATTGAAAATCAATGTTAGATCGTTAACATACGAGGGGTCTTGAAGCAATGAATAAAATTGAGTAAACATTCGTCGAAGCTCAAAAACGTAAATGCGAATGAGTATGAGATATTTGGTAAAAAAATTTTTATAAGAAAAAAATTTCTGTCGAACGCCAACTATCCCATATTGTAATTTATGTAAATCATATGAAGATAGTCAAAGCTAATATTTCGATATGGTGGAAACCGTAAGTTTTATATGCAAGTGACATTTTCGCCGTTTGAATTGCGCATATGTTATTTCTCATATATATATATATATATAGTGTTTCACGTACGCTACAGTGTGCCATCAAAAATTCATAAATGAAAAAAAATCTCGAGCACGTCACAGTACCGTGTTAAATGAATTTATTAATTTCCCGCGCCATATTTAATTCGCATTTAATTCCCATCTAGCCGCGGGACATTTTTCCTTCTATGCGTAACGAGCAGTGGCAGAAGGAGACCGGTCGTAAAAGTGCCTGTGGGACTGTGGACTCTATAGAGGGACTTATATATTAGTTATTGCAGTGACTGTACCTGCTACTATATATATATATATATATATCCACCTTCCTCATCTTGGCAATAAATAATATTTATGGTTTAATGGCAAAACCGTTTTCCAGCAAAGTGTGTGTTACTCGCCGAAGGAACTTCCTTCCATATCGAGGCTCCGGTGGTGCCCTCTTCTTGGCGAACAACTGCTACGCCCCTGACGCGTGCCCCTCGACTTCCTATTACGACAATTTATCGGAAATACGGTACCGACTTGGTTCTCTTGAATGGCAGTATCTTTCGCTCTCGATATCTTCCCCAATCTTCTCGCGACGAGCTCAGTCAATAAATAACTTGTAAAAAAATTCTACCTTCTTTTTGGAGGGTTCCTGGTCGATAATAAAAATTGATTTCTGAATTTTCGAAACTGGACCCCAACATCATCTGGCATTCGAGAAGTCTCGGGATGCAGCAGAGTGTCTGGAAGGGAAGAAAAGGAAAGAAAAAAATATAAACCAGCGAACCTTTCTTTCTTCGGGTATCCCGAACATCAGCCACGAGGAAGGCAGATGCACCGGCTGACGAACACCTGTCTTGCGCGTGCCAAGGATAACCGTAGCCTACCTTACCTGAGAAGTTTGTGGAACAGGAAGCAGCCAGGCAGCGAACAGCAAGAGGGACTCAGGACGACAAAGGGGCGACCCAGGATAAGTGCCCCAAGGCGTGAACCAGCAGCTAGAAAATTGAATTAGATCTGACGTCCCACGGGAAAAGGTATTCCCGGTTAAATATTTGAAAAGCAGATTCGTGGCTGTACGGTTTTGATAGCTGTGAGAGGGGGAAGCGGAGGGGTGGAGGGGCGGTGGCTGCAGACTCGAGCTATAAACTCCTCCAGGTAAAATTTGGTCGAGACTTGAGAAAGACTGAGAAAATGCAGGTGACGCTCGTTTTTTTTTTTTTTTGGTTTGACTTCCAGTAGGATGAAAGAGCCCAAACCTATTTCCTTTGACGTTGGAGGGAATGAGATCCTGTTAGATAAATTATAAATTTACGTTGTACGTGTCCTTTAGAATTAATTGGTAACGCTATCAGGATCCTTTATTTTTTATTGCATTTCTTATGCAAATTATTACTTGCAGTACGAAGGATGCTCCGCAGAAGATCTTTATGCGAAAGTTTGTCCATCCGCACATTTTTCATGAATATTCACAGAGAGTCTTCTGCAAAATGCAAAACAACCTTTGCCACGCTGTTACCCATAATACCCTGCGAAGGTTTTCTGGCATTAGCGCTTTTCGGTCGTCGTGCAGAAAAATTTGAGTTTTCCAAAAATCCTTACTTACGGTCTGTCTGAATTTGCGCGAAAATGATTTTGCAAAATTTACATTCAAGTGAAATCGACTGCCGGTAACGTCAGGAATCACTAGTCAAACTCCATCCTATCCAATACTTTTAGCCAGCACTGTACATACGTATGAAAAATGTCCAATACCTTTTACAAATAAAAAATCAAAAATTTTACCAGCTACAATTAGCGTGCAAAAAACTGTCATTACACTCGGTATGAATTTTGCAAAAATTGTACGGCCAAGCATAATAATAATAATAAATATGATGAGTCTCCTCGCACGCAGTGATTCGTGATGACTGGTACTGACGCCACAGGAACCGGGATGGATGATATCGAGAACCGGAAGTGGTCATAACCTCTATCTGGTTTGCCAGGATGGAATCAGAAGGCGACACTTTGTCAGGCAAAGGATACGAAGCGTAGCGTCCCATGAGAATATACAGTGGCCATTGTGCGTTACGTATATTCTTTAGACTTTAGAGCCTGGAATCTCTTGGTACCAACCTTGTGGTTGCGTAAGCACGTTGCTACGGATATACCTGTATGTCAATGACTCGTGTATCTTTTTCCTTTTATTACTCGAAGTCAGTGCTTATCCCAGCGTAACCAGTGTGGGACGATCGACTTGTACCCAGGTATTCTGTACTACCTGTAACACATATAGCACATATGATATACATACCGTATAGGTATTAGATACGTAAAATTATACTCACAGTACGCAACCATCGTTTTTTCACATACGTTGAAACATGATGTCTGAAATAAATTTTTTTTTAATAAAAAGAGTAATAAACGCCAAAAAATTAATTAAAAATATTTTTTATAAATTACCACTATCTCTTATCAATCTTGTACCCAGTTCCATGTGTGTGACCAAAAAATGTCTTGATTCACGTATATGCAGTCATTTATTTATATGGATTTTTTTTTTTGTAATTTTATACTCTAATTAATTTGTCCGATTAACGTTTTTCTGATTACCTCAGAATCTATAATTCGGCAAACTTACCTCAATTATTTATGCAACCTCCAGATAGCAGCTCGTTGGATTTCAAGTGGTTGGTAAGCTTGGCTGGATAGCACGTGAATAGCTGCGTGGAGTGGGTAGGACTATTACCGGTCCCTTATGGCGAATTGGGTTGGAAACTGCGCATCGGTCGCTGTTTCCGTTTCCGGTGCTGTTGGTACCCGCCGTAATGACGCGGTAACCCTGTGATAAGCTTCTCCAGAGGGTTTCCTCGTTCTACTTTGGCCTCGTAAAACACCTGTGTGCTCAAGGAAACAACGTTAACTTTGTTTTATGAAGTTAGCGCCAAGCGCCTTGGCCTACGTAGACGTATCCGCCATTTTTGTTTTTACATTGACTTAATACAGTGTTACAGGTATTTCGAGGTTAGAAATCATTAGATACGATATAGATTGCTCTGATGCACAGTGGCTGGACCATAGAGATGATAATTAGGAAATTCAAAATGGCCGTCGCACAACATGTCCTCCAATTCCAAGGACTTTTGATAATTTTTAGTTTCTTCTTTACCTGACTTTGGCTTTACCTTTCACATACACTTAGGCATATATGTATAGGTCGTGTATCTTTCATCTCCTATGAGATAATATAGATCTATAGATTGTATCATACGTGTAAATAATTCCAACCACAAACAAGATGCTCCAGTCTGACAGATCTGGTCACGACAGTCGTTAAACTCCCTTGTCGGTCCAGGACAAGATGTCTGCCCTGAAGTTTGTGCTTGTTCATCATAAAAGGGCAGGTTAGATCGATACCAAATATCGAGTATCGATATCCCAAGTTGACGTACGATGGAATTTTAGTTGGCGCTAACGGCAGATCGACCAGCTGATTCGATGGATCTTGTTTTAGGGTCTCGAGTTCACACCGAACCTACACGAGCGTCCTTATCGACCGATCCGATCTCAGCGAGCAGATCGATACAATCGAGACTTGTCGATCACATCGGGAATCGATTATCGATAAAACATATGTTTAAATCTATGTTTAAAGACAAATTTGGTTTTTTTTTTAATAACTTCGAACAGAGAAAACTGGGTTGGGTCAGGTTACTGCTGTTACATAATTCAATGGTAAAACCTTAACGTCAGATGGGTCAAAGGTCACGGAGAACATTGACCCAAATCACCATATGATTATGACGTGTTCAAATTTTCAAAACTTTAGTTTTTTGTATCGACGCAAAAAATTCTTCTTAATCTGTATAACTTGAAGGAAGGGGGGGGGGGAGGGGGCTTTTTATATTTATTCCTTGTGACGTCATGAAATGATCCGTGAGGTAGACAATGACAGACTGTGACACATCGTGATCAATAAAAGGACACGTCATGGTGAAAGGATTCAATTATCGATCAGAGACAATTCTTGATCGGGATTTGTAAATATATATATATATATATATATATATATATATGCTTGTCGATGTACTTGGAAAAAGTGGGTCATACATTGTCGAACAATGACAATGACAAGTACGGAGATAATTTTCAATTGTCTTCGTTATTCTCGATCATTTAAAAAGACGAGACAATAAATATTCAACGTGTAATTTTATTGTCTCGAATCCTATTGAACAATTCGATATACGATGACATCGAGTATTATTGATGCAGATAAATAAATTTTGGTATGAAAATATTTGTTGAAAAAAAAATTATTTTAGACAGTTTTTAGAATTATTTTAGACAAAAAACGAAAGATTTTCCCAAAAATAATCGACAATTGCATGAATTTGCTGAAATTGCGATTTTTCACTCGATTGTTATTCGCGAAAATGATTTCGTACCTGCGATTATTAAAGCAATATAATACACTGCGTACCAAGAGTATCATAGTGTTCGCTTATTACATTGACTTGGTATTCTTGGTAAAGCTGTATTTACATTTTTTTAATTAAACGTCCATTATGTAACCCATGATTACATTCCTTTCAAAAACCCCCTCAATTTTCAACCCGAGCTACGTTCTGACAAGTAACTTATATTTCGAGCTAGACGCAACGTCCACGTATATACTCTCACGTTAAAAAATGAATTTTATAGGAAATTTTTTTTCAAAATTATTTAAAAAATTGTATTTGCATCCTAAAAAAAATATTACCAGTTTTTCACGGCCACGTTATCGCGCACGACATACGTGATACATATTTTATCGTTTCCGCACTCTTATCACTTGCACGCTAAGGTATATATAGATATGATACGTGAACACAAAGTGGCTATACACTGTGTTTAAGAAAATTTACAGTACAACCGTAATTGTTGGTTGCTTAATCGATTTTCATGAATAATTATCTTTTTCGCTTAAACGTCAAATTTTCGATAGCACATTGTACAAGGAAGGATAGTGTGTGATTTTGAAATTTAAAGTTAACCTCAAAGTCGAATTTTTATACTCGATACTCGGAAGGGAACTTTCAAGTCATTAATCTGTAAAAATAATTATATTTATTAATAATAAATGTGAATGGCACTATGCTTATCTATTCTGAAAATATTCTTTTAAATTTCCATAATACTCCAGACCCTGTATTAAGCCTTTACGTGTTGGCCATCTCTGAACTGGCTTCATATATACATATAGTCATAGCTGTAAGTGGAAGTTCTCATGTGGCATAAAAAATGCCAAACAACGACACAGCATACTCGAGTAGTGTAACTTTCATGAGAACCGCCATAAGCATTAAGGACCAAGCATAAGTCTAAATATGCACACAGCCCATTGGACACGTAAAATATTATGAGAAAGTACGATATAGGTATATCCGTGTGTATAGGGTTTATCACGGTGGACCAATAAGCGGGATTTTAAATGGGACGAGTTTTTATGAAAAAAGTATTTTTATCGTTTCAGAAGAGATAGTAGAAAAATATTTGGATAAAAAATTAAGTTATAGTTTTTTTTTTGGAAATTATGGATTTTCAGGATAATGCAATGGAACTACGTTGATCTTCTGCTTCGTGTCTGGCTGTGTATTCGAATGGAGGAAGATGAGCGTGCGCAACCATTATCCATTATCCAGTATCCAGTGGGGTGAAAATGGGGCGAACCAACCCCATCACTGCTGGACCCTACGAACCCATAATAAATACTGACCCCCCGTCGTAATTCTTAGCCGATACACACGATCGCTATTTCACGCATCGTGTCACGCACGTTACCGGAACGAAGGAACTTTTACTGCCCGTATGCAAAGTAACATAACGCAGAAACAATCCGTTCGGTCTATCAGCCACCCCTGACGTTTTCGTAGCTGTAAAACGTCAGGTCCAGTTCGCAATGACGGATTTGAATTAGTATTTTGCGAGTGAAGGTTTTTTCGTGATAAAATTTGCATTAAAAAATGGAGATTTTCATTTAATAGAAATAGAATTTGAAAGGCATCAGTTTATTTTCACCCTTGCCAAAATTTCGTTCAAACGTGAAATTGTTGCGAATTGACAAAAATAATTGTGGGTTTGACTTGAGTATTAAAAATTTTGAAATTTCTTTACCGATTGAAAATTTTTCATATCATTTCGCGACTCGCATATATGCCAATGACCGTTAGAGAACGTTGGTATGCAAATTTTTGAGAATTTTTTTTCATATTTAACCTGAAATTCCGAAAATACCTGAATTCTAATCGATCTTACGTGGAATTGAATAATGCAATGTAAACAGTACGATTGCACCGAATTAATTGCTATTCAAATTGAATATAAACTGTGTCGGAAATTTATAGCGAGTGCGAATTTCATCCCTCTGCAAACCTACGGAAATTCAGAGTGGTTCGAGAGACCGACTTAGACGTGGAAACTATACCAGCGTAAAGATCCATAGGTATATTTGCCTAATGCACGTGTGAATTAACCTTAAAATAACATCGCATACTACGTATATATAATAAACTGTATAAAATGCATTTTTGAACAATGTTTTGAAAATTTTTAAATCGAAAAATCAATATCCAATAATTTATAATCAATCATTATTTGAATCAACAATTTAATGCATATACCTACACGTGGCTTATATTCTGTCAGACCCTCCTGTAAACGTATATGACCTAATAACAAATGCACCCACGTGCGTATAATGACAGTTGCTCCGTGACCCTTCCTATGACGTAAATAAACTTTTCAGAGATGACCCATTGGTACATATGCAATTACGTGGGTAGGAATAATAATTACAGAATTGATCACACATTATATGCCTATTAAATGAAAATTCATGTATGTCAGACCAACTATGATTTACCTATAGAAACTCCGCGTGGATATATGTTCAGCGTGAAAGAAAATTTTTAAATATCCAGTCTAGCCTGAGTCTTCTATTAATAGATCGTTGCCGAAATATTCAGCCACTAATTGCCAACTGCTAGACACAGCGTCTCAACATCCTGTCTCTATAAATAACCCCTTGTCGTTTTCCTGCATTATTAATGTATGTGTGTATACAATATATATGTATATAAAACATATGAAAGACACACACGTGACAGCAGCATAGCCGCCTGTCATATGTCAAAAAATTTTCTAATTAATCGTAGTTTTAATTATTGATACGTTGATACGATGCCACACTTAATTAAAAATATTAAAATTTAAATCGTCTTTTCAACGAACCTTTGTATGTCTTTTACTTTCGTGTGAGCAGCTTGTATAAGGAATCATTGTTTTTTTTCTGTTACAGATGACGCAAACGATAATGGGCTAGTGAGGCAGAGAAAGTACGTACACCCTGTATAGCATCGGCAATTTATTCTATTCTGTAAAAAAAAACATTTATCCAGAAATACGTAAAGGATAACAGAGACAACAATTTTTATACAAGAAAGAGCGTAATTGATGAAGTAGATGAATCCGAGTAACTGAATAAAAATGAAATCAAAATAAAATTATCAATTTGTTCGTTGCGCTATACTCACCCGGTATATAGAAAAAATATTGTCCTCCCTCTCATTTGAGTTCGCTTAATATTTGATAGCATCGTTAATTTGGGTCAATTAGACACGGCAGATCGTATGCGTGTATACGTATATGTATATACATCTATATATGGATCAATTACCCTTGTCGAATTCCCCTTTAATTTTCTTCTTCCTTTCCTCTTACTATGTCTCTCGCTTCTTCCCCCTCCACTGACTCCTGGAATCTCGAGTGAACTAATTAAATTTAGTCGATTCAGATTTACCGCGTTTGACACGGGCTTTATTTGTTGGCACGATTGGGTCGCGTGGGACACCAATTTAGTTTTTAATGGGAGACTGGTTTAATTTATGGAAAAAAAAATGGAGTTCAACTCACACGAAGTTTGTTCGGGGGATGTGAATATTCAAGGAAGGGGCTTGAGGGGAGCCAAAAAACTTAACGCGAAATGTAATATATGTGTGGTTTGATAGGATATAGAGTATTTAGGTGTGCGTATCGCAATAAGCCATACGATTAACTTAAACCGCTTAGGAGGCTATGAGAAATGCCATATCTCAACCCGTTCAATTTCAGGGTTACCACCCTCACGTGTACGAAAACGCATGATTAAACCTTCCAGTAATTATCTGGTGTTATATACTCATTAACCCTGTCGCTAATTCAGTATAGAGACTGGGATATCAGCAGACGTAGAAGTTTTTGATTTTTTATCCCCACCACTTGCCGTCGCAAGTCAATCTGTCATAATTCAAGAAATTGGTATGTCGATAAGAGTTTTAAGAGCGTGATAAAAATCGTAATGCACAGTGAAAAATAATTGGACGATGTGTGGGATAATTTATAAAGACTCAATTGACATGGATGATTATCATGGTTAAATTTCGAGATCTATGGTTGACTTTGGTATTGAATAATATAAGGTAGTTTTAAAGAGGCGTCTTCTTTACTCTTGTAGATTTGATCTTGCTGTCTCATAGAGTCCAGGATTCACAGTTAATGGGAACGACGTAAATTGTAGTTCACAGGGCACGCGATTCGTCACGTTGCGTCGCTTGAATCTTTTGTATAATAATAGCTGACGAACGTTATACGCTGTATGACAAAAAAAAGAGCAGCTCTGAATGGACAATCCGTATCGTTTGGATTTATCGTTTTGGCTGCGTCGTGACAAGAGACGGAACGGATTGCGTGAAATCACTTGAGCAAATCGTTACGACTGCAAACCAGATGGAAAGGGTTTCGATTAAATTCTCTTATATTTACCATGGATTATGTTGGTTTTGTCCTGTCAATAATTTCTTCTGTCATAATTTAAAGATCTTTTACTTGTAGTTTGGCCGTTGAGAAAGAAAGCTACAAAAGACAGTATTAGGTAATAGGTTTCAGATTTTTATTTACAAACCTGTTTAATGTGTTCGGCATCATTTCGAATTCGGGTTGTATATGTATTCCAAAAAATTTCTTATGCATTATCCTTATCTTGTTGTATCTTTCCTCTTGTACCTTCAAGGTCCGACGATCTTGTAACGGACGAAAGGAATAATCTGTGAATTCCCGTTATTACGGCACATCGTCACGCTTCGCGCTTGTACGATTCTTAAAAGAATTAACTGCGTAATGTTTCTGAAAGTGTCAAAAAAAAGCATCAAAACATTTTTTTTACATCCCACAGAATGCCATCAATACAAATGAATGTTATAAAGGAATAAAGAAAGAAAAATCTTCCACTGTTGTTATAAGACTGAAAATAAAATTACATAACCTCGAGATGTATTTTTTTTCGCTTAATCAGCATTGAATATATTATTGAAACCGCCAGTAAAAATAAGAGCCACGTAAGTTTTTATAAGAGAAAAATAACAGTTAATTAATGTCACTCTGAAAGAATCATAAAAGCAGTGCACGTGTGGACAGAAAAAAAAAATGATTTATTTCATCAGACTTTTTCAATTTAAAAATATTATCCACTCGTAACTCGCAAGTGCGCGATTAGTTTCTCGACGATTTCTTATAGAATTTTATATAGAGCCAATAGTTACCGTGGAATTGCCACACTGTTATTGATTTCTATATGAAAACTCCCTTGGAAGTCTGAGTACAGTAGAAGGAAGTGCATTACGGCGAGTTTCGATGAAAGATCAGTGACAATTGAAGGCCATTTTACGATTACTGAATCGTATTTTCATCTCGAGTATTGGCAGGCGTGTAACGCACGTTAAAGGTCCAACGATCCGAAGTATTGTAGAAAGAAAAGGGTACGCTTACCTAACTGCTTAAACAGTCTTAAGCAGTTAACCTTATCACGCAGCATTTCTTTTTAACAATCACGGAAATACTTTAGTTTCAATTAACTTTAGCTACACGCAACACTCTTAGCAGATTGCTTTGTGCTTATCAACCTGCAGTATGCATTTCTCTGCAACGTTATCACAGTCTTTTTTTTCCCCATTACTTCCTTCACTTATAGCAAAACACTCAAGCACTGAACCAGTAATCTCGAAAACGACGTATAAAGTAAGATTAAACATTAAAAGTCATTGCGAACTCAAAAGAATTCGTTCTCGCTCGTCACGAGTCGATCCGACTGTAACATTCGAATTCCATTAATTATCTGTCGGGAATTACTCCTCGAGGATCAATTATCACAAATAAGGTTTCTCGCGGTGTATTTGCGAGTCTTTAGACGCTATTTATTAAAAGCAAAGCAACAATAACACGATAATGCTTTCCAACAAAGCACGCGACTTTTTTAACTTCTCAAACGGACGCGCGATACTACCGCCAACTAGCGGGCCGTCTTTAAGTTAGGCTATAAGATGCGCATCCGGTGAGATACGATCGGACACGGAATTGAACGAACGAGCCAATGAGAGTCAAGCCAGTGAGAAGCAGTTAGCCAGGCGTCCAACCAGCCATCTGTCTCCTCAGTATCGGCCGAACCGTTGCGAGGAGAGGAGCTCGTGTTAACAGTTTGATTCAATTGATCTTCACGTGATGCGCGATGTCTTATGTTTACCAGTTAATAAACTCCGTATACGAATTGGAATATCCGTGACGAATAAATAAATGCTCATATTTTTGTACGCAGTGAATGTGCGTGTAAATTTCGTAAAATGCAGTGACGGCAGTGCGCATGCGCGATTTTCAAATAGTCGGAAAAATTCAGAAGCTCAAACGACTATTTGTACACATGTAGAGACTCGCGCGTGCTTGCGCAATTTTCATCGATCATATTTTTCTTAAATTCGCAATGTCATTATTGCCAATCGACATACCTTGCTGGAAGTGCACTCAAGGAAGAGATATAATTAACGGTGTACATCTGGACGGAATATCCTCTGTATTAAATATTTAATACCTGTACTCAAATTTTCAAATAAACGTCCCAGTGTGAAGTTTAAGTGCTATTTTTCGTTAGTGTTTCGCTTATTGCCACGATAACGGATTACTTGGAATATCGGATAATTTATCCCCGTTTACTCAGAAAACCAGTAAGTGAATTATCGTCACTGTCTATATTTTTCCTTGAAATATTAAACTCGTATTCACGCATGACGACACCAGTATCTTCACTCCATTTTCTAGTTTCTTGAAAGACTCTCGCGTCGCGGCTCAACCAAAAGCTAATTGCCGTATCAAGAGTCAATTAAATTTCTACGATGGGGATGCGTGGGATCTTTCTCACAGTTAATTAATCACTGATAACACGATTACTCTGCTTACAAATATTCAACCAACAAATTCAATTACAAGCGGGTAAAGATCCTGCAGAACCGATACCAAATATTATCATTATTTTATCAAGGGACATTTCAACGACAGCGACAGCTGGTTCGAATACCTGCGTTTACTTTGACTGACAGACACCAAGAGAAATTCTTCCCGACGTAAATTTTACATTGTGCACGTCCCGTTATTCTCTCATGTAACCGACGAATTATCAATTGTTACTACGCTAATCATTTATCCATGGACCTTTGACACGACGGCGAACCAGAGTCAAATTTCGTTAATTTACATATGCGCGTCAGCCTCCTTGGACTTTGATCAAACCGACTATAGCTCACGTTTGATAAAGCATATAAAGTGACATATATTTAATACTGCACCAAGTACATAAACGTGCACCTAATTATATGCAGCAAATAATTGAGCAGCAGGCCTAATTTTTGTGATTAGAAAGAAGCACTGACTGCGCATACGCGATAAGATAAATGATAAAAATATAATTAAAGATTGAAATAATTATTTTATGAATATTTCTCAAAGCGATTAAATTTTTTTAACGGAGTTTTCATAAATTTAATTTATCCTAATAAATACATATACATACGCACACAGCGAATTGATATCGCAAACATAAGAGTGATTGCAGCGACTCTATTTTCGTAGTTGACGCAACTCGATGATGCTCATTGCGCGTAACTGCGAAGTATCCAATGTCAATCGAATACAATAAACAATGACCTTTTCTTGCACGGAATGCAAATGGCGATTTTTTTTCTTGCTCCGTATTACACGAGGTGTCCCTAGCGTTAGGCATAGTCCAGTTGAGTGCTCGGACCATTTTTAACAGTCAAATGCGAAAGCCATTCGTTCTAATGTAATTCTGACGTTATCATTTGTGCCGAATGAATCATTGAACCGTCAGTGACGGCAATCAAACAGGGTAGAACGAACGTCCATTAGTCACAACGAGACGTACTTGAAACTTTACTCGTGGTACGAGGCTCTTGATGTGCATGGATCATCTTGTGAACATTCCTTAAGGTGGTTCACAGCCGCCGACCAACTCAGCTAGGAGCGACGGAGACAGTACGTATGGCTACTGTAAAATGATTAGCGGAACACGATTGTTTATCGATATCCAATCAATTGCTGCGTTCACGTGTCTCTCTTGACGCGGGTATCTCTCGTTATGCTGTTTATGTTTGGAATCCTGTCTTATCCTAAATTCTAGATAGCATATATGTATGTATATATATATTGTATATCATCTTGGTCATCTTGTGAACATTCCTTAAGGTGGTTCACAGCCGCCGACGAACTCAGCTAGGAGCGACGGAGACAGTACGTATAGCTACTATAAAATGATTAGCGGAACATGATTGTTTATCGATATCCAATCAATTGCTGCGTTCACGTGCTTCTCTTGACGCGGGTATCCCTCGTTATGCTGTTTATCTTTGGAATCCTGTCTTATCCTAAATTCTAGATAGCAGATATGTGTATATATATATATATTATACATGTATATATTGGATATCGGATTCCTTGATGGATTCTGGAATTTGCGATATTTCGACAGAAAGTGTCGACATACACGCTGGAATAAATTTTATTTTACTAATTCAGTAATCGTGGACATTAATTCGAATTTTTATGGTTAATACGTAAATGGAAAGATAAAAATTTAAAAACTGAGTATAACGATAATGATTAGGCCTCTTAGGTTTTTATGTGCTATTCGATTGTATAATTATTTGTGTATGTCAATGACCATTGAGGCTTTGCTACAAAAAATAATAATAATAATGACAAGCATTACTTATTTTTGTAACGTCGTATTTTTTATTTTCCTTATGATTTTATTTGAACGTGTAATTTTTTTCGATCGCTATCGACAGCGCCAAGGCAAAAGGTCAATTTTGATTAAAGCAAACATTTGGACGTAACCTCGATAAATACGGAGATACCAAGAAGACGGGTTTTCACGAAAATAGCCGGTACCGAAGAATCGTAGTAGCTCATGCCGTGGAGACACGTGTTGGGAAAACACGAAGGGTCATACGCATGGCAGCCTTCAAGCTGGTAGCGATGCACGCGTGGCACGCGCGACCACGAGTAAGAAAGCAGAGAAACGTGAACCGAGCGATAAAATGCCGTCGAGCGAAGAAAGCGATCGTGAACCAAGCGACGGAGGGACATGGCGAAGAATTATTTTTAAACGTCGCGACAAAATCGTTCGTGGAAGTGGAAGTGGAATCCAGAAGAATGTAAAGTCGTTATAACTATGTATACATGCGTCTTTACGTATATCAGCTCGTTAACGATCTTCTGCCTGATATCGTTGGTGGGTGATAGAAATACCGAGAAAAGAATTATATGAAAACTTTTATTTTTTACTATTAAACGTATTGAAAAAATTTCATATCAAGAGCATTTAAACAATTTTTTTCAGAATTTTTATTCTATTTGATACGCTTTGAATACGGCTTTTACGCTTTTCGACGGACGGAAGTCGATGTGATCTCGCAGAGTCTTACGGAGCCACGCCTCGATCCGATTACTTGCATTAGTTTTCGCAATTTTCCACAGGTACGTGACACGGGTAATTTATGATTTGCTATTATAATATATACCTTAGGATTTCCTTAATGGATTTCGTTTGGTTCTACTATTACGAATCGATCGGTGGCGCTTTTGGGAATTATCTTATGCTCCGGATGCATCCATAATGCATTGCGAGCGCATCGGGTTAGTTGGGTTTACAGCCGCCGAAGGCGCTGGGTGTTACGTAGCTTCGTAGTTTTGTTAGGCCGAGGTTGTATGATGTAAAATTACGAAAAGTTGTTTTAAGATGGAAAATCGTTGGTTTGCTTGGGGGCGGAGAGATGGATAGAAGAAAAAAATTTTAATTGCATTCGTAAAGGGAATCTTGCAATATCGATTCATTTGGAGCTGAATAAATTGATGGATTGCGGTTTGCTTTGAATCGTGAAATCTAGGACTCCGTCGATATGCCGTAATGTCTGAATGCATTTTTTTATTAGTATAAAGTAAAATAAATTTTAACGAGGATTCTCGGAATTTCTGAAAAATTCGTGTCCGAAAATATTGGAACGTGTGGATCGTATCTTTTCCGTGTATATCAGCTGGTGGTTCTCGAGTATCGTCACTGTCCACATATCACACTGATAACTGGTGCGAGGATTTCAGAAAGTTTAAAAAAATAGAGTACGGTACGAAAAGTTGAAAATTTTTCACGAGAGTTTAGAAGCTACGAATTTTACCACTAGGTGGCAGCACTTGTCCGGCGCTATACGTTCGACCAGGAGCCTCTGGTATATAAGGAAGCGCAGAAGATCGGAGCTCTCATTCTTCTGAGTTGAGTCGAAACACAATTCAGAATTGATGTTTATGTTCTGTAGTCTCCGGCATGGCATTCCATGACGTAATCCTCGAGTTCCAATCGAAAGGTCTACTTACTGGGACATAGTTTCGTTTGAGGTTATAAGGGTAGCATTGGAGAGATATAAAAAGGCTACATTTTAAAGAGTAAATCCTGTTTTCTGAAAAGACCTCTGGCTCTACCACTATTACTACTACTAGTGTTAATACTATTATTATACCACTACTAATACTACTAATACTCTAGCACCTTGTCTGTTCTTTCTACCTTACGTCTACACGTTCTCTGGAAGATGATTCGACTCGTTTGTCCTGTCACTCTTGTAAATTACTCGGTCGGTACAGTAAAATTTTCTAAAGTCCAATTGTACCAGAAACTACCTTATCCGTTACCTGCCTACCTACTCGATAATGGGGCAGGTTCTGGACTTGGCAGATGGGTCGAATTTACCAAGAATGAAGAACGAGGAAATGTACGAGTAAAATTGGTGGCTTGTACTATGGCTTTCGTAACGGTCTCTCTAGAGATCTCTGTTATTATTTTTCTTCCATCTTTTCTATGAGCACGCTTTACATGCTTATTGTCAGCTGTGTCTATAAGGCCTGGAGCGTCGCGCTGTTACAATTAAACGGAGTCTGTTGATCCAATTGAGAGGAGCGAATTCCAAGAGGTTTCATTGACAATTGGTATGTCTGGATAATGGCGGCTTTCATGTGAGACGACCCATTTATCCAAATCATTGTTAATCCCTATTGACGCCTCTCGGACTAATGGCTAATCGACCACGATATACAGTCGACTTACGTAACAATGCCAAATTATCAAATTATATTAATCGACAGCAGAAAAATATCAATGAAACACAATTTTCTGTATTTTTAATATTAATAATTTTATATAAACTGTATAGCACCTTTCTAATTTTCATCTGAAATACGATTTAAAAAAAATATTTTACCCGAATTCCAAGATTATACAATATATAAATATTTTTTCGATAATTCACAAATCGATAGTTATACAATATTTTTAAAAAACGCCTCCTAACAAAACCTTCTGCTCTCGAACATTGCGATTCTCCTTAAGCAATCGTAATTTCAAGACAGACGTTATGGGTACAGTCGAATTAGAAATTAACAATAGTTTACGATGCAATTGAACGAATTGTATAATGGACGTCGTAAAACTCGTCTATTCTCTTTCTGCTAATCGACCCTTTGCCAGCAGTAGTTAACGTCGTCGAACCACCATAACGTTTTAAACGTACAATCACGTGACTATATCAATTGCAAGATAAATTCACCATTATAAAAAAAGAAAATTCAAAAAATCCCACCGACCCCGCCTCACGTTTCGTATCGCATCGTTCCCATTAAACTTGATAAATATTGTTACACCGTTATTTGTATTCTACGATAAGCCAGGAAAACCCAGACCACTTTCCTAGCAACCATCTGCCTTGGACTAGACCACAAGAATAGAACGCAATGGGACCTTATCTTTATTCTGGTATATACGCGCCTGGTCCAAGATTACCACGCTGTGCCAGTAGATAGGCTGTGCTAATGGACAGTTCCCTTTCTTGTTGCTGGAGAGCGCTGCCGAGTTTTGAGTGACGTCATTTGACTTTAATCGCTCGGAGGTTAAAAATCAGGTTGATCGAGCAAATATTAGGAAGAAAATTTTAACATTTATCAGTGACGCTGATAAGGTTTTTTTATGTAAAATTAACAAAAAAATTTATTCAATAACTTCCAGTGCTTTGATACCATATAACGGGTGCACTATAAAGTTGTTCCATGTGCTTACTTCGTTTTGTTCAATTTACATAGAAACCCATAAGATCCGTGTCATATGGAATAGAACGTTTACGGTCGTTCAATTGTGAATCCAGCCTTAAGTAATAAATTTCGTGACATACTTTCTCGGACTTATCGCACGTGACGTAATTGTGTCATTAATTGATTTTAACGGGATTTTTACATTGATAAAAGATAACACGTGTTTGCAATCTTTTTTTATAATCGCTCTACATTTATTTAGTGTAGCTATTGTACTGTTATCATTGTTTTAGAGTGTCAGTTTGTCGAAAAGTTATACTTGACAGTGACTGTACCAGGAAGTTGGGACTGGAGTATCGTGCGAAAATTACGTCATGACGAACTGCATGTATTTGGTTGACTATGAATTAATAAATATTACAATAAGGTTATAAATAATGGTTATAATTATGGTTTTACTTGGTATTTACCTCTATGTACAGTGTCCGCCATAAAAATTTACATACTGGTTGGTTGAATTTTTTTTGAAATTTGACTCAACCGTAAAATTAAATTGGAGCGAAAATACATATATGCTTTGGCATTTATATATATATATATATATATATATATATACATAATTTGTCAACAATAGATTAAACAATATCGAGTTTCGATTAAAGTTCAAGAAACATTGATAACACAAGGTACCTTTGTTACAAGTGGAAACCAATGATACTAATTGATACTCTTGCGTGTCAATAGAAATATTAAACGAAGGACTATATACATATATATATCACTATATAACGTTTCTGAGTCTGTATTATTAATACAGTTTTTATTGATAATACAAATCGATAACAGAAACGTCACTACATAACGTAATCAGGCTTGACTGAGGTCTGAAAAAAATTGGATCCGTCATAAAAAAAATTTGAAAAAAATATATTTTCGAAATTCTCATATCGTACACGTAGAAAATGGGGTTGGTGAGTGATTGGTCCATTTTTTTTGGCACTTGGTTATTGGACGATGGGCTCAAATAAAAGTTTCGGTAATATAACAATGGGGGGAAATTTTTTTCAAAAGAGCGTAATATATCCAAGGGCTTTCGATCAGATTCAATTACGTTGATAAGAGAACCCTAACCTGACGTAAACCTAACGTAAACCAACCCTTGGTGGTCTTTAGGGGTACCAACCCCTTGTAGCTTGTTGCTTCGTATGATCAATCACGAGGGTGTGGTCGCACACGTGTCAACATCAACACAGGACACTGGTGAGACTAATCGTAAAGGTCATGGAGGGTCACGCATATACATAATAAAAAAGAGGGGAGGTTATGCCGTCGACGTGGGGTGGATTTTTTTCCATTACGTCACTTCCTCAATTTTTTATTTGTCTGCTTTACTTGCGATTAGCTCTTGGGTCTTTGCCGTATTAACCCCCCACCCATCATCCACCCCCTTCACGATAGCAAATATTTGTGTCTACCTTCATCCGGTCTAATACCTTCCTTTAGCTCAGGGAACAACCCTTGCAATTTCACACTCTTCACTTTCCACCCTTTGGAAAGGGTCGGTAAAGTAGGAATCGTGGGCGGCGGGGAGGGGGGAGGAGGGTTGAAAATAAAAAATCGCTAAAGGGACGCTAAGGGTGTTTCCTCGATTTTATTGTACTCAGGTCAGGTTGGTTCAATTAAACTGAGTGTACTGTGCAATTAATCGGATTACGCACGTGGAGGGTTAATTAGCTTAGTCCTAAATTTATTGGGATTATCGAATCATTGTTTTCGTGCCTTCTAATATTTTTGCTGATCCGATGAAGTTTTTTTGATGTCTTGATGAAATTTTTTTTTGAGGGTTCAATGACCTGTTGAACGTGGTAAAAGAAATATTATGGTGAAATAAAACATGCATTTACCTTTATGGGGTAGCATCCCTTTTTTTTAGTTCGGTCTTCCTACTAACTGTTTGTGTTTTCAAAATTTATATTGCACGACCTACGAGAAAGATGGCGTCGTTTATAACGTGCGATACGCTACCTTAGGGGTAGCTTTCTGTCAATCAAAAATTACGCGGCAGAAAATTAAAGAAAAGACAAACCCTACGTCACTACCTATTTTTCTTTCACCGGTGTCAGTTCGAGAAATTTTTTGAAAAAAATTAAAGAATTGTTCACGCGGATACAAAATTTTAGAAAATTGTATTCGCGATAACCATCCGGAGATACCAATAATGGGATTTGAGGTAATAAGAATAACATATGATTTCAGATATAAAATTTTCATCACTGACCTTTCTCACGTCCCATAAGAGCGTCAAGTAAATGATCTTAAGTAAAAAAAAGTAGCTTTTAAATCTTCCAACTACGCTCGGACGTTTCTCCGATGTCACGATATCAGACCTGCTGTTTCACGTAAGAGACGTCGCGACGCTTTACGAGCGTCCTTTTTCCTTTATGGCGCCTGACATTAGACACCGTGAACGACTCATTAAAGGTATACAACGTCCAAGAGACTCTAAACCGAGAGCCTCAATTATTCTCAGACCCATCAGACTCCATTGGGACCAGGTCGCTGATCCTGGACTCTGATGAACAGCCAATAGGCAAACACCCTGCAAGTTCATCTCCGTCCTGGTAACCACGTGACGTTTATGGTATCTATGTTCTTTTTTTTAATTTTTCCATTGCCAGACAAAACGGGTAAACAAGTGTTGTTAATGAATTGAATCGGTGGTGGGGGGAGGGGGAAGTTATTAATTCAGCCGATCGACACTCTTAATTGTTCCAAACAGTCAAGAAGCACTTTTGAAAGTTCAGCGGGTTCAAAATTATCCGCGCGTAAAACAGCTGGGTATACGTTCTTTGATTTTGAGAGTGATTGACTATCAGTGAAGGGAGGGGAGTACCCCCCCTCGATCGCCATTTCCCAAGATTTACGTAAGAGTCGATGATGAACGATTTGTACACACCAAGGGTGTGTCAAGTACAAAATTTGATTAATGATTTTTTTTTGTAGACGATCGATAAGATACAAAAATTATACATTTTTTGAAACCGTTTGGCGATGATATTTTTAAAAAATTTTCATTACTGTTGCGAGAAGGGTAAATTCACGTTAAAAAAAATATATATATATATAAGCTATTTAGTATAGGGGGGACCGTCTGTTTTGGGGACCGTCCACAAAGAATTTTCAGTGTAATGAATGTTTTGAGGACCATAAAGCGGACTTTCTCACCAAATTTGTTCATATTCTTTTTAATGTTAGGCATCCAGTATTTATGATAGGCTTAGATATGTTTGGTTAGGTTAGATTAGGTTAGAACTCCAATGCTATGATGTCCCAAGGTAGTAGTTAAAAAAAAACATTAGCTTGCTTTTGTGAACGTCCCTTGATCTTTCGTGTCCCCAAAGTATCTCTTTGACAAACGTGTGTGTGTATATACATATATATTATATATACATACTCAACATTGTCAACGTAACACTACATTGCTTTAACGATAAGTCACGTATCTACAAAGTATACGTTTAATTTATGACGTTGGTAAAGTCAAGCGTGGATCTTGAGGTGGTAAGTTAGATTAAATCTAGTACGTGAGATATTACGAAAATTTGAGATAAAAATTGTCAAAGCCAATATGCAAAAATTTATAATATTGCGTATGTATTAATTTTTTTCTCGTATAATCATGTTTCACTTATATTAAGTTTGACGGACCAACCTAACTCAAAAATATTAACGCAATTTTATTTTTCATTCAGAACAAACCAATATCAATCTTCCTATCTGTATCCTGAAAATTTTTATCGATTCTCATTTCTTTCTCTCTTGCTCTCACGTGTTCTCCTTTTTTTAGTCCGAGGACCATTCGAGGCGTACAATAAGGCAACGAGCAGCCCAGCTCGTAATCTTCGTACGTGATCAAATCCTTAGGACATTTGAAGGTACTATCCTTCTTTACCGACTGCTCTCCCATTTTCGTATACCGAAAAGAAATTCCTGAGACCCGTCAGACAGCCATACTTTTCTGTCTAATAAATTTTCATCATCCTGCAAAATATTTCCTTTGGCTTTCACGAATTTGCACTTTTCCTTGGGTCAAGACGTAAAGTTTTAATCAACAGTATATATACCGCTTTCGACATGGTTTGTAATTTTATCCGTATTACCCGTGAACACACGGTCTATAATCTATGCGCGTTAACTCGTCATTTTAAAATATCGACTTTTTTCGCGTCACGTATCACAAAACAATTTTATGACAATGGACAGTTGTGTCGTGTCTCGGTTGGTAATGAAGTTTTTCCTCTTTATCGACGGTCGTCACGTGACGCGTTAATGCTAATCAAACGCGAGACCAATCTTTCAACGTATCGGGCTACATTAAATGAATTGTCGTAGACTCGATGGCAGCATGGTTTATCGCGGGCAAGTTTCTCCATGGGGACACGCGATACGTTAACGTCAGCGTCGCACGGTAACGCAGTTATACGTTAATGTCGACGTCGCACGTCAACCGACGTTATATCCGTTGACGTAGACAGTACTCACTTAAGGAACAAAAAAAGAACATCATCTCTTATCCGTCCGACCCGAAAACGACTTCAGAGTTACGAACAAGGGCGTTTCTGAAAAATGGAAAATCTTGTTAAAAAATGACTAATGTACCATCGGACTAATTTAAAAAAAAAAAATTTCGTTCACTCAAAATATTTTCTATGAAATTTTTTAATTCTTTCTCACGTAATCTTGTCGAGAAGCGACAGCTCTCGTTAAACGAGCATCCCTAGTATCTCTTGCGGAAAATATTTTTCTCTGCCTTTATTTTGTCTAAGGACGAGTGGTACGCCTAAATACCAAGAGAACAAATAAAATAAATAATCTATCGTCAAAATAAAACTTTACCCACCTCGAAGTCCCAAAGAGCATTTTCAAATTTTTCTCCCATTTCTTTCTCGATTAGATTTCCTTGCTTTTGAATAGCTTGGAAACTCTGTGAATTTTGCATACGCAATTTCCACTGGGAAAAACATCGATGGCGAACTTTTTTTTTTTAGCAAAATCGAAAGTAATTCTTGTCAAATACCTTGTCCTATCTGGTACGCTTGGTAAAAACTGCAAATTTGGGCTTCCAACTGTCGCTTGCACGCCGACGAAATTATCGTTACGATGCAACCTTATATATATATGTGTGTTACATCATACATATATATTGACACATATACATATATATATATATCTTGGCTTCTTCTCACGTAGAATATTGTGGACATTTTTCATCCCTGTCTACACAATCAGCAGGCTTCGCCGTCCGTTGAAAGTTGGTAGTCCGCAGGGCTCGTCTTGCAAACGTCCATTTATATTAACAAGCTCGTGGTTCCCCGATAGCGAAAAAGAAAGGGGAATCCCCGCAAACAGGCCGAGCAGCAACACACAAGCTACACGGGGGGTAGTAGGTAGGTAGGAGGTGGGTGACTATAGAGGGATCTCTGTATCTCAGCAGCCTGTGCTATCTCATTGCTACCCTCGCGAAAGTCCCGGCTACCCTAAATCCACCCCTTGGTAGGGGTTGCGTCTTGGTGGCAGTTTCCCTCGGTAACCAGAAAATGAATATGATTTTCTCCCCAGCGAAGAAAAGAAAGGAAACAATGTACATCCGCCTGTTAATCTCGCGCGAGAAATGAAAAAATTGAAAGAAAGAAAAAAAAAGAAGCGGGAATTTCAAATGGCAGCTATTTCAAGATCGCCCATTTTGGAGACGTAACCAAGAATTAAGATCGGCGTTGTATGATCAAGTGTATCAGGAAGAAAGACAGTACTGTACCAGGTATCGTATACAAGATGGCTGCCAAATATAAATCAGCGCTTATAAAATGAGAAGGAAATTGGCGTCTTTCAGCTTGCCTCTTGCGCTGGGCTCAATCGTGTGTAAATATTTACTTTTTTTTGCTCCGTCTAAGAAATCCTCGATATCCAATTGACCTCGCTAACCGGTCGGAGGGGGTGGTTGGTACTCTACTAACCAGACGGCGGAAGTTCCGTGCTGGAACCTCCGGGGGGATTATTCAATGACAACCTAGTAACGTATCGATTGATTCTTTCTTGTTACAGAGCTGAGATGAGCGACAGCGAAGGAGCGCGTTACGTAACGCTATGATGACTCCATCTGGTGCGACGGGATCGAAGGTCGATAGCTAAGGTTGGGTCAGGCGTCCTGGAGATAGGGCTCTTTCGAGCTACGGAGGATGCCGGGCCGTCAGTACTCTCTCGTTACGCTCGCCCTAATCCTCGGGGCGAGTTACCTTGAGGTCGCGATGGGTCAGCTGCCGAGGAATTCCGCGAGGAACCCTTGTCACGTCCACGAGGCCGTCACCAGGTGTTACGACGTCGACATCAAGGAGCTGAAGGCCTATCTGGTGGGTATCGAGGAGGAGAGTCATACGTTGGAGATCACGCACTCGAACTTGAGCATCCTGAGCAGGGATCCCTTTCATGCCAAGACTGACTGGGAGGTCCTCTACATGGCCAGGAACAACATCAGCGAGATCGAGTACGGCGCCTTTCACAGGTTGAACAAGGTCGTCTCCATCAATCTCGAGAGGAACCTCTTGAGGACCATCGACCCCAAGACCTTCTCTTACTGCTATCTATTGCTAAAGTTGGTACTGAGCTACAATCCTCTGGTTCTACCGGATGAGCCATTCCTCGAGGCGTACAAGCTTGAGTACCTCGACCTCTCATTCGCCAACCTCACTAATCTACCTTTGGTTACGTTCAAGTTCCTGGTGAAGTTGCGCTACCTGAATATATCCCATAATCGTCTTGAGGTCCTGGACAAAGAGGTATTCGCGTCACTCCTGCAGTTAGAGGTCCTCGACGTAGCCAATAATAATTTCAAGGTCATCGACTACAGGGTCTTCTCCCTGTACAGCCTTATGAAGCTGAACAACGAGTGGGTCTGCGACTGCGACCTCAAGATCGTCTTCTACAAGATCTTTGAGAACGCGACGCTCACCCCGGAGGCCGTCAAGTGTGCCAAACCCTTAAACACCACCTGGCTGGACATGAGGTTCCTGGACTGTACGAATCACATACCGGACAAGACTCTCTTCAGCAGCCTCGACGAGTACTACGAGGCCATTGGGGTAGACAAGCGCGTGTCGTCTCCCGAAGAACCCTTGGTACCGCCTGGTATCCTTGTCATCATTCTATCATCCCTCATAGTCGTCCTGCTCCTTGTCCTAGCCCTGGTTCTCATCTGCTGGTGTAGAACCAGAGACAAGGTCAAGATCAATCATCCGGAGGAACATAGTCTGGACACGAGCTGGCAGTACGATACTGTCCTTATGCACAGGGCTGGACATGATCCTGGAAAAAATCCTGGGGGTGCAACCCTTACCGTTTCGGCACCCGTACTTCAGTACAGCACTATGGAGGGGATCCCGATGACCAGCATAAGACCCACGGCACCACGAATGTCTGACGTCTATCAGAGAATAGATCCCGCTGAGCACGACGTTAGCTACTCTGATCAGGAAGCGGACGACGTCGCCCTCTACGAGAGGATGCACTGAGACACTCTCAAGGATGCGATTTGAATTTCCCGCTCGAAGTCTCGCATTGGTCCTATCTTCGTCCTTGGTCTCTCTTCCTGTTTCCTATCTTCCTCAAACCGGATCCTGCCTCTGGAATGAGATGCTGAACTCAATACGGAACCCTGGAACTCGGGCAATTTATTCTCAGACCACGATCGCCCGATGCGTTTCTAAATCGTTATTCTTAACCTCGAGTTACTTAGTCGCGCGGCTTCTTCTTCATTGTGAATGAACTTGCTCGGAGATAAGTTGCGCGCGAGCGATTTTCTTTTTATTCTCCTTTATATTCTCGCTGATATCTCTCGAGGGCGCAGAAGCATTGTGATACATTATTGTACGTGTTAACCAAGCCATTACTTCGTTCGCGTCTTATTGTTAGACAAGTACTGTTAATGATATAATTGTCGCGAGTAACATGTTTCATGGCCAATTTTCACTATTGTCGTTACCTTGCCAGTTGGCTGCAGTTTTTTTTAATAAGAAACATTGACCGTGAGTGGAATGGACGAGTTTAGACAAAAAATTGAAACTGAAATGAATTTATTTAAAAAGAACTATAGAGACGTAATCAAAATTCGTCTATCATATTTCATATTTTGATAACAAATTTTATTAGGTTCGATCGAACGTATTTCTTTCATTCGATTAATTATTATTTCTGTAATTTACTAGATAGATACTGTCGAATTGAGGTAGTTTTTGAAATTTTTGGTAAAGAAAAAAAGTGTGACAGGAAGTAAAACGTCACTTCCGCAAAAAATAAGATAACGATGTCCTTGTTATTATTTTCGGAAATCACGTTATCGACTTCCTGTCACTTTTAATGGTAATTTTTGTATCGCGTATTCCGTAACCGTAAAAAAATTCGAATCAAGAATCAACATATATACTGTAGAATTTTTGTTGTTAAAAAACAAAAACAAGTATTTATTATCCGATGTCAGATAATCAAATATGTAAAAAAAATCAAACATTTTTTTAAGATTCACTTTGTGGCGATTAAAAGTGATATATTATTGTTATGCGTTTTTGATACACGTGATAATTCAAAAATTCATCTGACAATCGGATGATCGATTTAATATTTGTTTTTATAATTCAGTTTCAAAATTGCCGCCGACCTTATGTACATTTATACGTAATTCACAAGTGACATTGAAAATGATGTTTAGCTCCGAGTGTGGCGTGTATATTTAAAATTTGGTTAAATGAGTAAACGGCGATAAATCTTTCGTATGGCTATCTTTGGAACTTCCTGTAGAAGCAATACAATATCAGTAGCACGTATAGCTGGCCGGTTATCCAGTTACTGACTTTAGGAATGTCTTTGGACACAATCGTGCTTCAGATTTGCTAAAACGATTAGAAACAAGCCCTAGTAGAATTATGTGTTCCTTATCAAAGTCCAAGAACAAGATAATTGCGAATCTCAAAGATTAATTGTCGGGACAATTATTTCCAAGGGCTTGTAATGGCGTGCAGGCAAGTCAGCGTGAAAAATGTTTGAAATGCGAAAGTGAAATTACGTAATTGAATAACGAAGCGAGGCATCGATTATTTGATCTCAATATATAAACAACGTTTCTAAACGAACATAGCCTAAAATACGTTTCTCGAAGATTCTATCGTTTCTTCGATTTTTTTTTCTAACGTTCACTGTATACTTTCTTTGATAGATTTATTATTTATGTATTATCGTTACAACGACTGATTACTCCAATTTAGCAAATTATCAGTTTTGTGAACGCTTTTGAATTTCAATGAAACGCAAAGCTGATTATGGCTGTTTTTTAATTTTATCAAAATTTGGTAATCTGATGGGATTTATGGAAACAATAGAATACAGGCTTTTCTTATGCGTATGGGACACTCTATGTATACGCAAAGCGATTATGTAACGGGTGGTCATTTATTAGTTTGGTCGTAACGAAATTTTAATTAAAATTCATCCTATGGATGAATAATGAAATTATAATTATAGTTATAATATTTTCGAAATCCTAATATCTGAAAATATAGATACATTTTTTGAATACTTATATGTTTCTTACGTTTAATAGTGTAGGAGAAATTTTTGATATGTAGGTAATACTTTTTGCATTGTTTGTTTCATTATTATTGATGACGTCAGTGGATCATTAATTAAATATCTGAATTATACGTAATAAGTCGTATATATTGATAAGGATAGTTGGAGAGTTAAAAAATTTATTTGCAAAACAGTCGCCATGGAAAAAATACGAAATCGGAAGCATTATAAAAAAAAAAACGATTTGTTAAATTATTTTACAAATTGCCCCGAATGTCTAATTAATCGAACGGATGTTATTACTGTATACGCGTCGAGCGCAGCGAATTTCGCGCTTCAGAAAATTGGCCTTTCGCTTGAGAAAATTCGAGAAAAAAAATGTCACGTTTATTTTTGTCGTCGGAATTTGCATTTTTCGTTAAGTCGAACTATTTCTTAAGAAGCACTGCCAGAGTCAATTTTCTTTCTTACGTCGCAGTGACGTCTTGAACAAAAATTTTTGGCTCCTGCGACCCCTGCCAGTCTTTGCGTTATGGGATACCGAAAATCCTGAGAGCCCAAAATAGACTGCAGTAGAATAATAAAAATCGTAGGGGCGTGAGTAGCGTTTGAAAAAATGAAAAAAATATATATGTAGGGGTATACAATTTTGCCACGAGATTGTGCGTCGCCACGTGACGGCGTCTTTTGCATTCAAATTATGGAAACCCAAAAATTTTAATTTATCCCAGCCACGTCCTAAAAATTAATTTTTGTAATTAAACATTTTACAACGCACAAGACGCTTCCACGTGTTTCGTAAATTAGCGCAAAAAAAATTCAAATGAAAGTAACTTCTGTCTCTTCCATCCACTCAAATAAAAAAAATGTATAATCTAGTTATTCGTAAATATGTAAAATGTTCTCGAGGAATGGAACGACGTTATTTTGCTCCTGCTCGATTTTCAATATAATGAACAACCCCTATCGTCATTGCCGTTTTTCGTAATTTTGATAATTTTACACATTTTCTAAGTATACCGTACTACGACCAACCCAACGAGAAATTAATTGAATAACAATGCCAATGTCGAATCTTGATTATTTTTCGACGCCAATTTGCGTAACTTCAATTGTACTTGGTTAATTTACTCTACGTTTAATTATCAAATGTGTAAATTTTATATATTTGCGCGGGACGACAGCAGTATTGTAAACTTATAAGCCATAATGAAAAGGAAAAAAAAGAAGCTGTACGTTGCTGCATACCGCATATACCAAAAAGTACTCTACTTGTCTCCAAGCAAAAAAATGGACTTTCAAGAAACTCTTAGGTGTTTAAATAAAGATTTAGCTACTAATCGACACAGGACACATACGCATAGGTATACATATTAAACGGATAAATTATTAAATGAAAAAATACAGACTAAAGTGACGAGGAGTAATTTCCCCGTCTTTTTTTGTTGTAAATAAGTTAATATTTATATATCGCGCGTGTAAATACGAGGAATTATTATGATATACATATACATACGTTGTTGCTGTGAGTCTGGAATTATATTCAATGTAAATGCGGAAAGTGAGTTGATCGTTATCGCGAACTGTAAAATATGTAAATATATGTATTTTAAACATAACGCAATAAATATATGTATTTTATAAATATTATCTTTTCACTCTGTCAACCCGTTATTAATTTTAAGGTGGATAAAGATGTACATATGTTATTATTCAGTTGAATATCTACGTCTTCTTTAAATTTAATGTCTTTCCGTTCATGAAGGAACAATCATATCAGCGACTTGATAAAAGCAGATAAGTATCCTTTTTATGAACGACAATTTAATCAGAGCATTTTAAATTGGTCATTGAACTAGAATCATTGTTACCGAACGTCTTGCAGGTGGCTCCATCAACGGAAATATCTTGAACGAAGTCAGAGTAGAAGTTATGCAACTGATGGTAACATTGAGAAATTGGAGATTATAGTTTTCTACTGCTTGGTTGGTAAATTACCGACATTAGCATACGTCGCGGTCTCTATTAAACAGGGACTGCAACCGAAAGAAATATCGGTTCGGTTACAGTGTTCACAATGGTTAAAGCTTGAATATCGATTTTAGTTTTCGGTATTTGAATTTAATAGATTTCGGTTTCAGTTTTGAAGAGATTTTGCGACTGGTACAAGGGCCCTCCGTTCAGCCGGTAGACGGACATAAAACTTAGACGAGAAAAATTGGCTCAATGGCAATCTTCTTATGCTCGTTTCCTTCGACACTAATCGAAGCTTAAACTCTGGTTACCCTATCTTAAGACTATATTTAAAAAATTGAACCAGGTTTAAACCACGTCGGAGGAAACGGGCATTGCTCATCTGTGGTAGAAGATCCTCTTAGCAGCACCGTCCGACGGAATCAGTCGGAACTAACGAAAAGTGCTTCTTGCAATTTGCATTTTGAATAAATTTTGAAAGTAAATCAAGACCCAATAATATTTAGTAAAAATGGACGTGCTACACGGATGTCAAGTTGGCACTGCACTTTCTTAAATATTTTTTAAAAATGTTTCAACAATAAGCTTTGTCCATAGTTCTTGAGAAGTTCTATAGTTCCTGGTCTCGTTCTAAGGGTTGCTTTGGGAACCAGTGGTGAGTACCGGAGAACCTCTGCCCGCCAAGCTACGCCCTCGTATTCACGTTTAGCTCGGCTACGACGGGATTCGCATTGTCGACGGAGGCGATGATCACAAAATCCTACTTCCAGACTCG
>JAYRCB010000527.1:385453-420952 GCA_036026315.1 Trachelus stipa
GACATATTTTTTGTTTATCACATTTCGCACTTTTATTTTCAACCTATTTGGACAATAATTTTACTCGCCTCCGAGCGGGGTATCCGATTATAGAACGCCGCCCTTCAATAACTTTGAATAAATTTTCAGTGTCAAATAAATTTTTTTTCGCAATTTTTTTTCCAATCTTATTAAACATCCGCCTGTCGCTTTGAAACATAAAAATTGAATTAAAACCGAATGATCAATGTTGTACATTTTACATTAAGGATTACCTGCAATGCATCATTGTCAACGATTGACAAATTTATTATCAGCCAACATAGTAAATGCTAATTTCTCAGTTTATTGTTGAAAATGTGACGCATCGACATATACAGTCTCGATCGTCCACAATCGACATTTGAACGCGGAAATCAGCTAATGACTATAAAGTGAAGCGACTTAACTGTATATGCAGAATTTTTCCAAGGTCTGCCTATGATAATGCAACCATGCAGATTTACAAAAAAAATGGGTTTCTGCAGTTTTTTCCCCTTTGAGTCACTCGATTATGTAACCATTATCATTCCAATCTGAATCATAAAATCCACAAGAGCCACGTGGCAGATTATAGCTTTTGCTCTTATTTCTTTTTCTTTAGCTTTTATAATTGAATCTTAAATATTCCTTTGAACGTATCGTTATTGTTAGGATTATGGGATTAAGTTATTATGCAGTGCTCGCGATATATATATATATATATATATGTATTATTGTTATATTTGATACTTTATTTACACTATACGTTAAGATAAGATATGAATAAAACGATAAGCATTGTAGGTATAGTGAATTTATACATCTTTAAGTCTGTCGAAAACAAGCGACTGCTCGAGGCTAACTCGTTTGCGAACAGACGAAGAATAAGTCGCACAGGTGGGTGATAACTGTCCTTTTGTACAGGAATCGCGTGGGCTCATCTACTTCGCTATTCTGAACAATTATTGCATTGGAGGTATACGAATAAATATCGTATACATATATAATACTAATAAGTAAATTGAATTAAAAATAAATTTGCATTGACGTCCTATTAATAAAAATTAAAAGTACATGAACCATTAGACATGGTTGCAGGAATTTGTTATTACAAAAAATAAAGAATTTAAGAAAGGAACTTTTTTTTTAGAATGTCACGGGCAGCGAATCTCCTGTCAATCTGCAGGAAAGCAAGGAAAATTCAAATAGGAAAACCGACATTACGTATGGCATAGACGACATACCACCATGGTACCTTTGTTTGTTTATGGCACTCCAGGTAATTATGCATATGTAAAACATTTTATTTTTGATCAAATACAAGATTTTAATTATCGATGATTCAATGTTCGGGCAATTAATTAATTTGCTACTATAAATAAAAAATATTTATCCAGTGTATACTTGTAATAAGTAATATGAACAGTGTTTGTATTACATATAAGATTATTTACACTAAATTTATCACCTGAAGGTAGTTTTATCATGGAACACAAATGGAGGAGCTAACTTCGGGTGGTACGTCTAGGGTAAATAACCTTATATATTATACAACCCGTTATAATCTATATAATTCCTTCACGTGGCTCAATACTTCAATAACCCAACAACAATTTTTTGAAATTATAAGAAATATGCAATATGATACCGATAAGAAATAAAATAATGCAATGCAAGCAGCAAATATTGTTAATGCAATTAAAATTGCATAACTCTCATCAGCGCACTGTTTACCTCAATTTACTACAGATAAATGTGGATAAAGTGCCCAAACAAAGCTTATGGAAACTAGTTTAAAATATAAAAAGCAAAAATTGTACGAGTGTGCTAAAACCTTAACAAAAACGTAGTACAGAAATGTTTCAATATAATAAAATTGATTAAAAAATATTAGATCGTCCCCGGGTGGGCTCGAACCACCAACCTTTCGGTTAACAGCCGAACGCGCTAACCAATTGCGCCACGGAGACTTACGTCATCGTTTTGTAAATAATTCTAATGAATTAATTCAATGGTTCATCAAGAATAGATATAATCACTCACGCTTGTTATTTTTATTTAATACAATAATCTTTACAAGAGTAATACATTGTTTCAGCATTATTTAACTATGATCGGAGCTATAGTCTCCATTCCTTTCATCCTGACTCCGGCACTCTGCATGGCAGAAGATGATCCGGCAAGAAGTCACATTATATCGACTATGATTCTTGTTACGGGCATCGTCACGTTGTTACAAACGACCGTAGGCTGCAGGTAAATAAACAATTCAATCAAATTATTATTATTAATTTGCATAATGAGTTACCACATACCCACTTGGTAGATAATATGTCTTCCAGTAGTCTGGTAACGAAGTACACTATAATTATAAACGAAATAATAGAATTCCTCAACTAAAATGTATTTATTATATTATAATTTTATGCAGAAGAATATCTCATGACTAACATTGTGACTTAATTATCTCTCACGAAGAACTGTTTCTCCATATTTGGTACCATTGATGCAATTTTAAATGTTCATTGTTCTTTTTTAGACTTCCACTGGTTCAAGGAGGTACGATATCATTTTTAGTACCTACTCTGGCCATTTTGAATTTACCTCAATGGAAATGTCCCTCTGAGGACGTCATGAATTCTATGACGTATGATGATCGTACTGAATTATGGCAGGTGAGAATGCGCGAGTTGTCTGGTGCTATTGCTGTGTCGGCATTGTTTCAAGTAATCATTGGTTACGGAGGTATGTTTTAGTATGGTTTGCATATCATTTAATTCATACTTATTTTCTTTTAATAAATTTGGAAATGCTGAAGAAATATTGAAATTCACACATATACAGCAGCAGTAATATTTCTGTAAAGACTGGCTATTGCTTGACAAAAAGATGGCATTTGAATATGTCGTTAAGTATATATATATAATTTTTACATTAAATTATCTGAATTCAATTGATGCAGGAATTGTCGGATATTTACTCAAGTTTATTACACCCTTAACCATCGTACCGACGGTTTCACTGGTAGGTTTGTCGCTGTTTGAAAATGCTGCCGAAGCCGCTTCGAAACACTGGGGTATTGCAGTAGGGTGAGTAAACCTTTTATCCTAATAAAATAAATATTGATATATTATTAATTATTCGTACAATTATATATCCTTACCCTTTTAGCAATAAAATAAGACTCGCTATATTATCGTTAAACAATCAATTTCTTAAATCATGTGAAATTATAATTTTTTTTTATTTTTAGAACCATACTGATGTTAACGCTCTATTCACAAATTTTGGTAAACGTACAATTTCCAGTTGTCACATACAGAAAGCAGGAAGGCTTCCAAATCATTTGGTTCTCCTTATTCAAATTGTTTCCGGTAAGTAAAATTTACTCACTACTTTGAATATTACAAAAGTATTTCAATTCCATGACAAAGTTCATAATTTTTTTGTAGTATCCCCGTAACAGTTTCACAGCTGTCACAAATAAAATTATCTTCCTTTTGCACAGGTCCTGCTAACGATAGTAGCAATGTGGGCGATTTGCGGGATTCTCACAGCCACAGATGTCCTACCACCTGGACACCCCGGCAGGGCTGACACAAAATTAAAAATAATTAGCGATTCACCCTGGTTTCGAATACCATACCCAGGTCAGTGGGGTATCCCGACGGTTAGTCTGTCCGGAGTGCTTGGTATGTTGGCAGGCGTGATCGCGTGCACCGTAGAATCCATTAGTTATTATCCTACTACGTCACGGATGTGTGGTACGTAAACGTCAATACAATGCCATCAGAACTCAGTAAGCATATAAGAGTTAGAAGGGTAGGGCTAAAAATGGGCCCTACTGGCCCATTGCACTTGTCAATGGACCAGTAACAGTCGAGTAGTTGGGCCGTTCTTATTTGTTTGCTAGATAAGGGCTGATTGGTTGAAACTAAGAAAAAGTTTTTTATTACAAAATTAAATATATACAGTATCATGTATATGTATGCTCAATTTGCAGGTGCACCCCCACCACCTCTTCATGCAATTAATAGAGGAATTGGTATGGAGGGTCTTGGCACTGTGCTGGCAGGACTTTGGGGCAGCGGAAATGGTACAAACACATTTGGAGAAAACGTTGGTACAATTGGTAAGACACAGACGACTGTAAATTAATATAAAATTTACAATGTTTCATTGTTATATGCAATTTCTGTATGCAAATACTCACTGATGCGTGTGTTAAATTATTTGAGAATTGTTTTAGGCGTGACAAAAGTTGGCAGCCGGAGGGTGATACAGTGGGCCTGTGTCTTGATGATACTTCAAGGAATCATCAGTAAATTTGGGGCTATTTTCATCATCATTCCTGAACCCATAGTCGGTGGTATATTTTGCGTCATGTTTGGAATGATAGCAGCATTTGGTATGCCACGGTTACTAATTGCACAATGATAGTATAATTATTGTGAAAAATCAATAACAATTAAACATTTATGCAGGTCTCTCGGCGTTGCAGTATGTCAATTTGAATTCTGCAAGGAATCTGTACATACTGGGATTCTCTCTGTTCTTTCCATTGGTAAGTACTGTTGGCTAATTGGTTTATAAATTTGACAAATAATAAATATTTCAAAAATATCTGTAATTACAATTTTGTAAAGCTTGTCCTATTTTTAATTTGCAAATGCACATGGAACGACGAGAGTAATTTGTCAATATTTACAGGTTCTATCAAAATGGATGATAAAACACCCTGATATTATAAATACCGGAAATGACATAGCCGATGGGGTTATTACGGTACTGCTGAGTACGACAATTTTAGTTGGTGGAGTCGTTGGATGCCTTTTAGATAATATTATACCAGGTATGTCCTTAATGTATGCTTTTATAGCACTATCGGAATAAAATATTAAGTATGTTACTGAACTACATGCTTATGATAACAAAATAAGTGTCATCATTGATGATACATTAATGTAGGTTATTTTAATTTTTAAATAAGCATTATAAGAGTTACGTCTACTTAACTTCCATTTGAATATATTGTCGCGTGGTTATGAGACGCTGTATACATAGGAGCATATGACTACGTTCGATTGCTCACTTTCGCACGGTACAAGTATAAAAAGAAGATTTATCTATTATTATTTATAATTTATCACAGGTACTTCAGAGGAACGTGGCTTAGACGCGTGGGCTAACGAGATGGCGTTGACTGTAGATGCGCCAGATGCTGACGAGGATACTGATAAGGAATACATAGGGAATACTTTCGATTTTCCAATTGGAATGAATTTGCTCAGAAGGTAAATAAAGATAAACGAATGAAACACGTGATCAAGATTTAAGAAATGACTCCTAGTAATAAATCTTTCAAACTTAGAGATTCATTATTCAATTTCATAATTATTATTAATCATGTGAAAAACATTTTTGTGTTTGCCACTTGGTATTTGTCCAACTACATTAATCTTCTTTAATATTACACAAAGAGCACAGAATATCATTGTAATTAATCATTTTATTTTTTTTTTTTCTTTCAGATGGAAATGGACGTCATACTTACCATTTTCACCAACCTACAGACCAAGACCATACCCTTGTTGTCGTTCAAAGAAAAGTTAGTTATATTTTATAGAACAGTAGGTACATTAACATTCTAGATATATTTATATGTATAGTAAAACAAATTTGTAAGGCCATATGCATATTTGTACGATACAAACCTTTTTGACAGAAATTAATATGGTATTGTTATATAAAAAAGTTATGTGCAATATTATTGTACACGTTACGGACACTTGATATTTTGTGCATGCAGTATTAAAATCAAATGTCCAAGTTTTTTTTAGTCATGGAAGGCCACTTTTTGAGATTTCAAAACAAATTGTAAATTGATGTGGTTAACGATACAGTTAATTAACACATATTGTCATTAAGTACTGGAGCACTAAATCGCTATGATTATAGAAATTTAGAATAATTATTTAAGCTGTTTTTAAGTCCTTGTCGATGGTCACTGTTCACTCATGTACCGTTGACAATTGAAAGAATTTAAATATCAGTTTTTTATAAAATTAAAAATAAACTTGCGACAGACAATTCATAGTTGGAACTATAAGAAATATATAAATGTCTTAAGTGTATAGAATAAAAAGTATCGTCACAGAATTAACATAAGAGTTTTCGTGTGTACGATATTCACTGTATCATTTATGCCCAGACTTTTGTGTAAATATTTATTAATTTTATGTTTATATCTATACATCGCAATATAAAAACATAACTTGTCTTCGTCGTTAAGCCTAGCATTACGAAAAACTATACATTCGTGATATCTCTTGAGTAAAAATACAAATCAACTTCACACGTCTACTGTGCAACCGTTGAAATAAAAAATTAACCGTTTTTTCACTCACGTACTCGTTTCCCAAACGAATCACCAAAACATTCACCATATCGTTGACCTGAAAGAGCTTATGCTTCCTTGCTCTTAGTCACTTCCTCTACCAGTTTTCGAAAAACTTGGGCCACTTGACTGTCTGGAATTAGCGCGACAACGCTCTGACCTTTATCAGCTAATTTTCCTACAGCTGGATCGATTGGTATTTTTGCCAAAAATGGAACCTTTACCATCTCCGACAGAGCTATTCCACCACCCGATGAGAATATGTTTGTGCATTCCTGGAAGCCAATTTATCTGACTCTTAAGAGAATTTTTGCACGCATCGAAATATAATTAATACAAGAATTGGATTTTTCCCCAGTTTTCCCAATTTAAAATTCCTGAGGATTATGTAATATGATGATAATTCTTCTTTTGTTATTATTAATAATTATTTGAGTTTCAACCGTTCTATAATATTATGATTTTAGTACTTTCCAACAAACGTTATATGAATTTATAATTATGATGCATTGAAACTATTGTTAGAAATTATAAAGGGACAATGGTGACATTGTCAATAATTCTATATAGTATGCCATGGGATCGATACAACAGGATGTAAGCTTAGCATTAATGTATTATCACTTGAGAAATTTAATATTAAGTGTCCTTGACATCATTTTTCAATCAATTTTGAGAGCCAAGAATGTTACCAAAACCTAATACGTTAGAACATAAGTGCATATAAATATTTTTGAATTGTTTACTCCGAAATTTAATATACAAAATTCAAGACCCAGAGTGTTTTTTACAAATTACAAATTGCAATTAATACTTACAGTGCATGATGGACAGACAAATCCACTCATGTTCTCGACAATGCCGATTATTGGAATTCCTGTTTTTCGGCAAAACGTTACTTCCCGAAGAACATCATCAACAGCCACTGCCTGAGGTGTTGTTACAATTATTGCACCATCACACTTGACGTTACTGAAATATAATCAGAGAAGCAGGTTACTCGTGACAGTATAACAATAATAATTAATAATGACTATTCTTTAAATGAAATTTAGCTGGAACAAGTGATGTAAGTTTAATTATCAGATAGTTAAATAAGGATTAGGTGTTGTCATGTATACTTAGAATATGCATGTTAATAGTTCTGGGTACATGACAAACACTGAAGAACTTGATGACGAAACAGCTTATCAGTCTCATGACCAGTACTTATCAAAATTATAATTATTTTTAACAACAGTCATATGATTGGTAGTTACCACATGTGACTACTATCAATAGACATGTGACTACTATCAATAGACACGTGACTGCCCTACTCATTGTGCAAACTAACTTTACACTGATAATTAATGTGATTAAATAAACATTATCACATTACTGTACATACCATATACACAAAACAACCATTTATACTGACGATTATGCAAGCCTATTTATAATGATCAGACCAACTATTAAATACATTACATCAGAAATTAATAACACAATTAACTACTAAATCTATTGTTAAAAAGGGAACATTTAATACAGAAGAAAGTATTGTTCGACCAGACCAAAATATTATCATATGCTGTTAATATATAAATATCATAATCTTATAATTGATATATACCGTAGATTCTCCATAACAGTAATATGTTCGTCAGAGGTACCAGGTGGTGTATCAATAATGAGATAATCAATGTCCTGCCAAACAACATCATTCAGGAATTGTTTGATCATGCCAGTCTTCTTCGGACCCCGCCATACAACACCGTCATTTCGGTTTTTTAAAAGAAAACCAATGGACATAACAGACAATCTCTGTTCGGAATCGGCAAAGACCGGTACCCAGCTGCAATAAAAACATTTTTGACGATCACAGTTCCTAATACAAGGGCCACACAATCGCGAGAACGGCGAAGTTAAATTAATAGTAAATTATTTATGTAAAATAGACAACGTACCCTTCAGAAGACTGGTGGACATCTTTGTCTTCCAAATTCAACAAGTAGGGAACGCTTGGCCCGCAAAGATCGACGTCAAGCAGTCCGACCTGGAAGATTTTGACGTTTAGCAGACGTAACTTCACGCGCTCCAGACGGAGGACGTACTTTAAAGCCAGACTCCTTTAATGTCAAAGCTAATTGAGTGCTGACAGTTGATTTTCCCACGCCGCCTTTGCCCGAGAGCACAAGTATAACGTGCTTCACACCGTCCAGCATCGCGAAATACTACGAGCGACTACGACCATCTAGTTTTATATCAGGGGTTGGACACTCCTATGTTAAGGGACACGTATTCCACGGATTTTGCACGCGTTTTGCACTGCCTTCATATCTAACACGCAGTACTAAAATCTAATATGGCGGCAGTAACGCGCGACAGCGCGCGATTTCGAGGTGGTTTCAACTGCGATCTTGTTTCAACTGTTCCTCAGAACACTGGCAGCCAGGAGATACTGGCGGTTTTCCAGCCAGCTCCGGCAGTTTGAATCAATTGGACGATAGTGGCTCCATCGTGGCCGCGCGAGACAGTCTGACTTTGAAATTCAGTTTCGATCGAATTCTTTAGCTGGACAACTATTTATTCCTATGCGCGATGCCAGCGCTGTTTATCAGACCCTCTTTACATTTCCCAGGACGCGTTACGGATCGATAAAGTGTGTGGTTAGTCGGCAGCGATGAAAAAATGGTAAAATTAACTTATTACTTTGACAAAACCATAACCCAGATTTGTGTTGCGCTGTGATGCTTTTGGACCAATCAGCTTCGTTGTAGATTCTCTTTTTCTTAACTCACATTTATATAACGAAGCATCAGCGTTTCAAAATGTGATTAATCGACTTGCATTCTTTCATATTATTTCTCAGATTCTATCCAGAGCAAAACCCGCTTCTTCGGACGCAGCAAAGAAATCTATCTCAAGGAAAGATATACCCAACCTAGAAGAATTTCTTGAGAAAAGGGATTACACGGGCGCCTTGACGCTCTTGGAGTTCAATGGTACTACTGGTACAAGTATAGAAATTGATTATTGGATTGGCTATTGCGCCTTTCACCTGGGTGACTACAAAAGGGCAGCGACGGTCTACGAGGACCTAAAGAAGAAAGGAAATGGATCGGAAGATATTCCCGTTAATTTAGCTTGCTGCTACTTTTTCTTGGGAATGTATCCAGAAGCTCATAGTCTCCTGGCACAGGCAGCCGATAGTCGTTTGAAAACGAGACTGTTGTTTCATCTCTCTCATAAAATGGGCGATGAAACGAAGCTTATGGAGTTTCATCAGATGCTTGAGGATGTGATAGAGGATCAGCTGAGTCTGGCTTCCATTCATTACCTTAGAGCTCATTATCAGGAAGCCATTGATATATACAAAAGAGTTTTGCTTGAGAATAGGTGAGCAAGAGAGAAAGTCTCTGGGAAAGTAACTCAGTGTATTTATTTTACTTCAGTTAACTTTTTTTCACGTTTTTTCAAGTTATTTCATTAAAAATTATACACATATTATGCATATACAGTAGAACCAGTCAATCAAAGTATGACAAGTCTTCCACTACCGAAATCAATTCCGAAGTGTACTTTATTACTGAATTAAAAAAGTCCAGGTATCTACCCACCCTGATTCCATTTATCCCAATCTGTTTTCTGTAAACTTACCTGAGATATTTGCTCGATAAGGGATTAATTGATTTTATCATCTCCTCAGGGATTATCTGGCATTAAACGTATACGTTGCTCTTTGCTACTATAAACTGGATTATTACGACGTGGCGCAAGAAGTTCTCCAAGTTTACCTGCAAAAATATCCTGACAGTGCTATCGCTATTAATTTGAAAGCTTGTAACCACTTCCGTTTGTATAACGGAAATGCGGCACAGGCAGAAATGAAGCAGCTTGTTGAACAAATATCGAGCTCCTTCAATTTCGGTCACGATTTGATCAGACACAATATTGTAGTGAGTATGAGCTTGCAAAAATATTTATCTTCAAGTTAAAAAATTTATTTAATAATTTTATTTTCAACAATTAGGTATTCCGAGGTGGCGAAGGCGCCCTGCAGGTTTTACCAAATTTGGTGGACGTTATACCGGAAGCAAGGCTAAATTTAGTTATTTATTATTTGAAACAGAATGAAATCCGCGAAGCTTATGATTTAATCAAAGATCTGGAGCCAGCTGTTCCTCAAGAATATATTTTAAAGGGTGTAGTGAATGCTGTGATGGGTCAGGAAACAGGTTCCGTGAGTATTCTAGATTAAAAGAAAGCAAATATTTTTAATAATAAAAATATAAAATTGTTCAATGTATTTTCAGCGCGAGCACGTAAAGACGGCCCAACAATATTTTCAATTGGTCGGCTCTTCTGCATCAGAATGCGATACCATACCGGGAAGACAGTGTATGGCGTCTTGTTTCTTTTTGTATCGTCAATTTGAAGAAGTCCTCGTTTACTTGAACTCGATAAAAACTTACTTCTCAAACGACGACAGCTTCAACTTCAATTACGCCCAGGCACAAACAGCAGCTGGTTACTTTAAGGAAGCTGAAGAGGCATTTTTAATTATGAGAAACGAACGTCACAGAAATGATTACATCTACATCAGTCTATTGGCATATTGCTGTACGTTAAGCAGTATGAATATAATTTCCAATAGATACTTTGACTATCGATAACTGTTAAATAAGCTAAGTACTAATTACAGATATTATAAACAAGAAGCCTCAGCTAGCTTGGGAATTGTATCTCAAGATGGATACTTCTACAGAATCTTTTAGTCTGCTACAACTAATTGCCAATACTTGTTATAAGGTTGGTGAATTTTGGTATGCTGCCAAAGCTTTTGACATGCTCGAAAGGATGGATCCTAGTCCAGAGCACTGGGAAGGAAAACGTGGTGCCTGTTGTGGTACTTTTCAGTACATAGTGGCAGAGAAGCAACCAAAGTGAGACAAGTCTTTGATTATAAAGTTTTTATATACGTATGTCACGAAAAAATATTTTTTCATGCCTCGAATGCTTTTTCAGGGAACTGCTAACAGAAATAATTCAGCTACTGCGAAACACGACGAACTCGCAGGTCGAGCAAATTATACGTGTTATGCGTAAGTGGGGCAAGGACAACAGAGTGAGTTGTTAGAAACTCTAATAAGAATATTTTCCTACCATTTAATCTATTCCGTCCAATACTGAGCAGATTTATTCATTGAGCTGATTTCAATGTTAATTGACAATTAAATAAGTAATTAGTACAAAAATTTTGAGGCGATTTGGTAAAGGTGTGTAGTTTTCTTTTTTTCAACAGAAATAAATAAATTTGTCAACTTTTACAATGACAGATTTATAATCGAAATAAACCACGACGAATCTCGTGATTGTATGTTTAATATAAAATAGATATATTTAAACTGTGATACACTCATTTTTTATAATGATAATAATCAATTAAATTTAACAAACACAATAGGTGAAATTTTTAAAACACCGTAGTCTATGGCAGAAACTATCTTTCTCTCGTATTTGCAATTTTTCATATAGATAAATCCTCAGGAGCAGATGCATCTCTGGCAAACTGTAGTCGATTGAAGCTTTAAGATTAAAGAATAATGTCGTTCATATTAAAAAAAAAAAGAAAAACATCTATCGCATCTTCGTCTTCTTATGAGTAAATCATCGGATGAAGATTGCGTCGTCAAGAATTGAGTATCAGCCACACTATGCAGCCGACGTGACATAGTTTTCCAAAAATGCGTCTGCTGGAATGACTACTAGGATATTTAATGTATAGTAATTTCGGGAAAAAAACAGTTTGGACACAAAGTATCCACATCACCGAATTATTGAGCAGACAGACAGGAGAGTCGTACATATAAAGAATCTAGCTTTGTATAATTCGACATAACAATTGTTCAGTATTCTCTTGTATTTTACACGATAACGCAAGAAAGGGGAAAAAATGACTGCCACTTAATTCGCGGCCTAATTAGTATTTCTAATTTTTACCAATACAGCCAAAGAGAGCTTCGAAAAGATTTCTTTCTTGCTTATCCTTAATTCATTTATTTATCTCTACCACATACGTTTCGAGGAGTATCTTGTCGCGAAGTTCAAAAGTAATCGATAAGAGATAATTAAAAAAAAAAAGAAAGTCAAAAATCTCGACTTCCGTCTCGTTCTCAGTTTTGTATATAAAAATAGCACCAAAAGTGTTTTAAGTGAAAAAACTTGCAATCTCTCATAGCCACACGCGACAAGTTTATCTCACATTTTAAATGTTTCTACTGGCGAGATTCTCGACTCTCTTTTTTTTTTAATTCACCGCCAGTGAAATTCAAATTTGGCGCCAACTCTTACCTTCGTGACGGTCAATCAACTCTCGCGTGTCTCTCAGTGACATTTTTTTACACATAAAAAGAGAATCCACGTATTCACACCTATTGGTGATTACACTCTGCGATTCTTTTTTCTTTCTTTCCTCTAGTTTTAAAAAACACTGCTCTTATCCCCAATCGCGTACACGTACATACGATATCAGTTTTAAATGTCGATAATACACTAGAATCAAATCGAGTTTAACTACGAATCTTACAGTGTAAATACAGTATAATAATATATAGTGAAAATTTTCAAAATTACCGTCACTCTTTTCATCTCTGTTTTTACTGTCTCATTCGCTCTAATAATTTTTCAAACACACGTGTCTCATTTTTATTTATATCTCGTTCTCACATTCGCTCAAATTACATTCATCGTCATTCACGTAAAATCAAATGCAGATAAATCACTCTCTCTCTCCTTCTCTCTGTCCAAAAAAAAGATGCTACAAATACAATTCACAAATATCAAGTCCGAACAGTACAGCGAAAAACATGTGCTTCGTCAACTAATTTTTCTATCTTATTTCTTTTTTTTTCATCTCATTTACTCATTCATTTTTGGCAATTTGCTGACGAGCTAAGAAATGCCTTGGCTGACAGCATGGGCGGCGTAACTCTACTGTATAACGTCATTTATTTGTAGTATTATTTCTTTGTTCGTTTGTCATTTCAAAAATTCTGTACACACTATGAGAGAAATTGCCAGATCATTTCGAACGGCACTGATCGATTTTCAATAACCGTTCCTCCGCGTCTTCGTCGCTATAAACACAGCGATTCCTTTTCGTCAAACCGGAAGTTAAGACCGACGAGTCGTCAAAGTTCACAAGAATAATTTTTTTCCTTAACTTGATAAAAAGTAATTTTTTAGAATCGCTGTAGATAATCGCGATAAGAAGACGACGCCTGATATCGCCGCTAAGCGAGTCGTTTTTACATCACGTGGAGCTGACTTAATTTATAATAAACGAAAGGATCGATCTGCGTGATGTAAAAACGGGCTTTTTGATATTTTATAACTTACATCGATAAATTACGGATAAAGGTAATAGTAATAAAAAGGCTACTTATGCGAACCATATACATAGAGTATTTATATATACAGCCTCGTTCATCGAAAACTGGCAAGGTCCAACCAGGACCGTACCAAAACGAACAGATCCTCTTGCAAAAGGATTCGCACGATGCGAGTAGAAAAATTCGCCGGGCAAAAAAACAGTGCTATATACGAATTTTCGAAATATCATTTTTTTCTCTAAGTTTTCGAGGAGCGAGGCTCCGCTGCTGCGACGATACGTACGATTCGTTAGAGTTGGAACAGAAAAAAGAAGATGCCATCTTTGACGATTCGTACGAACCGCGCGAAGAAGTTGTTTGGCATTTAAATATGGCGTTGTCCAATGTTTTTTTGTTTTGTAAAATGTTCCACGTTATTTTGGTGGTTAATACCACGGCGCGTTTATTCTTTGAATTCTTGTGACACGACAAATCAGCATTCTTTCGTTATGAGGACTCGTTATTTTTTTATAACAAATGCATGAGCACGCATGGCCGAAAGTAAAGTGATTTGTAGATAATAAAAAAAAGAAACAATTATCGCTTCACGCACTTTCGCAAATACGCTCGTCGCTAATATCCGCGATTGCTTTAATTAGCAGATCAAATTTATAGCTCTGGATAGTTCGAGGACTGATCTTTTCAAAAATACTTTTACGAGCTTATACCAGCCATTGGAATTGACGATATAAAAAATTCTTTCAAAAAAAGTGCTAATCTAAATGCGAACAGAACGATTACTCGAACTTTTGGATGATTCATCATGTCGCTATTCAATATCAAAGAACGAAAAAGGCAGATGAAATGAAATTGAATAATACTGGTCCTCCGTATAGAGACGTGAATTGCAGTTTCATTTATCAACTAGTTACTAAATGCCAACGACGATGTAAGGAAGAACCGGAAGTCAGAGAAGAAAAATCATGCGCTCAAAGTACTCAAGAAAAACGAGCGTCGTTCGCGCAGAGGATAATCCTCGTAATTTTCGTCGACAAGGTAAACTGAAAGTTTGCACCCCCAAAAAAAAAAGAAAGAAGTGCACTCGTCGTACGAAAAAACAAAGACAGAGACGCTGCCTTCCGGGAAAACTGTACAACGTGAACACGGAAGCAAGCAATAAAATGGCGTAGATGAACGTAGAAAAAGACATGGGACCTTCGCCAAGACAATTGTAATTGCTGAACGATCCGGAAACAATGATTAACACCAAGTGACAAAACAAAAATCTTCAATAAACAATGGCGCCCGTGAACGGGAACGTCGTTCGTCTGTCTTTCGTTAAAATGCGAAAGTTTGTCCCTCGTAGATTCTTAGTCGTTAAAATCACACCTCAATCCATCGGCGATGGCTTCCCCGTCGGCGTGATCGATCGCGGCAGTTCATGATCCTCGTCGATTTAAATACTAAATAAAATAATGCGCTCTTGTCCTGCTGCATGGACGAGGAAACACGTCGCTGACAAATACGTCACACTCCTATAGCACAGTCTATGTTTAGCTTGGTCTCTAGTTACTCGTGGTGTTCACAATTGTCCGTGGCACGCCTGGGAACACTCGTCAACGTATTTATACGTAATCCCGTTTCCCTCCAGGTCTGTTCTTTTTCCTCAGCGTCCTCTTATAACTTCGCGTGAGGCTGTGCGTCGCGGCGCTGCTCAGAGCCGCTTTCGTGCATGCCACGGTACATGATTCCTAATTCCTGTCCCTGAAACAATGAAGGATAAACAAAAATTACCACATGGCTTGTTAAAAATAAGGGGCCTAAGGTCCTTAAAAAAAATACTCATGGGACTTACCCGGGCCCAGGATAATAATACGGAGGAGGTCGTTCGTATTCCGTGCTCAATGGAGGGACTGTGGGTGGTTGATACCTGGGTGGTCCGAGATTTGCAAAATCCCAGTTTCTGAAAAAACAAAATCAAAACTTTTTCCAGCTTCGTTCGCGCTTACCTTGATGTACGACTGACGTGGGTAAGGCTTGACTCCTTCGACCGGGCGGGAAACATTTGAATTTGAAAAACTCACGTACTCATATATATGTAATATGTGTATCGACAAAAGAACCGTTCAAGACCAATTTAATTTTCTTTTTTTAACATTAAGATGCGCAAACTGTACGTAGTGGATGTGTTGTAACGAAATACGGATAACACGTAACAGCAGAATACACAAAGAGATATACAGAGAGTAAAGGTGAAGATGTACTGTTTAAAATAGAGAAGCCATTACGACTTACGTGCGAAGGCGTACTGAGAGTCGCGAGAAGATGCCCCCCACCCACGGAAAGGTTCCCACTCACCTGGAAATAACCGGGAGAAAAAATGGTGACCAGCGAAAGCAATGACGATAGTACGAAATCATGAACAAGGAACAAGCTCAGTGTCAAACAATATCAAGAATGCCTGTGAGTGGGAACCCTGTTAAATTAATAAAAGAATAATAAACGAAGTAGGAGAGTCGAGTAATAAGTAAGAAGAACCAAGTTGAACCAAGTAGAACTAAGCAACAGCAGTAACCAGCACCAAGAAGTAAATTCGCGAAGGAACCAGTCAGCAGGTTGCGAAGGTACAGGTTGCTGAAGTCAATGAAAAAATTCTTGAAGACGTGACCAATTACACGAATACGTTTCCATGTCGAGCGAGTCAAGCTTTACTCCTTTTGATAACAGTACGAAGGCTTTTGATAATTGGCATTTGGTAGCTGGGTCAATGGGATCGTAAGATGAATAATGCTGCGAAGCAAATAAAAATTAATGAAACATAAAAAGTGAAATCTGGTATTCGAGGGAGAATATCAGTATAAATTAAATGATATTTTAATCATCGTTACTGAATTTTCTTCTTCGAGTCAGAGAATTTTGCATGATTAAATTAAGACACTGGTGCTCGATTTATCCCTATGATATAAATATTGTGTATGTACAATGCTCTGTTTGGATGTTGTTCGCTTGTAAATAAATGTGTAAAGGTGGAAGGTAGTTTTAAGGACTGTAAGAGAGAGAGAAAGAGAGGTGGCAAAATTGTCGTTTAAAATCAATTTCAATTTTCCAATCGCCACTTTGGATCGATTAGAAAATATGTATACTCACTTGGGTGCAAGGTCGGCGTATCTTGATTCGTGATCAGATGTGCCTTGATGTGCTTCGGAAATTCTTTCTCGTTCTGCACAGCCACTCGCTGGTCCATCGTAACTCTCTACGTATGCACTGGGATGGTGTCTGCTGTATGCGACGCTTTTCTTATCGTGAACACTGAAAATAGAGAAATACTGGATAGAACGGTCTTATAATTTTACTTACATTTTTATAAATAATTAATATTCTCATGCGAGTTAGACATAATGACATTTATGTAAGGTATAACAGTGCTTATGTCATAATTTGAAAAATATTCTAAATCGCTGTATCATTTAGATTTGCATTAAAAATAATTTCAAAGTTACAGTGAATGATCTTTTAGGGGAAAAAAACATTGCAATTCCTAGAATCTTATCGGTTCTTAATATTTCTGGCTGATCTAGCTATCGAGTAATTTTAATGCTACAAAGAAAAGCTATATAAAACAATCGACTACCTCCCAAAACAGACTAGAAAAATGTCCTGCCTCGTGTGCTCGTGTGACATGCGGATTGTTAAGAAACAAAAGAGTAACGGAAATACGGACCGGAAACTACGAGAAAGAGCCGTGACAAGACATTCGCAAATCATAAACCTAGTTATATCTTATTGCAAGTTTGAAGTAAAATAATAAAATCAAATTTAAATACCAGCTATGAAGATCGAACGAAAAAAAAAAGAAAATTCACAGGATTAAAGTATAAAAAGATAACCATGCTTGTTTCTTGCACAAAATTCCATGCTAATTTTTTTTGCTTCTCTTGTCTTTGTGGTATACTTACTGAGCGAGGGGTATGTTATCCCTGTCGGCATACGCGTCATACAAATATTCACTGGAACGGAGCGTGTTAGCGGTTAGATTCTAACAACCATTCCACACATTAGAAGACTACTTTTAAAATATATATATATATATATTGGCACAATAATATGCTACCGATAATTACTGAAATAACGAATAAATAACGTGATGCGACTTTTAAGTGAGATTGTACAGTTTTGTGTGACTGTAGAAAATATATGATAGGATAACGTAGATGGCAATGAGTTGAGGAAAGACTGATTAGAGTCAAATGTTGAAAAATAGTTGCAACATCGAGATTGCTAAAAAAAACTGAACAACTTCGTGCTAAAAAATACAGGTAAAACGTTAAGAAGCTCATTTTAGATCATGCTACGTTTATGCGAATATATTGGTATCAACTAGGAGCATGAATATGAATATTGACTTGGTAATATCGATCGATAAGATCGATTGCAATTGACTTTGGAATTTAATTGTAAATAAAGAGAACGTAATTTATATGAAGTCTGGAAACAGATTGACTGGTAAAAATATATATGAATGACGAAGGTACGGATGTAAGATTGAAGTTCGATAAAAAATAATCATTAAGCAGACTGTCCTTTTACATGTTGCATCATTTGATCTATAGAAATATCCATATGTTTAGTCGTAAATCTTGTGCAGATTGACTTTGCACCGGCAAAAGAAAGTCGGTTAGTATTTTCAATTGCGCCAATAAAATTAAACTCACGCACTACAAGGATACAGAGTCGATAATGCTAAAAGGATATTTTAAATATAAAGAATACTTACGCTTCGACTAAAGGCCCTGGGTAAGGATCTGATTTTTGATAAAGTGCACTGAGCTTAACACAGAGTATTATAGTCGGTATGAACAGGACCAAACACCAGCCAACGCTCGCCCAAAAACCATTCTGTACGAAAAACAAATTTTTGAGTTACCCTATGTTCCTCCGGTTGATGAATAAATTCAAGAGAGGCATTAAGGAAATGACAAACTTACAAATGGATCCAGAATTCTGTTACAACCAGCAACGAGCGTGGCGTTGTAGGCATTTGATACCGGAGCACACTTTCCCACGTTCTTAGTAGCATTGGCGATCAGGAGGTCTAGGAAGTTCTCAACCTGCTGCAGGAAGATCTGACCGAACCTGGTGGCCAGCTAAAAAAATTATTCATTGAGGAAAACAATCTGAGAAAAAATAGAAGAAAAATGTGTTCGTGACTTGTAGAAAAAAATTGCTTTACCAATTGCACGTATTTCGGTCCATCGACATTGAGGAATGACTGAGCCTTGATGACTTCATCAATGAGTACGTCGATGGCCGTGGCCATGGAACTGTGATTGAACTTAATGTGTTCCTCGAGCACCAGGGCTATATCGGTCAGCTTGCCACTAAGTGTGGTCATGGGCACGATCAATTCCCTGTGGATGCGCTCTAGGTCTTCGGCATTCTTGATCAGACTGTCGCGAATATTTGCCTGGCTGGCAGGAACCTTGGCAGAGACTTCCATCAGCTTATTAGCCAATAGTCTCAGATTGATGTTGGTGATGTTGTTCTGAAGGTGTTCCGCATATTGGTAAAACTTAATATCGCTCAGACCGCTCTCAGCCAAGTCTTTAAGTTTCGATATTGCGCTGCTGCTCAGGATTACGACTCCTGGTGAAAGATTTATCTTGTGCTGCAAGTGCTGAATCGTTTCCCTCATGTCGTAACGTCCGACGTTCAAATTGTCCAGGTTAATGAGATAGTCTAGTCTGAGAACCTTGTACAGTGTCTCGTTTGCATGACACGTCCTGAAAATGAATTGCACCATGTGACAAGGATGACTTTTTTTAGTTTTTATTTACAGTCCAGTTATGTTAGATGGGATTACTTACGTCAAGATATAGCTCATATTTATTTCCGCTTCAGGGATCTTTGGGTACAGCTTATTCTTGATCTCTACGAAATCATCGAGCAGCTGGAACATTCTGTTATCATTGGGATTCTTCAGTGGCTCGCATATGCCTCGCTGAACGACGACGCCTGTCATCATGTGAGCCACAGTCACGATCATTAAAATACTCGTTAAGAGAAAGATGATCCAGACGGCCCTTCGGTTGAAAGAATAATATTATTTATATAAATCTATTAAAATTCACTACTACGCTCTTATATTTGTGAGATTGACTCACATCATAAGAAATCGAGCACCAGATCCTTTGTTGCAACAGTCATCCCCGTAGCCATCCGGCCGCTTACCACAAATACCACAAAGGAGACCGAACGTTAAGCACATTAGGACTGTAAGCAGGATGCTAGAAATTCCGAGACCTAAGTAATATCTGGAAAAGAATACGATACATGGTGGTTAAGACTTCCGGTGAATCAGAACATCCTTTTAGAAAATTTTATCAAAATCGAAAAAATTGATCAAACGAACCTGTAAGGTGAGTACTGCTTTATATGATCCCCAGCCATACGAAGATGAGGAATGTAAATCTTATTAATATTATCATTAATTCCATCAAGAATTGCGGTCAGATTATTGGCAGTTTTTGCCAAGGAGTTGCCGGTTCTTCTGATGCTGGCACTGACGACAGGAATCGTTTGATTCACGGCGTGCTGGATGTCTTCCTGGATCTTCAGGAAGGAGTCTCTACCCTGGCTGACCTCAGAGACGATATTGCTGTCCATGAGGGAGGTAATCTTGCGCAGTGCAACTGTCACGTCCGGTAGCTGAAATGATAATTGCAATAATTATAAGGAGGAAAAAAAGAGAGAAATAGGACTCTACGTGATCTTCCTTAGAATGAGATGAACGAAGTCTCCTGTTCCTGGCATCAGAGCAATCCAGAACAAATCTAGAAATCCTTCAGGAACAAGAGGACGTCCCTTTACAATCAGGGGGCGATGCCAGACAACAATAAATTGTGAATGATTCTGAAAAATTCTATCATATGACATAGCTTGACCATAACCAGCTATTAAAAATAGAATATCACTGTTTCAAAGTGTCACATTGCTAATGACTATACAAGTAATTTAAATACATACTGCTGGCTGATTTACGTACGTATGGCCAAGCTAAATATACTGATTGACTTGGTGTAAAAGGAAAACACAAATAAACGAGAAAGAAAAACAAAGAAAAGGAAGTCGAGTGGATGAAGAACAAAAAGGATTTTTAAAATGTATACGATGCCGTCTACAGGATGTCATACACATGAAAATAATAAAAATAAGAATCAAGAAGGAATATGAATTACAATAGAGATATCGCATGCCTTTGAATACGACTTACGGCCTGAAGCTTTATTTGGCAAAGCATGGAATCAAACAATTTCATACAGTAATTCATAAAACATCGTTTTTTCAGTGACGCGATTTTCTAAATTACCAAAACAAAAAAAATAAATTCATGCACGTCGAATAATTCTCACCTTGAATACATTACTATCATAATATATGAATCTTACGTCTAGATCACGATGTAAATAAGTGATCCAGAATTCGCGGGAGAAAAAAAAAGGATATACAGAGTGAATGGAACCCAAGCGCACTACTAGATTCTTACTGAAAACTCGTGCGTCTGCAAGGAAAACGATCTGGACTGATCTGGATTCGAAGAAAGCTCCAAGAGAAAAATAAAAAAACCAGATCGAATTGTATCATTAACAGTTCTGTCAACAATCTACAGATTGATTACACGTACAAGTACCTAAGAGAATCATTGTAATATATACGACCCATGTAAGACCGTCATAAAATTAATTACTAGCAATAGGCACTATCAAAAGACGTTGCATAGATCATTAATGATTCTCATACCTTTGGGAAGTAACGATCCATGTACTGCATATAAAATGACAAGATGATTATTGGTCTGGCTAGAATTTCATTTTGTACGTACTACCGATAAATCATAATATTAATCAACAGTCAAGACCCACCTTATCAAAGTCCACCTCAACTGACATATGATTGACCTTATACTCCTGCAAGACTTGCTTACAATAATGAGTCGAGCAGGCAGACAACGTGTAAAGCAAATCCTTCTTGACACTTCGAACGTCTAAAATAAAATATATACAAAATTGATTAAACAATTGTTTCCCACGTGACAGACTTATCTGACAAATCATAACCAAGTACCAATATCCAATTGAGTAGCGTTGGTCCTCAGTTCCTGGGTGATGTTATTCATTGTCTTGAGGTCGAGACAAATGTCTTGAAGATGCTCCACCAGGTCATTGAGATGCGTGAGTGACACAGCATGCGAATACTTGGCTAACTGCTCGGCTACGATCTTCCCACTAGATTGTAGAATATTGTTCAGGGTAATCTCGAGCTCGTTGAAATTGTTGATTAACAGCGAGTCCAATTCTCTCTTGGTGGTGGTTAGATACAGATTCACGTCCTTCAAGCTGATCTCAACATTGTCTGACAGATTTTCGGTGCCGTCCTGCATGTACTCATTTGTGACAAAGGCGCAAACAACCCCAAAGCTGCAAGGAGAAATAAGAAAACAACAATGAGACAACAGGGTAACGTAACGACGTATACATTCTTTCAGTGAATGATTAAATTTCACTTGTGAATGAAATTAGAATTATGGAAATATTTACAGTATGATTGTTGCGACGCCTATCAGCACTACACTGAGCATTATTTTTCTACAGTGATCGTGCTTCTTGTCGAAAGGCTGACTCCTGGCGCCGCAGTGTCCTGCGCATCTACAGCAGCAGAAGAATAATCCCACGCAGGGTAATATCGCTGCCAACAGTAATCCTGCCAATGCAAGTCCTGCCAGTCCTCCATAGTGGGTTATGATGATTTTCCATTCCTTCACCGGATCTGCAAACTTTGGTTGTCCGTTCTCGAGCGTTATCATACCTGGAAGCAAGAAAATGATTTTTTATTGATTATCGATGGGAAACAGTATGTATTAAATGTAAAAAGATTTTTTTTTATCAATTATTAAAAAACAGATTTAGACAGAGCGTATTCTGAAAGATTGTTCCAGATAAGAATCTTATGACATACTTTGTTATTATAAATTTCAAAAAATTTTATTTAAGGACAGCAGACTTTAATACATTTTAGTATTTTCAAAATTATTAGGAAAAGTCGACAGACCTCGTTTATTAGATGTGAAATTATCAGTCTCCCCCTAAGGATTGTAGGATGGATTGAAAAATGTGAAAAATGCTATAGGAACTTCGAGAAGAATACGCGAAAACGAGTCGGCGAGGCATTGCACAAATTTTACCCTCTGATATCAGATAGCATTTTTTGTATTGTTTTCTCTTTTTTAATGCATTTTTCTACAAACGAGGAAAAACGAGGACACGACGAATAGATCTGCCCGGGGCTTCGACTCCCTCTCGGGAAACAACGTTCTGCGCGAACGCCGAGGAAATTCATTCCCCGGTAAAACTAACCTCGAAAATGGGTCGGCTAGAAACTATGCTGGCATCGGGTTAAAATTCCAGGGATTGACTCTGAGCTTCGTTGATATATTAAGGATAGAAAAGTAGGTGGAAAAGAATTAATAAAGCAAATAAGGTTCAGCAGTAAAGAATTTCCCTGCATAATATTCTCTACCCAGACAATTGATTTATAAGGTCACAAAATAAAGTCAAATAATTGTACGAAATTCGTTTATTTGAAATTTACAAATTGTCCTTTACTTTTTTCTGTAATTCCTCTTAAAAACAATCCCTCCGAAACAATCACGAATAAACCATGAAACCGCGTAGTTCCCCCCGAAACCATTGCTATAAATCTTGTCTATTTGGTCTACGCAGCTTTACAGCTTAGTCGACTACGGACGACAGTGTGAAGCCTCGAATTAGTTCCATGAAATAAGAGCGTCGTGTGAACTGCTCTTTCGGCAAATAAATAAATACCCAACCTCACAAGTTTTACACCCCGGAAAATGTTCTGGTTGCTTAACGTCAAGATATCGTATCGTCCGAGTGGCAAAAGATAAGAGAGATCAAACAATAGAGAGAAATTATACTGCTCATAAATAAATTAAAAAAATGATTCATATCAACAATAAATATTTAAACTTTGTCACGTAAGACTTATGACATCATGCAATATCAAAATTGTACAATAAAAAACGAAAGTATTTTTGCGTAAACTAGTCCTCACGAGTGCAACCTAATTCCCTGTACTTAAAAGAAGTCATACTTTGTCGAAATAACATACGTAGGTATCTGACGCATGTGAACTTGCCTTTACAAGTTTAGGTACTTCACTGTTGCGCAATTTTACAATGACGCGCAATGATTTTCTATTTTCATATATCTTTTACGTACCTGAACGTACAAGACGATATGTAGGTACAGGTATACCCTGGTAAAAAGGTTGTACGAAAATAAGATTAACGCATGGCATGGCGAAGCAGAAGAGTCTATATTTACGTCGTAGACGGGAATATTAAGGCGGTTGAATAGACGCCATAAAAGTACAACGTGAAGTTGCCGCAGACCGCTGCGGCAAATTTAACGGAGCGATAAATCTTATTTGCCAGACAAAATGGCGTAGCGCGTGCAGCTACTGTCACTTGTGTTTACAAACGACTTTGTCGAATCGTCAAGACGAATATCGGATAAAAGTGAAAAATAATTTATGAGTAAGTTGTCAAATCGTACTGTCTACGTTCTGTGTGCATGCACGCGTATCTATTCGTGAATATACGTGGAATACGTACCAACAGAAATAGGGGCCTGGTCGCAGGAAGGTATTAATTGTGAAACTTCCCGTGTCCCTGCGGGAAACATTTCTCGGCTAGAGAATTAAAAACGAAGGAAATTAAAAACGCTGAGAATTCAAGACAAAGATATTACTCTGACTTCCATTACTTGTTTTATTATTTTCTGTCTGCTTCGTCTGCCACAGCAGATACGTTACTTCGCCTACGTGTTTATTTGAGGTTAGAAATATTTTTTCCTATTTTCGTTCTCAATCTCTACCACGATGTGAATACAATTTCTTATGCTACGTTATATTTATTTTGGACGAATCGTACTACTAAAACGGAAAAAGCGTCAATTAATTTTACTTTTCTCGCTTCTGATTTTCGACCAGCTGAAACGTCGTACCAGGGTATAAATTTGGATAAATTGCACCGGAAGTTCCGGCAGTGCTAGGAATATTTTTTACCATACGGCATAATCACGTACTCGCGCAACCGGATATCGATATAGTATATTTATCAGGAAGTAGAGCAAAGCTCTGATAAAAAATGACGTCTCAGAAGGTCGTAGCTGCTCATTCGGTTTCCCCTTTGCAAGTTTCGTCAATGCGGAAGTGGTCGCCATTTCCGCGTCTCCGTGCGGGGAAAAAATTTATGCGCGCTACTTTTTTTTTAAATTAATTTCTGAAATGATCATCTGCTACGAGATTTTCCAGATGACTGTGGCGTCATTAAAAAAATGAAGTTTGCCGTACCGGAGTTTACCATTAGTAAAATACGAGGAGTGCGATTTCTACGTGGATTTTGCAATTAAAGCAAAATTTACTATAATCAACTTTTCCAACTGCACGAATTATCGTTTTGTGCAAACGTAGCAGCTGCAGTTGCAAATTTTTATCGAGCGCAATGAAATTGCAAACAAAATTTCTCCCACTAAGCACTAAACATACTTGACCCAATTACCTTCCTCAAAAAGTCAATAATCCAAATACCCAAAATAGACACAATTTATAGTACTCTATCAAAAATGTCAATATCCATTATAAAAATCATCAATAACAAATAAAAATCCATTGATTGAATATCCGCCAATTTTCTTATCTAATTCGAAAACGAGTTTTCGCAAACATCGAAGATAAACGAGTAAGTGAAACGTGAGGTAAACAAAGATCCGGCAGCTCGTTAAGCGTGACGTTTGAATTTTCCCGCCGGTTAGTTAGTCACGAATGACTGTGAATTTAGGCCAGTCGAAAAAAAATTTTCACCTAACCCCGACCCAGTTAATCAAGGGAGAATTAAAAAATAAGTTCATAAAAACGTAGTTGTACAAATTTAAAAATCCAAAAAAAATTTGATCCAATCGTTCGAGTATAAAAACTTAAAAATTTGCATTTTACTAACAACGCTAAGAGAGTCACCCTAACAATCAGTATTTAAATCCCTAAGCGACGACAGTCGACAAGGTGACGCACGCTGGGATCGATTTTCAAATGTCGTTGACCTCGACAGTCCTACTCGATGGTTATGATAATACTCTTTAGTTAACCCTTTCCGCGCCTAGATCATCTGCATCGACCGATTTTTAATTGCCCCAGCCATTTTTATTACACCAAGATAGAGAACACGGTTGATCACTATAGACGGTATATAAAAAAAAGTTACTACCATATAACGAAGTACAGAGACTAGACCGAAGACGGTGTAACAACCAACAAGAAAAACATTGCTGGAATACCCGAGCGGCATAGAATAAAAAAATGTACAAGAAGATCGACTCAGGCGTAAAAAAAATCGTCGAGCAAACCGCTAATAAAGCTTTGAGTAACTGGAAAAATTTGTATAAACGGATTATACAAAAGTTTTTTTCCCTACATTATCCTAATAAAAAAGATATTCATCAATTGATCAAATATTAGCCGAGCTGCCATCGATATTCGTGCACTCGTTAATTTTCCAAGCTTTTTCAATATCGCAACCCGCTCCGCTTTGTTCTCTATTTCTTTCCCTTCTTCCGGTTTGGGTGTACGGACCGAGTAAAAATCATCCAAAGCGCAGATTTAAATCATGGCCGGTTGCGCCGAGTCAGTACCGATTTTTCTCCCGAGTCTCTAAGCTTTAATTGAAAACTCGCCCTCTGCCGTCGGCCTCGTGGTGCTTCTAGCTCACGGCCTTTCTGAATATTCGCCTTTTCCCTGTACTAGAGCTTATCGGTATTCGACGGTAAATTTACAACTCGCGTTGAATCGCTTCCGCGTAGGGAAGTCGAAAGATTTTTTTTTTAATCGCTCCCAGAAGCCCATTGGGTCAATCGATACTTTCATTAGCTTAATGTCCAATCCATTAACTATACCAAATATGAACATATTGCGATTTTTGTTAATATACAATTCCCTAATAAATTGTTACGTCCCACGCCTTAAAATTATTTACAGTCTAATAATCAATAATTATTTATTGTTCATCAACGAGTACTATAACAGAATAATTTTTTTCGGAAAATTGACGATCGGAAAAATTATTTCGTTTTGTTTTCCGCTCGTCATTCGTTTTCATCGTTCTACATAAAAATCACATTATGTTTTTATTCGCGATCGGAACCTGCTTGGAGCAAATTGAGGTGACATCAGTAAATGTAATCATGCAAAAAAATATTCAAAATGACAGAAAACGACGCGGAATCCTGAACCGTGGCAACGCAACACAGCTAAAAAAAGCCAGGAACAAGGTATTGAAAAAGCCGGAACTTTGAATAAAGTGAAATTTATTATTCGATATCTTTACTTTTGTTATTCGTCTTATTTGTTGCATAGGGACAAGAACATGCTTCTCGAGGAACAAAAAAAGCTGTTGCGGCGAGATAATTTAAAGTTGACTTCTTGTTGCAAAAAAGAATTCTACAGAAAAATCAGCGAGGACCAAATGCGAAAGCTTTGCACAAGATTGTGGGAATCAAGTGATTAGTCACATCAAAGTTCTTTGCTGAGCTGTATGCTGCGAAAAAAGTCTAATGGCAGCGGAAATCTGACCCTATGGAAGTATTATTTTCCAAACCAATATAGATACAATAAAGAAGTCGTCGTTTGTCGTGATTTCTCATGCAAAGTACTAGACATTAAGACAGAAAAATTCATAACAGTTCAAAACAAAATGAAAAATGATAAAAGTCTCAGTGATAAGAGAGCAGGCAAAAAACATTTTCAAAAACTCACCGACGATACAAAAAAACTAATACACGAACACTGTGAGAGTTTAGCGCACACCAAGTCTCACTACAGACGGGAACAAACATAGCTAAACTACTTTAAAGATTCTAGTTTGAATTTTTCGAAATTGTTTGTACAGCTTTATAAGTCAAAGAACCCTAACAAAAAATGCCCGGTTAGAGAATCAACTTACTGTAAATATTTGAACCATTTTGTAAATTTTACATTCGATGTGCCAAGGACAAGGCGAAGAAAGGCGTTTGCAATGATTGTTTGACTTATGAACAAATGAATACTCGAGAGTCCGATGAGGCATGTAAACATTATCAAAACGTAAGTAATTTTAGAGAGATGAAAGACAGAATGATCCAGCGATCGTAACAAAAAATATATATATATATATGTACAGTCAAAAACACGATAACAGAATATAAGGCGATAAATAAAATACAAGTACATGTGCAACAAGCATAAAGTACTAATGAAGCATAAAAAATCTTTTTAAGCATAGATCCCAGCGCGCAAGGTTCAATGCGCAAGTGACTGCTGCACTTTAAATATCGGGCGTACCAGAAAATTTACGAGCAGCGATAAGAGAAATGGAAGAATAATTTCATTGGGTAGCTCAGAGCGCCGTACAAGATCGCGTGACAAGGAGCGTTCTCAAGCGATAAAAAATCAGCGACGACGTTCGCCCGTATCCGAAGGATCAGCAACAGTGCAGTACCGATACCGCCAAAAACGTGGAGAAAGAAAACAAAAAAAATTTACCAGAGCCCCGAGAGAGTCATCGAAAAAGATAACAATAATAAGCAAAAAGTATGAATTCTCATTCCCTAAAAATCCCCTTCTCTCCAGTTCCAGCAGGAGAACGAAGAAAAGTGGGTCGCGCCGGCCATCTTGTTAAAGAAATATTCGATTGTCGGAAGCTTTTTTTTTTGTAACGGCCGTTGTCGGTCTGCCTAGTAGCGCCGTACAACGTATGCGCATGCGCACAACGCGAGACGCACATCTCATTATTTTTCAAGAACAAAGTCCTCCGTGCTTTTTCAGGTTAAAACCCAAGAGAGACTCTTTGGCTCTTTTACCAAGTCCGCTGGCTACAGTACCGGCAGACATCGAGGTTTTGCCGGCCGTCGGCAGTAGTGACAGCCGTGGCAGCAGCTTGACATACTGGCCGCCGCGCAGTCTGTCTCAAGAGAAACAATCAAAACTAAAAAGGTAACGCAGGGACGCTAGATACTTACGTAACATATATCTACAAAAATTCTAAAGTTTCTTCCTCTAAGAATTACCAGAATGAGTGTCGCTTTACGTTCGTTCGAAAAACAACTGCTCCGTCGTACCATCCGGTAACGAAGAAATACATCATATCCGTAACTTCCTGTTCTTTATCCTCGACAGAAACGTGATACGTACGCAGTATAACTTCCTATAGTCTGATAGTAAACAAAGAGGCATACCAGTATCATCAATTTTGATATGAACGATCGATTACGAAAAATTATTAAAAAAACCCCACCCTGAAACTGAACCCAGAACGACAAAGAAATCGTCGAAGATCGTATTTTAAAGTCAAGGCTGCCTTTCATCGCGCCGAGGTCCATTGAAGCGAGGACCAAACGAAATGAAATTGATGTCGCGTAATGGAAACGGACGACAGGAAGCGACAAGAACAATTTCGTCATGGTCGACACGGTAGTAGATCATAATACAAGCGTCCATGTAACACGTAACGATTCGTTGAGACGAAAAAAAATGTCATGTCAAAATCAAAGAATCCAACGATGAAACCATAATTTTTTTTTCACAAAATTCTCAAGTCAACCGTCCCTACAGTTTGTTTGTGTACTTTCCAAGTGTACCGAGACTCGTGCCTGCACTAAAGTGATTGCCTGATGATTTTTTAATGACGGAATTCACAAGTCATTCCAACTACATCTACAGTTCGTTCGTGAAAACTTTAAGTATACTGAGACTCGTGTAACGCGACTGTACTAAAATCAGTCTGGACTGACAGGGTTGCCAAAAATCACTGTGCACATATTTAATATACATACGAGCATAGGAATCATTGAAAGTCTACTCCATGGTCGTAACGGTCAACGCCTAAGCGGCAAGGCCAATTTTGTGTCACGGACCTGCACTGTAGAAAGTCATTACCGCTTCCCACGTAGCTGCACCAAGTCATGACGGAATCGCGTAGGTCGATTGTTCCGGCAGGAATCCGAGAGACCGCAGCAGCAGCTCTTTTACTTACTCCTGGAGCACGATCGTTCGATCGTTCCGTTCGCTATTACGTTTTACGCTGTTACGCTGACGTCATGCAGTATTGCCAAGGGTGTATATATGTATGATGCACGGATTGCGTGTTGCACCAGTGCGCTCGGTCTCTTTCCTCTGCCGTTCGTTGCACTTTCATCGCGAGTTACGAGAAAGAGTGATAGGGAGAAGCGTTATCGATTGCGGATGACCTAAGTCTGGTTTTCGTTCAATTAACTTGCAGTTCGTTAACACTGAAGTTATCGCAGAAACGATTTTTGAGAATTAAAAATTTTTTTTGAATATCTTACACAATTTCATAAATACACATTTACAGAAGGGTATACGATTTATTTTGGTTGAATACAAAAAAAAAATTTTAACTTATAAAACGGTCACAGGGTATAAGGCGAAGTGACGGTATCAGTACGTCAGGAAATAGCAAATATTATCTTTATAGGCTTTTCATCGATACTGGGTTATGTCATTATATGTCAATGCTTATCAGCTATGTATATCATGGATCAAAATAAACTGGTCGTGTGTCGAGTAATGTGATCCGCGCAATTCCACCATATTTTCCTCCGAGTGATGATCGTAATGGTATGAAAAAATTTGTCAGATTTCCATGAGGCTAAGCGGGGATTGCTCGTGTGATTCTTTTGGACACCCGTTACATAGGCAACCTGTGCCGTTGTATCCAGATAAACTAGTGTAAGTATCTCGACTAGGAACGTTTTACACGGTCTAACGGCACTCTCGAGAAATTAACGATCCCGGCTCTGTGCAAGAAGGGAACAAACGAGTGTTTTCCGTGTCGCGTGAACAGAAGAAAAAGGTTGCGCCAAAAACAAGTAAAATCGTTCTGTCGATTCCGTCCGAAACAATTTGTCATTCTGTGAAAATGAGACAATGAGCAAAAAAGTTAGCTCCCCTCCCCCCCTCCCCCTCCCCCCCAAAAAAAGATGAGGTCATTCACATAAAACCAAAGTCGACACCGTGGAGCGAATGGCGACCTCGAAAAATCGAGAAACAACCATTCGATCCTATCGATATAAAGTATCGATCTATTTGTAACAAACAGTTTACCAATCGATCTCGTTTTTTCATCGATCCAGTTCAATCACCCGGTATATCCTTACGACAGTCAAGGACTGCCTTTTCCCACCGGAAGGAAGCGTAGAACCTACGAATATTAATTTTCAAGAACCAAGCTAAAATACACAGAGCGAATCTACAGAGGATGCGAGAATAAAAAAAAAGATAATAATAAAAAAAAACATACAAAACATGTGGACGATCATCGACCCTACACGTGATACATACAGCAGAGGACAGTAGAAAAAAAATCCCATGTGTCGTTGCACGTGGTGAGGACCTACAAGGTTGCACAGCCAAAAAGGAGGATAAAATTTCCAGAAAAAATCCTTTTTCTCAAACAAAGGGTCGATGGCCAAGAGAAGCCACCGAGAAATAAAACCAAAATGACGTATAAAATAATATCACGGATGTTCGCACGCTGGTTACTTCACCAACAGTCAAAAACTACACTGGTGCAACGGTACAGCGAGTGTAGCTGCACTTAAATCGATTCAGTATATTCTAACGAACATATTCAAACTGTATTACCTGGCTGAACTAGAGAAATTCTGTTACACAGACTTTGCCCTACGTCCCTTGTACATAATAATACTTGACGCCTTCCAGCTTGCTAGACTGGTTCTTCTCATTAGCCATGACTCACGTATTCCAACGACCTGCGGTGGCCCCGCTGAACGCGTTCCTCGGCGACAATTAATCCAATCCGTTAAACAGTCATTACACGAGTGGTCGCGAGTGTCTGTCTGCTACGATTAGTTTAAATTCATGGTAACGCCCTTTTCGAAGTTCCACATGTGGTCCCTGCTACTTCCTTCTGGACTCTTTGTTCGACGGCAGAGTCGCGCGCAACAGGAACAGGGAGACGAGACAACTAGATTCGTAAATTGTATATCCAAATGTGAGAGGACCGATTCTCACTGCTTGGTCAGGATAAATTTTAGGGAAAGAAGAGGAATGTATAAAAACACCACCTTTTTAATTAATATTTCAAGCATACTTCTCGTGCCCACGTTATATTTTTGTCTGCTTGCAATGCCGGTTCAAAACTACCCATCTGTCACCTTTCCTAATCTTATAAAAGAATTTGTATTGAAGTATTTGTGTGTGTGTACGTATTTGTTCGGCATAACCGGTACGCCTATACAAAAAAAAAAACACAAAGTTTCGAGACTGCATGGTGCTCTTAATTGTCAGTGTAATTAATGCCAGTGTGGAAAAGTTAATTTTCTGTATAATTATCGAGTTTGCCATGTAAGCCGTAGCAACGTGTAACTATGGTTTTGACTTGGATTCGTGGTATAGCGTCCCGCTTGCTACTACGCTAGTCATTGTTTGGACTAGGGTCGCACGTGCACGTGCAGGCCCAGACAAGAGGAATACAGTTGGCAGTGAAAATGACACGAAGTCCTTTTCAGAATCTAGTCCCTTTATTTGCTTAGTGCTTTCGTGAATATTGTCTACGAATGAACGATCCACTGACACGGAATGATATATACTATATCACTTAATGAATCTACCTAATTACGGAGTGAAATTACAGAAAATGGGAACGCGTTAGTTGAACGCATTTCCGTTGGAATGTGACGAATTCGTAGCGGCCGTTGACATTGCTGAATGAAGGCCGTGATTCAGTGGGTGGCTTCGGTTTTTGTGAGAATTCGAAAGTTTTGCACAAAGTTATTCCCCCTTTATGGTAACACCGACGCTAGTCGAGAAAAGTCTCGTGCATGAGTGAAACTTGCATCGCATCGGGGAGACTCGTGAATTTTGAGGTTATGATGGCGTCCGTTCTGTAACGTCGCGTGACAGACTTGACAACCGTTGGCTCTGCGTGGGGCTGTCGTACTTTTGACTTTCGAGGGAGAAAAAGGCGAAAGGCCTATTGACTCTCGACTGGCTTTACGCACGCGTACGTGATTACGACAAAAGAAATTAGTGAAAACACAAAAATCGAAGGGTCTACGTCACTGGTGATCACTGCCAATAAGAAAAGAATTTCCGACAGAAATTACGGCGTTAAATTGCTGAAAAACAAGGTATATAGATATTGTACTGTATGGGTATATACTTATACATTACGTACAAGCCTTAAAATATAAATGTATGTACAATATGCTCCTCACTTAGATTCTTTATTAATCAGATGAAAATTCCATTAACAATAAAGACCAGTTAGTGACCAAAAGGGACTACGCAAGTCATAATGAAAATTGTATTCAAACATAATTCTCGAATACGACAATAAGCAAAAGACTGATAACGGTCTAATCGTATTATAATCCAAATACAGGTTGAAGACGATACCGTAATAAATGGAGGAAAGTATGAGGTTCCGCGTCACGACAGGCTCCATCGAGCACAGTTGGGTTCATGAATAAGTATTAAAAAAAAAATTAGAAAAAAAAGCAAAAAAATATCTTAGCTCATCCGTTCCATCAACAGGAACTTCTCGGAAAGAAATACGAAACGTAAGAGGATAACGGGCAGGACTACGTGATTCAACGGGGCCGATGTGACTGGTCCATTTGAATATGAATAACGAGACAGAAGTGACGTGGTCTTCGTAGCTGTAAGCATTCCTTAAAAAAAATACTACTACCTCAAATTAACCCAGATTATTTACATATCAATTGTCCCTACCATAAATTCGAAAAAGAAGAATCGCCACGAATTTATCGTCAAAAGACGTAAAACGAGCAGAGCCAAAATAGTGGTGATCACAATGTAAATATGCCAACCGCTTAGCAATATGGTGAAAAGTAAACCAAAGCTATTCTAGTTTACGTCGCCATATTGATAGGTCAGTAAAAATATTCAATAGGAGAGTCAAATCATCCCCCTTAATACCTTTCTCCCGTTAAAAATATGTAGATATCGACACCATGTACAATTTACCATTCCAGTATTACTAGAAATACAACTAGCCGTCCGGGTACCATGAGTCACCCGTTATAGCCTCATTAACGCTTCAGTCTTTCAAGGCGTAATCTTGCACACCTGACCTAACCTCTCTTTCTCTCTCTTTCAGAAGAGTCCCACAGTAGCCACCAATGAATTCTAAGTGGTTCAACGAGGAGTGTCTTCGAATCGATTATAGCTGATCGTAGTGGGTTCGATCATTAATAAACCTGGATTAATTACTAACGAGGTCACCGACCGGCAGCGTCGGATAAACTAGACGCCGAGACATCTTATCGAAATTGACGAGAGACGTCGACGATGCCGCAGTGTACATATATAAAGTACATAGAGAGTGTTGCACATAAATAAGATCATATACTCTCCCGTACACACATGACACACGTGTTCGGTGTGCACGTGGCCTCTAATACCTACGTGCATTCGTATTAGATTGCAGCTGTGTACATACGTGCCTACCCATAGTGCACTAGTGCCTGTGCGGAGGGATCCAAGAGACTTAGGATGTAGAGACAGTATAAGTGACAGGAGTTCAGGAGCGTCGCGCCGGATGCATCGCCCTGTGCATATTTAAGCGTCCCGACGAAATTTCCCATTCGAGCGCCGCGCGAGGCGTCTGTCTACGGACGAAAAATGTTTGGTTACTAAGATTTTACTGGTACTGTACACTGATACCAAATTGTAGTATCGTCAGAGGAACTGACCCTTGACCTAGAAAATATTGTATACGTCAAAGATGTAGTCGTACTTGAACCACGGGTATGTGAAAACTGAATTTCTTTCCAAATTACAAAAATTATAGTCAGTCAGCGCATCCGGTGGAAGTCAAAATGCACTTACTAAGAAGTATAGAACACACGGGGATGGATGCTTGTGTCAAAAATATATTACAAATTTTTCCTAAAATTACCCGTACACGTGGTAACCGCCTACGAGGGCAGGGGCGTATTTTTCGAAACCCATAATACACCGCGCGACACTGTATCGCGACCTGGGAAAGGATTCTAGGAGGTTTGTGACTGTACCCAAGACTTGTATCAACGGCAAAGAACAGCGACGTCTCCTCCTTTTACAGAACCCGATCCTGCTCGTGAAAAACCTACCCTATCCCCATCTGGCAAAAACTCGTTCCTGATTCAGCATGGAACCAAAAAAACAAAATCCTGCAGAAAAGGTACAGCAGCAGAACAGACGTGCGGTGAGAGCTGTCGAGGAAAGCTGGATATTATATATGGAATCAAAAATAAAATCCATCATCCTTGCAAACAACATGAACATATCCACAAACATGGAGGAAGAACCTTGTACGCCAGCAAGTATAATTTGTCAACACAAATCTCTGCGATAAGACCACACACCAATATTTTCTTTGGCAGACTGGACATAATCGACAAAAGATATTCACACTATACGACTGCAAGGTCGATCAGTTGCGTAAAGAGTTCCCGCAAGTCACACTACCCAACATCCCCACGCGTAAGAAACAATAAAGCGCCACATTGTGTCGTAGTTAAGGTAGCTATACCGCGCTGCACACTAGTCAAATGAGGGCTACACTTTTCAATGAATTTTTACAGTTAAATGTAT